>CM036940.2:5632-605632 GCA_020352615.2 Yoshiicerus persimilis | reverse complement strand
GTTTACATTTCAGAACTACAATACTTTTCACACACAATATCTACAAACATTAAATATTTTATTTTATATTTATATGTATTAAAAACGAAAACGTTGTAATAAATAGTCAGTTTTTGCAAATATTAATATTTTCCTACTTTTCCCATTTTAAAATTACTACAAAGCTTTTCTGTTTCTGAATTCTTATTAATAAATGGGGAATGTATCTCAAAATAATAGATTTGCAGCGTTTACATTTCATGACTATAACACCAAGATCCCAATTGGATACCAAACAATCTGCAATCATTAAATATTGTATTTTACATTTCTATGTATTAAAAATGAAAACGTTGTAATAAATAATCATTTTCTATAATTACTAATATTTTCCGATTTTTCTCATTTTAGAATTTCTACAGAGTTTTTCAGATTTGAGGGTAAAATCACGTTTTCTGGATTCTTATTACTGAATGGGGAATGTTTCTCAAAAATAATTGCTTCGTCTCACATTTATCTCATGAATAGTAATCTAACCTCAAGTATCATAACTTGGAATTAATAAAGTACATTTACCCCAACTTATAGTAATGTATTTTACAAATATTTAATTTAAGATTTCGTTAAATTAGTGTTAAATTCACTAATTTTGCAATATTAGGAAAATGCGTTATAAGTTGAGGTAAATGTTATTATTCTCGATACATTATAATATTACTTATAAACAAAACGAATTTATAAGAAGCACATTTATAATTTTTGGTGAGGGAAATGTATTATTTTTGATGTACCTTTAAATAAAATGTATTTTTGGGAGAAAGCATATTAAATCTGAATATTTGAGATTGTATGTTGCAGTAAGGATAAAATAGTAGTATGAGAATGTAAATTGGAGAAGAGTGCTTGGAGAATGGTTAAAGTAAAAAGAAATGGTGGTGTGAGAATATGTTATTGTGAATAGTGAGTTTGAGTGTGCAGTTAGAGTTGGCAGATGTATGGAGGTAATAAAGTCATAGATCATAAGCCATAAAGGCAAATCCCGATGATAAATGGTAATGATAAAGCCGGCTTTGCTGCCAAACCAAGTTTTGCGATTTTATTCCATGTTCCCCACCCACTCATCACTCATATCTCTCCTGCACTCACCTGTCCAACAATACAAAACAACAATGCAGAGATGAACAGCACAACGAGACCGCTTTTCTATTTCAACTCTTCAGAACACAACACTTCCAAGTTTCCCTGTCTACTTACTTTAGTGTTCCATCTCCGCCTTAGTCGGCCCCTGCCCTCACCTCGCCACATTATACATACATTACACATAAATACAGAGCGGTTCACTTAAAAGTAACCATAGGGTATCCAGTGTATAAGAAAATATCATGGTATGCCATTATTAGTTTTAATTTCCAGCGTCAAACCAAAAGAAACTATTTAAATACAGAAGTACTTCTTTATACACTATTGTAACTGTCCTATGGATTACATATAAATACAGAGCGTATCATCTAAAAGTAACCATAGGACGTACAGTGTATAAGAAAATATCATAGTATGCAATTATTAGCATTAATTTCCCGCGTCAAACCAAAAGAAGGTAATTTAAATGGACTTCTACTTTTTTATATAATGTAAGTGTCCTATGGATACTTTTAGATGAAACGCTCTGTACTGTCATGGTACGCTCTTAGTTTTGATTTCCCGCGTCAAACCAAAAGAAACCTATTTAAATACAGAAGTACTTTCTTATACACTATTATAAGTGTCTTATGGAAACTTTAGGATGAAACGCTCTGTACTACTACATGTTCACTCTTCTCTTCTTCTAACTACTCTGAACCGCAAAAACAAAAGCGTATTTTATATTCCCTTTGATAAGTGACTCTCATTTCTCACATTCATCTCTAACGAAATATTATTTATTATCCTTTCTCAGCCAGACATTTATTTCTTTTTCCATCCACCTAGATACACCCAGCAGATAGCATAGATTACTTCATACGCTCCTCTAAACTCACTCAAACCTCATTTACTCCACTGCTAACCTTTTTAATACAAAATGGAAACTACCATGTAGAAATAATATCTTTCATTTTGTAACATTTCATTTAAATGCGGTTTAGACACATGTAAAGCATAAATGCGCAATTACTATTACATATACCGACATTTCGAGTAATGTTAATACTATATCTGATATATTAATGTATTAAATATATATTTCTATATTTTCTTTCTAAAAATTATTATTGGAAATCGTAAATAGTACATTTAATATTTAATTGCAATAACACCTTAATGACATGCAATGCATCTGATATATTATTAGTATAAAAAATTATATTTCTGTATTTATAAAAATTATAGATAACTGTTTATTTTGTCATGCGAATTTTTGTTACAATTGCAATTGGGAAAAGTATTAAATATGGAATACTTTTTTTAAATTAAATTTTTACTTTTTTTAAATTTACTTTTAGTTTATTTTTACTTTTGCAGTATGAAGTGTAGGAATAAGTGAGAATTTAAATGTATTGTAATTGTAGAATGAAAGAATTAGATAGTTATAAGAAGTATGGGTTGGAATTTGTAAAATTGGCCAGGATTTGGATTGGGAACGTATAATTTATTTTTTATTTATTACCCTCATCATCTTCTTATTATGACTGGTAAGGAAATTTTATAGCCCTTGCAGTCACCTTATACTTAGGATTGGCCTCTCCTTATTGTCAGCAATAAATATTGAGAATTTATGGATTTGGTGGACTAGAGTCCGCCTGCTGCTCTTTGCCTACTTACACTCTGCATAAGTAATGCTATTTGGACGGGGCACATAAAGTAGTTTTGTTGTTTGAACTTCCTTTATTGTTTGTAAGGGAAGGCTGAGTGTTTTGGGCTGACATCACACAACTCACATTTATTTATTTTATAATTACTAATGTAATTATACTGTACACGAGGTAATTCCATTTCATAGCTTAATCACATCTAACCAAACTGCCACCAGCTATCCAACCAGTTCTCAACATTTATCTTTAATATACTAAATAATTATATCTAACTTATGACTAACAGCAACCCTCTCATGTGACATACAATTCTTAACAAAATACTTCGAGGGTAATTAAACACTCTAATCTCTCACACACTCAAAGTCTAGTCCACTTCACTTCTAATGCAGGCTAGGGAAGTAAAAAACACCTTTTATTCCTTTTGTGCATTTTTAATAAAAAATTATCAAGAAAAATCTAAAATATCAAGGCTTTTTTGCATTTTCATTAAAAAGCTAACAAGAAAGATCCAAAAATGCAATCCTTTTTGCTTTTTCATTAAAAAGCTAGCAAAGCAAATCTAGAAAATCAATCCTTTTTGCTTTTTCACAGAAAGATAGGTTATTCTAAGAAATTAATGCTTTTTCACAAAACATCTAACAAGAAAAGTCTAAAATATCAATGCTTTTTTACTTTTTCATTGAAAAATCAAAAGAAAAGTCTAAAATATCAATGCTTTTCTACTTTTTCATTGAAAAACCAAAAGAAAAGTCTAAAATGTCAATGCTTTTTGTACTTTTTCATTGAAAACCCAAAGGAAAAGTCTAAAATATCAATGCTTTTTTAATTTTTGCATTGAAAATCCAAAAGAAAAGCCTAAAATATCGAAGCTTTTTTACTTTTTAGGTGAAAAACCAAAAGAAAAGTCTAAACAATTAAAACTTTTTCACGAAAAGTCTTACAAAAAACTGTAAAATATCAATGCTTTTTTGATAAAGCAAAAAAATTTAAATGGCAAAATCAGTTGTTTTTCCTATTTCGAAATTCTATCTATAAAGAACCTATATAATATGTCTATTGCACATAAAAGACTGGTTTTTTGAAGAACTCCTGCATTTTCCCTTTTTATAAAAAAGGAATTGCACATATTATTCCCTGCTGCAGTGATTCTTAAAGTTGACTGCTTAATCATAATGGATCAGCAAAAACTAGGTTTGAAACACATTAGGATTCGCATTAAGAAGTTTATGAGTATTAGGAATGTGTACATGTGTGACTTTTAGACAATAATAATTATATAACTCTGCTCAACTGCTGTTAATGTCGGTGGTTGGTAATAATGGAAATGTAGCAATGTGGGCCAGAATTTCTATTGTAATCTTTATTATTAGTATTACGATTATGAGAGGTTCTCACACGATAGCTAAATACAGACGTTAAAAGTGGTTGGAAGTGATGTGGAATTTATAGTTGAGATTCTGGTTGATTCTGGAGTAGGAGCTTGTTGTCTGGACAAGAGAGAAGTTAGGGTTGTGCTGCTAATAAACTGAGGACTGACATCGCCTACCTCCTTGAGTTATTATTCGAGATTTGGTGCGGCCAGTCCGTTTCTGCCACAGTGTTGGATTAAATTACATTACAATACATTACTCTGGATTACATTTGTATTGCTTTGTTCGAGTTCCCTTTATTACCATTTTAATGGGCTCTGGTATAATGACCGGTAGCTGGGACTCAAACCTCAGCTGTGCTAACAACTATTCCCAAAGGCATACACCGAGGTTCACAAGTTACGCACCATATGTCACGTGGAACTAAAATTTGAGACATACTTCTAATTTATATGTAACAATTTACCCGCTTTACATGATTTAGAAGCATGTCGCAAACTTTAAAACCACAAACCCTATGCTGCGTGACTTAAGAACCTCGCTGTAGTCAAATGCAGCGGATGAACGAGGAGAGTGTTGATTAGATAGCATACTGTGTACATGTTCCTAGCAATCATCATCATAATAAAATCTTACAACTTAATAATATCATCTTGTGTTACATTTTATTTTTAACTCTCCCTATCTATGTACTGGGTGCTAATACTTGGATTTGCATCGCTTAGCTGCACCCCCAAGTAAAAACTCCAGCAACATACACCACAACATGCTTTCAACATTTATAGGAAGCAAGTAGTGTACAGAGAAGAAATAAAATTTCTATTATAAATGTATATGAACGTGTTTAGCAAGAGACGAGTAGATTTTTCTCCATTAGCAAAACTGCTTACAGAGTTGCAAAAATTCACTCCCCTGGGTTAATAAATGTTTGCGTATATAGTTACTAATGTTAATAATAGATTATTGTTGTATTTATTTATGATGGTGGTAGTTGCAGAGTTTTTTGGTTTAAAGTGCTTAGCTGTGGGTCGGCATTTTTGTTTTCTCATTTTATTCCCTTGGATTAGTTGACATGACATGACAAGGAGAAGGAAGATGGCAGGGGAATGGAAAAGCATCAATCTCAATCTAAGAATTGTTTTGTGGAAGGATAAAATACAGGGTTGGCCATAAATAGTGCACAATGGGACAAATAAAAAAAAGTTTGCGTGAATATAAAAGTGATATTTTTGATTTGTAAAATAATGGACTTGATTTTTTGATTTGTGCGTTATTTGGGGCCAACCCTGTATGTACAGGGGGTATAGTATTACTGAAAGTTAACCTTTAATATTATTAGAGTGTAAGTATAGGGATTAGTTGGTGCATAAAAAGAGATTGGCCATCCATCAGGAGAATAGAGGCTTGTGGAGTCATTTTATTTCAACACAGAGGCACTCTGGAGGAATACTAATAGGAATGTCTGAAGATAATGCTGATCAACTCGCAACTGAGTTATAATTCATCCTCTTCTCCTCTAATGTAATATAATCTAATCAAATGTTTTCTTGTGATACTAAATTATATTACACAGATAGGAGATAGGATGCTAATGTCGAGTATTCCGGCCAGGTACACAGAATTATCTCGTCTGTAATGAATACTCTGGTGGAATTGTTAGCGCAGTTAGTTAAATGAGTGAGAGCCATTCCACAGATAATTGCAACTCTTTTTTAATAGAGCCACCCTATAAAATTTGCATTAATTGCCCACCTTCCCATTAAGACTCGTACCTGAGGCGTCAAGTTGGGAGTTACACAGGTTGTTAGAATTTATGATGCGGAAATTTTCACTACGTAGTCGTGATCGCGTACAATCCCATGTTTCTGCTCTCTGCTGTCTTTTTATGCCATACGCTACCTTACACTATACACTAGAACAATCTCTATCAATCCTCCATTCAATTCACAACAATTAAATTTATTTATCATACCATTATTGCTTTCTGGATGACTCTCTGAATGCCAATTACCCAACAAATACCGAAATCCAATTTCTCATATCCGACACACTAATTCATAACCATTGTCATTTTTGCAAAACCTTTCTGCATCAATTAAAACATAAATAATTGCTTTACCCCATAAAATACTATATTTAACCTCAAATCTCCAAAAATTCATTATTTAACTGTTATTTTCTCTATTATTTGTTAGCAAATTTTGGAAAATAACGGGAAAAGTAAATACAATTTACGGGAAACAAAAATATTAATGGTTTAGTAACGATTGTCACTTGTGCAAAAACCATTCTAGGGCAAAGTGCATTAATAAAAACGTAAATAATTGTATTTTACCCCATAAAATGCTGTATTTACCCTGAAATCTCAATAAAATCATTATTTAAGTTTTATTTTCCCTAATTTTTGTTAACAAATTTTGGGAAATAACGGGAAAAGTAAAAACAATTTATGGAAAACAATGATTTTAATGGCTTAGGTATTAATTTTTTGAAATAAACATTATTTCAGAGTAAAATTTGGGGAAAATCGATTATTTTCATGGATCAACTCAATTAGTTCCTTACTGTACTCTTACAGATTGATTTACCACTATGATATATACTAGCTGTACATAATTTTATTGAATTTTTACAAGACTTGGTGTAATTCGGGGCTTTATAAGCCCGTATATTTATTTTGCATTGAATTGCAGTGCAATCGAGATATTTTCATTGATGTGCTATGAATGGGAGAGCGGAGTCATAAAGTTTGAGTGCCGTGGCGTGACATGAGAAGGCTGCAGTAAAGGAAATAATGAATATAGAGTGGTAAGTACAATGTGTGTGATTTGGTATATTATTTGCCTAAGTGTAGAGATAGAAATGAAAAAGCGGCGCGATGAGACTGGATGGTTGGCATATAAAATGAGAAATGGCGAGTTGAAGAGAGCGTTTAAGATTGCCATTAGGAAACTATTTTACAACAGTGCTCTTTATTGCTCTATTATGTTATTCTACACGACTATTGCTCTTCTTATTGTTCCTTTATACGACATCATGTTTGTGGTTGTGGTTTCCTCACAGACTTCTCCATTGACACAACTCCGATATTATTTACGTCCACCAGAGATTACAGTGTTGTCCCCAAATCACGCACCATAGGAAAATACATGTTGTAATGCTTGAAAATGAGTCTCAAACTGTTCAGAACTATTTTTAAATGGGTGGGATTTAATGTGTCGTCTTAAGAATTTAAATTTTCGTCTTAAGAATTTAAATTTTTGTCTTAAGAATTTAAATTTTTGTCTTAAGAATTTAAATTTTCGTCTTAAGAATTTAAATTTTTGTCTTAAGAATTTAAATTTTCGTCTTAAGAAATTAAATTTTCGTCTTAAAAATTTAAATTCCTAGGACGACACATTAAACTTAAGTCTTTTTAAATGTCGTGCATAATGATATTTCCCTAAGGTGCGCGATTTGTGACCAACACTGTACATTACTCGTCCAGCAGGCAAACAAATGAAATGCATCAGACAGAGATTCGATGATATCTCCTCTATTTACTCTAGTGCACCCAATAAAACACACATAAAATCATAAAATCTCATATAAAAGACTCCAATCACACTAATAAAATTCATTTACGACTCAAATTGCTTTCCTAACGGAGAATATCACTTTATGACTCAGCTTTGGACTTCAAACAAAGAAACTCCATACCTAAACCCAGAATAGTCATAAACCATCCTAAAGGAATCGCACAAAACCAGAAATCTGTCAATTCCTATATCATCCCTTCATAAAACATTATTGCTCTCAGAATTAACGTACCACAATTAAATCATTTACATCGTCCTGTTCGCTGAACTATTTAATTCTTTTCGTTTACACCGTTACGCAATAATAAGTAAACGTAAGTAGTAATTATGACGCAATGTTAACATAATTAATGATGGACACACTTAAATTTACAGCAGGGTGAACAATTTCTTTTCCAAATCGATTTTTCATGCAATATTTTATACAAAAGTTAGTAAATAATAATTTAATTAGTGATTTAGTTGTTTAGGTTAGGAAGACATTAGAGAGTTTGCGCTCCACGGTAAATAAATTGCAATTATAATTTTTTATAATTTTTTCAAACTGAATTTTTTATGGAATATTTCTGAAGTGACTGTCCAAAAGTTAAATATTAGTTTAATTAGTGATTCTGCAGTGTTTTGTGTAGCAAATCGGATATTTGTTGAAGGAATACATTTAGAGAGTTTGCGAAACAGGTGAATAAATCTAAAAAAGTAAGAATTGTGTTGGTAAGCGTGTAATCGCATGAGAGAGTGATTTAATTCAGTTGGTTCGGTTGGGTAGTCGTTAATGTAAGTGTAAATGGTTAATGCTTATAAAAGTTAAGCTCTCGTAAATCTTGGGTCGTTTGTTTCGAGTGATGATTTGAAGTGATAGGGCAGTCGGGACAGGAGAGCACCTTCGGAATAAGTGCTCTTTGGATTCGGTGGAGCACTTGGAGTGAACTCGCCCTCTTCTCATGAAATATGACTTTATTATCAAGTTTTCCTGTTTCGGAATCTAATGCTTTATTGCTCCCTGCCTGCTCCACTGCTATTATCATCCAGACTCTCTCTATATAGTCCTTAGTGCTGTACTTAAAGTTAAGTACTATAATAAGGACGTCAGTGCGTACTTTCCTTAATAATTTCTATTCGCATGCATAAAATGCATAATACATAATAAGTGCTGCACATTACATAGACATTTTATGGAGCTAGTTTATTTGCTGGTTGTGTGTGAGTCATTAGGAGAATATGGTAGCAGAGTGCAGGAAGAAAGGATTCATCATCATGAATAATGTCGAGAATGCTGCAGAACATTCTCTCAATGTTATTATACTATGCTCCTGGAATAATGAAGAAATAAATAATAAGAGTCGAGTCTGCATGACATGGAATATGTTCCAAGTGTCCGTCTCCCAACCCGAGGAAGCACATCATGGCAGCTAATAACTGGCTATAAAATTTTATTGGACTCCAGGCACAATAATTATTATCTCCCCGAGTCACACACAGTTAATCTCGCCACCATACTTTACACAACTACAATATACACTCGATTTACACTACAATACACAATATTCATACTATATTATATTCACAAGTACCTAAACACACTGTCTGCAATTGTTGCCAATTCAAATACACTTACATATGCACTAAATACAGAGCAAACCTTACTTTTTACATAGAATACCTCTTCCTTTGTCTACATTCAAATTGCAAATTCACAATTTCAACTAAGTCATAACAGTTTAGTAAAATTATGACATAAAACTCATATTTTCCATAGTATTTATTTATTTCGCTTTCCTGCCCATTATTTTATATCATGAAAATCCCAATTATACATTAAACAAAAATGGTAGATTGTTAATTGATTTCCTAACGCCTCCAAAAATGAAAATGGATATTATTTCATGTGGTGAATTAAGCAAATTTACAATTTTAACTTCTTCTTTTGCCTATTTTTGCATTGCAAATTAACAAATTCAAAATTTCAACTAATTCATAACAGTTCTTAGTAAAATTATGACATAAAACTCTTGTTTTCCAAGTTATTTATTTATTTTCGTTTCGTCAAGTTATTTCGCTTTCCAGCCCATTATTTTATATTGTGAAAATCCCAATTATACATAAAACAAGGAAGGTAGATAATTGGTTTGCTGAATACTCCTTCAAAAATAGAAATGGATTTCCTTTCATGTGGTGAATTAAACAAATTCACAATTTTAAGAAAGTCACAAGAACAGTTCTTATTAACATTATGGCATAAAACATATTTTCCGTGTTATTTATTTATTTCGCTTTCCTGCCCATTATTTTATATCATGAAAATCCCAATTATACATAATACAAGAAAGATAGGTTCCGGACTGTATTGTTCCTTAAAAATGGAAATGGATATTTTTTCCTATGGTTGAGTGATGATTTTTATGGGAAAATAATATTAATATTACAAATTGATGATGGCGATTTTGATTTGTAAATTTTTACCGGTAGTAATTGGTAAATTGAATATTTACAAGAATAAAATATGTTGTTTAAAGAAAGATGTATATTTAGCTGACCCAGTGACCAAAGGATTTCTAAATGTGAGAAATGACAAGATATCTGTGAATGTAAATGTAAATGAGACTGGAATATTTGTGGGTGAGTGGAATAAATTGGGAAGGGAGAGAGACTGAAGGATATCGTATGGCTAATGGGAATAATGAGATAATTTATTGTGTCATCATCACAGCAAGTGGACTCATTGCACTATTGTTTGGATCTGTTATGAGATGCGGGTATGGTGGAGGAGACCCCGGGAGGGGATGGAGGAGCGGGTGACAATGAGGCAGGACTCTCTCTCCGTCTGTTTTCCCTGTGGACAGCTAACGAGTGTTCACTCTCTGGACTGGAGTAGGCTCACTTTATTCCCCTCATCCATCTTTCGATTCAGACACAGAGTTCTCAGTGAGAGGAATAATAATCTCGTCGCATCTCTCAGATAAATCCTTTGTCTTGTCTTGTCTCTTTTCACTCCACAGTCATCCGACATTAATGTCCTCCCTCCCTCCATATACAATCACATAGATGGGCAAAATAATCTATTTTGAAAACACAAATCAAAAAACGAAAATTTTAATTCGAAATTATATAACAATACAAAATTGTAATTAAGAAATTGCCAAATCAATTTCATTAAAATTTAAATGCAAAATAAAGTGCCTTTCTCAATCTATCTATGGGATTTAGTTTTGGTAACGCTGTATGCTCACTTATTTTAAAGAATAGAACTGGAAATAGAAGAAAAAGAATTTATCCATCTGTTTAAAGAGGAAATAATTGAAATAGGGAATTATTTTTCTGTTGACTTGAATATAATATTTTTATTGCAGTTCGCATTTTAAATTTTTGCATTTGTCAAGCATTAGTAAAAACTTACTTTGTCATAAAATAAAGACACAATAAATAACTTTGCCTCTGAAACATGCAATTAACCATAAATATATCACAAGATTAAAAATAGTTGGCCATAATTTATACTCAAGAAACTCAAATTTAATTAGCATTTAATTAGTTTTCTTGGGGCATTTCTTATATTATGGTTCTTTGAATATTAGTAGGCAAATGAGTTATTTTATTGCAAAGAGAGTTAGTTTTACGGCTGAATATTAAAAACGTTTTCGAATTGCAATAAACCATAATTCTCTGTAAAAGTTAGTACATTAGGTATACACAAAAGTAGGAAATTCAGGTACAAAATACAAAAATACGCTGCATTTCTCAAAAAGTGCAAACTTTTATTAAAATACATTGTATTTCTCAAACAATAAAAAAATGCATTTAAAAATACATTATGTTTTTCAAAATAGGAGTATATTCTTACTATGAAAATAAAAGTAATTTGCCCATCTATGTGCAATAGAGTGAAATCCCCCGTGTCTATAATTTTGGTTGTCTTATGATAACACCGTATTTATACATGGAAGAGAGTAGCTCTGCGTATCTGTATTGAGATCAGTCTCCTCGGCTATGAAATATAAATGCATCGGATCCAAAATGCAAGTTTGCTCAGCGTAAACTTAACTTTGGTTGAGCTCGTCAAGGATTTTCTCATAATGCACTCATTTATCATTCGATTCTGACAAAGTGTCTCTCGCGTTTTCATGGCGGCTGCAATTCCTTCAAAGGCTGTAGAGAAAAGCCATTTATTACAAATGCCTACATTTGTATAGCAATACCAGTCAGAAAATCTTATTTATCATAATCATAACTTAAATTGGTATGGACAGTTTATTTAGTGAATCATCTAAATAGCATTTCCTTTTCCCATAAATCCTCTATACATTGGTTCTTTAGGTTTCCTTAAATTTCCTATAGTCATTTATATTTGCTTAATTAATTCCTTTCTGTGGGAACCGGGACTGCTCTACTTTAACCACAAAATCCGAAAGTGTACTAAAGAACCATAAATTGTTATCGGAAACAGATAATTTGGTTTCGGCAGAGTAAATATACTTCTGGAGTACATAATATAGGTTTGTGAGGGACGTGAGTAGTTGTGACATGACACGAGTGACGATTCGAGGGAAAAGCATTGTGTAGCTGGAGAATAGATTGTCGTGTCATGATTATATTCAACTGAGTGATTTGTGTGCCCTGGTCAGGTCCCACTTCCTGGAGAAGGGAGTCCGAACACACAGACCATGGAAATTCAACCAGGACGATGACAAGTCAACCCAAAAGGGATTATACGTTCTATCTCCAATAATTATAAGTATAACTAAACTGTTCTGCGTATTAAGCTTTCATAGAATACTACATGAACATAAATATACACAATGTATTATAGAATTCTTGCAGATCACGAAAAACAAAGGAAAACCGTATCGGGATAGTAAATATGTAAAATGTCAGAGTCAACGAGTCAAGTAATACTTTATTGTGTAATAATAATACTTTTCCCTGATAATCCCTCTAAATCCCCGGCTATGCATTCTCTCTATCATTTTCACCGTCAAATTATTGCTTTTACTACGAGTCATCCCTATGTAATGTATTACGGTCATGATTTTCAACTTTCAAAATGTTTTACCATTTACAGGGAACTCGAAAACTCTTTCCCGAATTTTCCGATACATACTTAATACTCTGTTAAGCATATTATATATGATATTTTATACTTTGGAGGACAGCAAACACTAATTTGGTATAATTTGACCTGTATTTCTATATTATTACATTAAATAATAAGAAGACCCATTTTAATACTGGGCATTTTACTTAATATTTTACAAATCAATAGCAAAACAAATTTTGTTAATTTGCATCTACTCTAAACTTTATAAATTACACAAATATGACGCATTTATTTTGTATTATGAGCCTCCCTGTATTGGTAATGTAGTTTTATACTCATCTTGTGTAGTTTCTCATATTTATATATAAGTTTAATGTATAAATGCAGTTTTACATTGTGGATGATTGGTTATATAAGGGATGAGGGTATTCGGATATTCGGGTATTGAGATATTCGGGTATTCGGGTATTTGGATAGATTGTGTGCTTGTTGGTTGGAATGATTGTGATGTATTTTGTGGTTTGAGGTTTGTGTGTCCGGGTAGAACGATATATTTGATTGTGTTGATTTGTGGGTAGACTTGTGGCTGACTGCGAAGTTGGTTTCTGTGCCTTGATCGGAGGAGACGAGAGTGCGGAGAGAAATGACAGCTTAATAGAGACACACTGACAAATGCCAGGCTTTTCTCTCCCGCTAATCACACGCACTCCGCACACATTCCAGTCCAACCGAACACAAACTATTACAAAAGCAGTACCGTTTCACCAAAGGAACATACGGAACCAGTCTCTATACAATTCTGGGCTCTCTTCCTCTCCTCTTTGGTACTAACACAAAATAATTCTCATTTCATTTATCACACTAATTAATTATTACAATATATTGTAAAAATATAATATTTAAGTAAATTAATATTTTAGAATCATTTTTGCTTCATTTTATTACTACTGACAGAAATTAATTCTCAAAATATTATTTTTAATTTAAAATTATCATTAGGTGAGACTTTCCGCTGTGATGTGATATAGTATAGTTATAAAATGCTCGTTTCATTTATGTTGCAATCAATGTAATGTAAGAATACAATACTTAGTTAAATGAATATTAGGAAATTTTTGCTTACTACTAATTGAAATTAAATCTAGAAATGTTATTCTTAATTGATAACTATCATTTTACTTTTACCATTTCTGTAAATAAAATTTCGAGCAGTTTAGTTAGTTTTATTTGTGTATTAAGTTATATTATGCAACACAAAAATGTATTATTGTGCTAAAACCTTAGATAATTGTGTTTTTGAATGGTGGAGAGTAAAAATGCAATAAACAGGGTATGTGTGTAAGTATTAGATTTTCCCCTCTGTAATTTTTTTCGTTGATGGAGCAATAAATTTGATTTTTGTACGAGTATGTGAGAGAGAAGAAGCTTAGCGATGTAACGGTTATAATTTGAGAAATAATTTAGTAATTTGTTCGTGTAGCGGATCTGATGGAAGTGAGTGGAAAGACAATCCCATAAAACTGCGAGTGTTGCGGTGAATTACAATAAGGTGAGTTGTACAGTGTAGTGTAACAATAAGTTGACTTTCAAGGGAATATCTGCCAATGAGTCATAATAATGATAATATGTGTTCTGTAATATGTGCTAAATTCAGAGTTTAGTTTATTATCGTCCCTGGAGTAAAACTAATGCTTTACCACCAAGGAGAGCAATAACTACACAGAATCCAACCCTATTACATAATAAATAGAACTCCAGCCATTTGTGGTCTCAGAATAACACGGAATTGGACTATTTTTAGTTCCACTCCTCCGTATTAGCAATAACTCATTTAATATTCGATAAGTAGTGCAATAATGCAAACACCTTGGGTACATCCAGACACTAATGTGCATTTCCATCCCACAATCAATTTTATTTACAGAGATTATTCTGCTTTTGACAAAAGTCCTTCCAGTTAGGTGGGCACTCGGGGAGACATAAATAAACGGGCAACCTCCTTCCACAAATGGACTGTCATGTCATATTTCCAATCTAACCGAAATCACACTCAGTTATAACACATTTAAATAATCTATGGAAAATTGTCAATTTTCTACCTCTAAATATACACATTATCAAAAAATTGTCATCCTGCACTAAATGTATTAACCATTAGTGTACTTTTTCTGTTTTTATTACTTCTTTCACCAATTCTTTGTAAATTTTCTAAGTAAATGTAGCTTTTTGGTGGGAAAAGTAATGAAATTTTTGGAAAATGTGTGAAAATGTGGATTTTTATGGGAAAATAGCATAAATAGTGCATTTTTATACGTAAAAGTGTTTTTATTGGTGGTACGTTAATGATTTTACTGTGTACTTAAATAGATACAATTTATTTACTGTTCTGTTTATCCTTTTTTACTTCTTTCACAACATTTCCGAAGTAAATGTACGTAATTGGTGGTAAAATCAATAATACTTTTGGAAATTTGAAAATTTATGAATATTTTGAATTCTTAGTCCAGATTTTGAAGTAGAAATTCCTTTATTGTGTAATTTTTACATGTACAAGGGTTTTAAGTTGGTGGTAAGTTTACGATTTTGTTGGGCAGTTAAATAAATGAAATAGACTGGAAGGTCGGTTGTCCATTGCCCTATTGTGTTGTGTTTGGGAGTGGATGGATTTGTATTTATTATATTATGACTACTATTGTGAATGACTTGACATGTCACCCAAGTTGACTTTAACGGAGTTTGCATTAAATTGGATCCCTTCTGTTAGGGTGATTAATGACAGGTCCCCTATGGCCTTAGTGAGGACTGTAGGGCTATTCTGCTATTTATCTATAGATTTTATTGGTTTGGTAGTTGTAATAGGAAGTAGTGCTTTGTGGTTGCCATTATTTACGCCATAGCATTAGTATATTCATTTTGCATCCACACTTGTTCATCTCATCTCGATACTCGGTTGTAAATTCTTGCATGGTCACTTTACTACTTTTCTTTATGAATAGTGAAGAATACTACAGTTAGGGTCACTACAAAGTATCCCGGGGACTACCCGTGTATAAGGAAATATCACGGGTGAAGGAAATATACGTGTTGGTCAATTTAATATACACATATACTTCCTTATACACTGGTAGTCCCATGGATACTTTGTAGCGACCCTCACTGTAGCTACGATTACGATGCAATAACACAATAGACTACTGACTAGTACTTATTACAATAGTGAGTCGCAGTAAAAGCAGTTGTAGAGAAGATTCGAAAAGGAATAATGGATTTGACAAGCAATAAAGGAACCCGAAGAGTGAATGCAATGCCAAGCAAAGCGATAAAAGTAAATCATTTATTTTCTTGGTGTGTTGTCTGTCTTGTCTTGTCCCTAGTACTCATAAATAAGAGAACCTTGGAAAGATTCTCCATCAATCGCATCGAATTCTGCTCAGCTCTCGCTTAGCTCATTAAAAACAAGCAAGTGACAAGTTGTAAATCAGAATTTCCATTTTTCTTCCGATATAACTCAGTCAGAACCCACTTTTTCCCAACATTACTGTCAAGATAATTGCCTAAGGTAATATCTACTATCTTTTTTAATTCTTTTCCTATAGGCTCAATAAAAATAGAAAAGATATTAAAATATCAACTTCAGATTAGACAAACAAAAAGGTTATGATGATTAGTATTCACGGGAATTATTGCTACTACTCTAGATTATTATTATATTAAATTATATTATGTATACGAGTACATGTATACGAGTACATGTATACGTATACATTTATTGTACAGTATCCTTGAGTATTATTGTTGTAAGTACGGAAAGAATAAATTTTCGTGTACAGATAGGTATTCTTACCTTGCTGACTGAGTTGGGACTGACATGACAGGACAAGAGTGTTGTGTGTGTTTCTATTAGCAAATATTAACGCGTCAGGCCATAAATCACCTGTCATTTACGACATGGAGTTTAGAACAGGGAACAATAGTTCACATCAATCATCCGCTTATCGCATCACTCACACTCTATCTCATCAAACCATCTCATCTTGCAAACAACAACAAAACGAGTTGCACAACTGCACTGCCTACACACTCTAACATCATATTTATCTTAACTGCCCAGAAAAATACAACTACAAGGGAAGCTCCTTCACATACACACATACATCATACACGTACTTAATAACCACAAAAACTTACTCGATTTCTTGTTCAGAAAAGTTGTTCTGTATGTTCTGCCAACCTTAAGGCATGTTCTGTACGAATCGCGCTACCTTTATTCATTATTCCTTCATTAGCATGAGAACTTATTAAAATACGTTAACTAACCTGTAAACTCATATCTAATCATCACAATTAATATTTATTACGTTCATTACGTCATAACAAAAGACCTTTCATGTCTCCTAAGCCATTTAACATCATCTAACCATAGTCTATTCCTTCTTACTACCATATGGCACATTTGTTACCATTTTTGCAATTCATATATTCGCAAATCATAACTTCCTCTCTATATCATATATGCTAATAACTATAATGTACCTATAATTGTATACAGGACATGTCAGAATTATATTATATACTAGAAAATATAGATTCTAATGCAGATATGGATGATAAGTTTGTTTTATGTGACGTGCTCTGCTTTGTTTTCCTATTGCTCCTGATTCCATCTGCATCAGATCAAATCTATCTCTAATGTGATCTATTACTCACCTGGGGTGGATATACCCATACTGCAATATTTTTCATTACTATAGAAAATAATACATTCATAAAGTAGGTGCACATGAATAAACACATTTTCGCCGCACCGGATGCTCCAAGCCATTTACCTATAATTTCAGATGATAAGTGTGAGTCGACTTCTCCCATTGCCATCAGATACACTCTATATAACTACATAGTATACCAAAATGCTAAATATCAAGGAAAAATTATATATGACACAGGAGGACGAAGAGACTTTAACGAGACGAGGCTTGTCACTCAAATCAGACAGAATGACAGACAGACTGTTTATTTTATTTGTTTGTCTTTTCTCTATTCCGAGACTCTTCCCCATTGTTTCCATTCTATTCCACTTTAGTATAATACTCTTGTATGCGCCAACACATGTACAAACTAAGGTAAACATTATTCATACACCTTTTATACTTACTAGAAACAAAAAACCAAGTTTTGTGGTTTTTTCCAATAAAATCTACATTAAAATATTTATTTTGCATCTGAGGAACTTATAAATAATAATTAGATGTTAAAAATTTGTTGTAGTTAATTTTGCGGTGGAAAAATTTGGTTAATGCGCATTTTATAAGTATTAGAAACAAAAAATTAGGCTTGCATTGGTTTTTAAAATTTATTCATACATTTTTTATAGTTACTAGAAACAAAAAACCAAGTTTTAATGGTTTTTTCCAATAAAATCTGCATTAAGATATTTATTTTGCATCTGCGGAACTTATAAATAATAATTAAATGTTAAAAATTTGATTCTAGTTAATTTTACGGTGGAAAAATTCGTTTCAATGCACCTTTTATAAGTATTAGAAAGAAAAAATTAGCGTTTTATTACTTTTATCCAATAAAACGTAGGTTAAAATATGTATGTAAATTCTTGTGGATCTGCGGAACTTATAAACAATAATTATGGTTAAAAATGAGATTATACTTAGTTTCTTAAAGGATGTCTACGGAGTTCTGTAAATACTCTGACCTGTTTGGTTAAAAAAGTAGTGTTTTGGTTCCCTGGCCGTTGGGCATAAAAGAGTGAGATAGGACGTGAGGAATATAGACAGAAAGCAGTTGGTAGCTTTGATGTAATTTCATTCTGAACATAACAACATGATTTATACTTCTGTTTGCCATAAAACACTAGCAACATAGACTAGAAATGCAAGGAGAGTTTACGCAGTAAATGGTTAATGGGATAATAGATAGGTTTGGATGTGTAGTCTTTATTGCATTCACATAAGACGTGCATTATCGAATCGAATCATTAAAAATGTTTTATTTCTTTTATTTTATATTTTATTTGCTCTGTTGGAGGTTCCTCTCATTTTATTAGCAGAATAAATGAAATGGTTTTATTGTTTGCTTACGATTAGGCTCTGCTCAGAGGTTGCGCTCCACAGTCACATTATTCTGCCCAGGCCAACTCATTTTACAGCTCTAGTTTTACATTATAATTGTATCATAAAATAGAGAAAAGACTTTTAGTGCACCGGCAAAAAACTCGCCCAGTTGCCCAAGAAATGCTCAAAGACGGAATCGCCAATGTTCGTCATTATCAGCTAATGACTGTAGAAAAGGTTAAAAGGCAATCTCCGAATAATTTGCAAAAACTTGGCCAACACAAGTATTAACAGAGTAAGTACACCTTTAAGTAGCAGCTGCCATGTCCATGTCACGCTGAGCTATCCACTTTTCATACTCACCTCTAACATATAATTTAGTAGAGGAACATACTTTATACACATTCTCGATTTGTCTGTCTGTCCATCCGTCTGTGTACCTAAATATATGCTCATTATAAGAAATATTGAACAAAAATCCATTTTATTAAGTAACAGAAGTTACTTTATACCAATTACATCTTTATCAGTTTGTCTATCTGTTTGTTTGTCTATGTACTAACATTTTTGTTGCCCTCGACTCAGGTTTAATTGATTTAATGTGTTCAAACCTTTTTATTGTGTCTCGCTTCAGTATTATTAGAGGTGTTACGTAAAAATCGTATCAATTTGATCAGTTAGTTACAATAGTATAGTTTAAATAATGCCATGAATTAAATAAATAATAATTCATTGTTATAAATTACACCGTGAATTAGTCGCGATATTTAGTTACGTTTACTTTTAGTGGTGCTGCTCTTTATTTATACTTTTTTCGATACTTTTTTACGTACATTAGTTTACAATGTATTATTATTATTATGATTATCAGCACTACTGCTACTAATACGCAGTTGGTTCCTTTACTTTGAATTTCCGTAATTTTTTGTCTAATCTGCTCCACATTAGTGCAGTGTTTCTTGCGCAATATATTTGTAAGTGAATATGATGTAATAGAAGCAGGGGCTGACTAGTTTGATCAAGATAACTCTTATTTGATAGCTATAACAAAACCAAACTGTGTATCTAACATAAATAAAGCTAGAAAAGGTCTATCCTATTTATTAGTTTGTATTTAGTATTTTTGTAATATTGTTAAGCAGGGAGAGGGAGAGCATTTCTTGTGTAAAGGTATGCTACGGTGTGTGAATGTGATTTGCTTTAGTGTTTGTTTGCAGTTGGCAGTTTTTCAGTTAGTAGAGTCATTAATTATTATATCAGTAGTAGGTATAGTGGTTGGACGTGGACTATTCATTTATTATAAAGTGTACTATAATTTGATATCACTCAACTGAGAATTACATCCGCTTAGGTTTATTCGTTTCGAGTTGAGTGATGTGATATGATAAGTAAGTATGTAACCCTAGAATTCATTAATTACTGTTGGACAAACCACACTAATCGCCTAAGCTGCTCACTCAAGAAATTATTTATGAAATTCTTTCTACTTTATTTTATTACCGGTCCTTACCTACTCTGACCTCCTTGTTTTTTGTCTCTCTCTCTCTTTTATACAGTAAAGGACCTAAATCGCGCACCATAAGAAAATTTAAAAATGCATCTCAAACTGTCTCAAACCCATTTTTACCATTTATTCAATTTCCTATGGTGCGTAACTTGTGTCCCAAGCCGAATACTATTTCCCTACCTGGTTTTTTGTCTCTCTGCATCTTTTATACAGTGAAGGACCTAAATCGTGCACCATAAGAAAATTTAAAATTGCGCCTCCAACTGTTTGGGACCCATTTTTTACCATTAATTCAATTTCCTATGGTGCGTGACTTGTGTCCCAAGCCCAATACTATTTCCCAACTTATTTTTTGCCTCCCTCCATCTTTTATACAGTGAAGGACCTAAATCGCGCACCATAAGAAAGTTTTAAAATGGGTCTTTACCAGTTTGAGACCCATTTTTTACCATTAATTCAATTTCCTATGGTGCGTAACTTGTGTCCCAAGCCGAATACTATTTCCCTACCTTGTTTTTTTGTCTTTCTCTATCTTTTATACAGTGAAGGACCTAAATCGCGCACCATAAGAAAATTTAAAACTGTGTCTCAAATTATTTGTGACCGATTTTTTACCATTAATAATTCATTTTCTTATGGTGCGTAATTTTTCTGTAGTACCCCAAACCCAATATTATTTTCTTAAGGTGCGTGATTTTGGTACCTCACTGTACTGTTGAACTAACTTTTTGAGTTAATGCACGATTAGTGTGTAGAGACTTATCGCCTTAAAGCAGGATACGTATTGTAAAGGAAATTCCACTGTTTATTGTTGCTGGACGAATGAAAACGTTTGACAGACAAGTTGAAAAGTGAGTTCGGTTCATTTGGGGTCTAATCAGGTTGTTGTGTGTCGTTCGTGCCTGCATGTCAAGCTGCATGAAATGAATTAACTACTCACACACAGTGACCATTCAACAATGTTTCACCTCCATCCTGGACATTGCCAAAAAACTGCAAACTGCTTTTCCCGTGGAAATTCAAGACTTTGCACATTGGAATTGCTAAGAGGGAATGTCATGTCATGTCATGTCACGTCACTCATTTCCCGTTTAATTTCAGGGAATCAAATGAAGCAATTAGAGGGAACGAATGGAAGACAGCCGACATCACTTGTTAACTATTACGCAAGACAAGACATCACTTTATCTACAAATCCATCTCCAGCAGTTTAATAACAGTAGAAACTATTTTCCGTACCACTATCTACGTTTTAATAGTTAATAGCAAAGGGTAGCCATTTTAATGATTTTAATAATAAACATTATGATATTTATGATAAGGGGATGATACGAGTCGAAAGAAATTAATATCTCTGAAACTACAGAGGAATATTACGATCGTCATAAATATTATGCCAGGCCGGTACTAAACAATGGGCAATAATGTAATACGATTATATGTTCTGCTTTTTTTAAATGTTGTGTTATGCATTACAGAGGACTGATAATGGGAGAATGAAACGAACGGAGCAGATGGTTCTTAACTACACAGACAATAAGTAGTACAGAACGATTTACGTTTACAGCAAATAAATAACAATGACATCCTGTTTTACCTTTTATTGTTCTCGGTGTATTTACTGCCTCGTCTCCTCTGGCACTGTTACTATTTACAATTGCTATACACGCATACTTTATGTAACTACATTGGAAAAATGCACCAGGACTCTTTTACAATACTTTACATGTACAGTGAGGTTCAGCCCATAGTAACCATGGTACTTACAGTGTGTAATGAAATATCATGGTATATACGTATGTAAAAAGCGGGCATTTTAAATACATATACACTGTAAGCGTCCTATGGCTAGTGCGGGGTGAACCTCACTGTAGAAATGTAAAGTGTAGGCAGTAAGCAAGAAGGAGGGCCGATCTTTTTCAAATTGCTGTGAGGTGAAGCGAATAAAAGGGCGAATGGAATAAAATATGAGTGACAGCATATCTGAGTGTCCATCTATCAACCTATCAACTCTCTATAATCCTCTCTGCACCACTCTCCGATCAAAACTACTCAAGATTCAAAATATATATTCACTTTGTAATCCGAGGCACTATAAAGGCGAGGCTGCTCTTCTTTATTGATGTGATGTCATGTTCTTGTCATACAAATATCCGCTTAGTCACTCACTCAACTTCACTTAGAACTTCTTCCCACCGACCCGCACAAAACATACTTTTTCCATCTCAAGCCGCTCTCTACTTATTTACATCCTATATCTAATAGTTTTTTATTTTATTTTAATATTTTTGTATAGAAATGTAATAAAAACAAAAAAGGTACCGAATTAAAATATTTCTCTACTTATTTACATCCCATATCTAATAGTTTTTCGAGTTTTCAGATAACCTGCATTTATTTATTTTTAATTTTTTGTATAAAAAAGTAATAAAAACAAAATAGGTAGTGAAATAAAATATTTCTGATTTCTGTAATTACTTCATACAAAACATACTTTTGCATCTCAAGCCGCTCTCTACTTATTTACATCCCATTTCTAGTAGTTATAGTTTTTAAATTAGAAAATCACTGAAAGATATCTGATCTGCATTTATTTTATTTTAATATTTTGTATAGAAACGTAATAAAAACAAAAAAGGTACCGAATTAAAATATTTTTGATTTGCATAAATTACTTTTCTTTGCAAGTATTAAAATTTGAAATGAATAAGGAAAATATCTAGGTCGTTTCTGCAGTTAGGATTGCATTTTTAGTGTGTGTCAGTAATAAAGATAAGATATACGTGTATTTTTAAGTTAATTGTATTACGAAGTGAAAAATTAGTTGGAAAACCAAAAATTCTCACATAAAAAGATGTAAAACATGAGTAGATTGATAAAGAACATTAAAATGAGTTTTAAAAAAGAAAAGGGATAATTGGTTTCCTTGTTTATTACAATTATTTATGTTTTCCGATTGCTGAAGGTAATTATTGTGAATGAGTTTTGAAATACTTGGTAGTTTAAATTGCATGGAATGGATTTTTGCTTAATAATTCCCATGCGGTTTGAGTTTTGTGTTTTGTATTTGAGATGAGTGACTATGTGTTGATTAAATGTGAGTAGGCCTTCTGTTTGTGTTAGAGAATATGACGAGGTCGTTTATAATGTGTGTTTGGAGGAGATCAGTCAGGTACGTAGGATAAGTAATGAATTACATGTAGGAAAAAGTAATCCACGTTTGTAAAGATAATTTCTTACTGTGGTAGTAATAAGTGCAGGAAATGTATTGAATTGAGTTGGGCGAGAGTTCTCGTGTAATTTATCATCGTCAGTTCTCTTAATGACGAAGCATTCAGATTTGGTGAGATTGAGTCAAGGGAAGAACTATCGTCCTAATGTAATCTCTCTGTCCACGATAATGTTACTCCGGGGGCAAGGCTATATTTCTCCAATTCTCCACCGATACTTCTCTAAACACAGCAGCAGTCGCTTTCTTTCTAATATTATTGTTAATGGCAAGTCTTATAATATGTTGGGGAAAGAGTTGATGATGCTCACTTCGTTATTACAGAGACAATGTTCTTATCAACAAATAATATTTCGTTTCTATTCAAGTGTAGCTCTAAAATTATAAATTTGCCTCTATTCATGAGATAAACTCATTTATATAAGGTGAACCTATTATTTTTGAGTTACATTCCCCATTTATTAATAATAATTCAGAAAACGTGATTTTACTCTCAAATCTGAAAAACTTTGTAGCAATTCTAAAACGGGAAAAATAGGAAAATATTAGTATTTATATAAATTGGTTATTTATTACAACGTTTCCATTTTTAATACATAGAAATGTAAAATACAATACTTATGTTTGCAGATTATAATGAGGGAATGCTTGATTTTAAGGATAATTTTGAGCTTTGATTGTTATTCATGAGGTAAACTGATTTATACGAGGCAAATCTATTAGTTTTGAGGTGGTTTTAATTTTCATGATAATATATGAGATGTATAGGAGCAGCTGTTGGGAAAAATATTCACAAGTCAAGGCAAAGCTAAAGAAATGAATAGCGAATTGGATGTTGTTATCTGTGGATTCATCTTTTAACACATTAGTTCTGTATTTCTGTCTCACTCAGCACTGTGCTGTACGCATTTCTTCCTTCTCTCTGCAGTAATCACCACATCTCCTTAGAATTCATGAGAGAAGCACGCTTTATACACGCGGAGCTTAGAGGATCACCTTTTTACATACTGTAGCCTATATTATAAGCTGTGGTGGATCTTCCTCTTAATGTCTATCTGTCTGCAGGTCTGTAGTACTGTTAGTATCAGAGACTGGATGGACTGGACTGCAGTTAGCTGATGAAAGTTGAGCGGTGAATGTTCAATGTCTCCGTGTCAAGCAAAATGATAAATTACCCCGCCTTGCTTAACGCTCCTATTTATTCTAATATTATAACTCCCAACGTGTCTATATGTACCTTGGTCTGATAATAAGTACAGAATTTATGAATATGAGTCCTAACACATTGTAGTATGAGAATATTACAGATGTATCTTTGTCAGTTCGTTCGGAGACTGGATATCTCCAGTTCAGACAGCACAGCACATAAAAACAGAGCAAGATGAATGAGTGATGTGAAGTACATTAGCTCTAATATCCACAGTTTCCTTAACTCCACTTAGCTTTACTTTGGCATTAACCCATTACCCTCTTTTCAAATAATATACCATTCAAATCAATCTTTTCCTTCCATTTATCCTTCCTGCCCTGTCTTATTCTACTTTTAGGTATCGATTTTTCACAATATTTTCCTATTTTACCAAAAGAATCGAAATTAAGATTGAAATTCAAAATATAAAGTAAAGAAAAATTTGAGATTAAAATAAAAGTAAATTTTTCGAATATTTCAATGCGTAACTTTAATAAAAATAGCTTCAAAATGAAATAAATTATTAATAAATAGAATTGATTTAATACCCATAAGTGTAAAAACTGAATTAATTAATTAGTACACCTAGGTTTATAATCAGGTCACTGACTGTCATCATATTTATTCTGAAAATGGAATATAAACATTTTATTAACTACGATGACCCATGTCGACACATTTAATTGTAATTTTACTAATAACCGAATAATATTAAAGAATATTGAATTTATAGTAGTTTTTAGTTAGCAATATGTGCAGTAAAATTATTAGTAAAAGGAATAAATTGATTTTAATTCCCTTAAATGTAAAAACTGATTTAATTAATTAGTGTACAGAAGTTTATAATCAGATATTGTGAATGTTCGTTCTGTTTATTCTGCGAATACTAGAAATCAGCATTTATTAATTACGATGAATTCTGAAGCACATTTAACTAAACTGCAATTTTACTGTAATAATGGAATACATTAGAGAATATAAAATTTATATTAGTTTGCAAGTTAGCATTAATACGTATGTAATATTTGCGCATAATATGATTAGTATAAGTATAAGAAGTATTGTTTGATGTGAAGTCTAGTTTTATCTTGATGTGATTAGTGACAGTTCTCTGCTTGGCTCTGTTATTATTTGTAGATATGAGTTGAGCGTAATGACAATGGAATGACTCCGTCTAGCATTCTTCCTTCCTTCCCTCCCATCACATCACATCACTCACAACAGCACAAGACAAGATGACATTAAAGGCTCTTGCCGACCCACCGACACAATAACTCAGACTTCCATCCATCCATCCATTACACGCACAAACACTGCACATACAAATGCATCATCTATTTTAGATCCTACATTCATATTCTCATTTCTTAGATGTACATACTTATTGTTAACAAGTTTCTATGTATTTAATCATGAAACTAATCATTTTACCCCCAAAATTAAGTATTTTCAATTTAAGTAGTACTTTACCACAAATATTATGGAAGTAACAGTAATTTAAATAAAATATTCTCTGAAATTCATTTATTTTCTTATACTTTTCTCATTTCTTAGATGTACATACTTAGTGTTAACCAGGTCTCTATTTAATCATGGAAATAATCATTTTGCCCAAAAAATAATGTATTTTGAATTTAAGTAATGCTTTATCACAAAAATAGTGAAATTAACAGTAATTTAAATGTAATATCCTCTGAAATTCATTTATTTTCTTATAGTTTTCTCATTTCTTAGATGTACATCCTTATTGTTAACCAGGTAAAATAATCATTCTACCCAAAGAATTATGTATTTTCAATTTAAGTAGTACTTTACCACAAAAATAATGAAATTAACAGTAATTTAAATACAATATCCTCTGAATTTCATTTAATTTCCTTTAGTTTTTATTGGCATTCCTCCTTAAATACATAAAATTAAATAAATAGATTATCTATATCCATTTCTCTTTACCACATCTTTAAATCCCTGAATCATAATAATTGCATTTAGGTGCCATCATTATTTCTGGATTAAAATTGCGATTTTGGGGTAAGTAATATAATTTTGAGGTTGTAAATAAGTAAAAATGTAATTATAAATAGTTGTTGAGTTGAAATGGACTTGAGGAGTCGCGACAGTTGTAAAAGGAAGGAAAGTCAATTCATTTTGGAAGAGGACTTATTATTCATTAATCATGACAGTCGAGCGTTGCACATTTCTTGAGTCTGTGAAAAGTGGGTATATGTATTATGTAGGTTTGGAATTGAAATGGAAATTGACATGGGTTGGCTGACGGCAGTTTTGGGACTGCAGTGGCACTGCAGCCTGTCAAAGAGAGACTATAATAGAGTATTGTGTGTGGAGAGCAGATCGCTCATTCCAGACTTCGTCCCTTGCTTGGCTTCGCTTTCCATCACAATCTGACATTGACAAGAAATGATACGTCTCTTTCATTCCACTGTCCTCTCCACTCATTTCTACTCTCGATTCACGATGACGACTTTTCTCATCTGACGTCCACCTCAAGGAACTTGTCTCTCCTCACAATACATTCAAATCCTAATTACACACGTACTATTATAGAAATATCTACAGTGAGGTTCACTAAAAACGATTCGTTATAAAATTACAATAGTTTATAGTAAACAAATGCATTTAAATATTAATATCCTTAAAAATATACGTGGTTAACACTATTATGAACCGCACTGTATGAAATTATTACTGTTACGTACTAAATACTAAAGTACGTTACTTTATCACTACTCTGCTAAATTGACATGACGTTAGTTATGCAAACCAAACCACCAATAAACTATACTACATTTATTGCATGGATTACAAGCGGTGTAGTTTCCACTATCACTTTTACGTAAATATTAATACACACGCTGAATTAATGACATAAATTGCCATTGAGTGACGGATGCAGTAGTGTGCAGACTCTAACTAACTCTATTTTACTATTCTTTAAGGATTACATGCGCAGGATAAGAATACTAAAATTAAATATTTACATACACATTTATATTACTTCAAACAGGTTCTGTCCACATAAATCACGGTTATTAATTACGTGTAATTGCTACGTTTACGACGATGTAATTATTAATGAACCCGTACCTAGCTCTATTCGTCGCTGTAAATTTTGCAATATTTTATCGTATTTTTATCCATTCTCAGAAAATTCAAAGAAATATATATATTATCTTTATAACAATCCTAAATGATAATACTGCACACTCAAAAATAAGTTTAGATTGCGAATTCTCGTATTTTTATGATTTTGCTATTAATATGGGAATATTATTATTTAAAGTTGTATAATATATTTTTATACTAATGTATTTTACTTATTTTTCAGGATATACAGATTCACATCCGTCATTTGAGGATTTAATTCTGGAATAAACTTGAAATTAGTATATGTGTCAAAATGATAGTAAATAAAATTGTCAGTTGCTATTAAGATTCATTTAGAAAGTTGCGTCAGGACTGTAATATTTTAGGTGTAAATAGTATGTCTTGATTATTTAGTTTTTATGAGCGAGAATCTTAGCAATAGAGCTGTGGATACTAATATATCATTTGAAATTAGGCAATATAGTGCAGAAATGTGTTGGCAAGAGAGCAGTGGTAGAAGACAGAGTTAGTAAGGCAATCTTTCCGTTAACCAACCACTTAATCATCATCAATCACAGTGTGTGTTATGTAGAACAGAATGGATGAGACGGGTCTGCCTTTTGCATTAGCATCTCTTGTTTTTAGATTGGGGCTTGCGCAACTGCGCATTCTAACCAGATGTACCCTGCACAGCTAATCCAATCATAAATTATAATATTATTAATTAAAGTAATAACAATGGACGGGTAGGCTAATAATCATAATAATGGCTCAAGTATAAAAGTGCCATAACTATTCTACTATCTACTCTGTTATTTACTGCCACAGTCCAACTAATAAAAGACAAGGCAATAAAGTGATTGAGCAAAAGACGGCGGATCTATTTTTATGATACACTAGCTGTTAGTCATTATGAGATGTTCGCATATCATTTCTACGAGAGAACAATGCTGTAATAATGGTGGCAGATTTCTCACGTCATGTCACTCACTTAATAGACGGAACGTCATCCCAACCCATCCATTTTAACACTACAGTTATCCAACCATAATAAATAATCTATTTGCCATAAAATAAAAACTTAGTTTACTATAACATTAATAATTTACCTCAAATCTTTATTTAAAGAATATCACATGAATGAAAATCGCTTATTGTTTAAGCTGGAAATATCTGCTAGGTATATATTGTGCACATTTATGAAAAAAATATCTGTTATAAGTAGTATAATAAATAATTGAAATAGGGAATTATTTTTTTGCTGACTTGAATATAATATTTTTGCTAGTTCATATTTAAAAAGATTGTAGTTTCTTGAGCCATAATAAAAACTCACTGTGACACAAAGTATAAGTAATTTGCCTTGAAAGTACACAAAATCCATAATTTAAAAAATATCTTAAGAAAGAATAACTCTCTTACTACAAAAATCATAATTTTTAAAATACCCCAAGAATTTAAATTCTTTGCCATAACTAAAACTCGAAATACCTTAACTTTATTAACATTTTGAACCATTTTTCATTGCAAATGTTAATAAAATTCAGGTATTTTGAGATTGAATTGTGGTAAGGGATTTTCATTCTTATGATATTTTTTAAATTATATGTATATTTTTAAGGCAAATTACTTACATTTTATGTCAAAGTGAGTTTTCATTATGACTCAAAATACTACAATCTTTTAAAATAAATATTATATTCAAGCCAATAAAAAATATTTCCCTATTTCAATTATTTACTGTATTAATTTTACAACAGATTCATTTCTTGTCCTCAAATAGTCATACGTGTATTATTCTTTATAGTTCTCTGGTTTCTTGTTTATTTCTGAGTTAAATTATTAATTTTATGGTAAAGTAATTTTTTCTTAAGGCAGACATAAATTAAGAGCATAATTTCACTCCTGCTTAGAATCTGGCTGCTAGTGAACTAAATTATATTGGAACAAAGAGTAAATCCTTTTTTCGTCTTTTTGAGTTTGACTAATGCATTGCCTTGTCTTCACACAAGTTTTCAAAGGAATCTCCTCGTTGCTATTAAAGAGAGAGCACGAGTCATTCTCGGTAACGATCAATCCAATTGCTTTGAATGAAACTTCACAGTGTACCTACACATTGTGTGGAAAGGAAGAAGTATTGCTACAATTACGTAATGATTATAAATTCATTTGGCTTTGAGTTGTCTGCTGGACTCTTTGTCATCGTCATGATTTTTATTTCATTTCTCTCTGGCTAAGATAAATTATCTCGTCTTTCATTTATTCATAGAGCAGTAGAAAAACCAAGGACTTTTATTAACTTCTCACTTTGTTCCAAAGATTTATCTATCAAGGAATAAAAAATGTGCTACTCAAATATCATCGATTTAAAATTACAATAAGAAAAGGATTTGTAATATATTCTTGTAAGAATAAGAAAAATTACCATAATAATAATATATTTCCGAGAGAACAGTACGTAATTTTATACAGTACGTATTTAGTTAATGGTACATTAAATAAATTGCATGAATTAGCAGCATTAGAGCGATAATGGTATAATAATAAGGCGCATTAATATAATAATGCCGTAATGATAGGAGACAGTTTAAGTTTTGTCGTGTCATGAGAAACAAAAGGACGCATTTAATTATATTCTTTGGTCTCCTACCTTTCTAGTATGCTCAACAGAACAAATCAACTCGAACAATTAATTAGCCTTTATCCTTGAGAACATAGTTGTGAGACAAAACAAAGCAAAATAATAACAGCAGAGTTACTGTTATTATTTGTGCTCCTTGTCTTGCTATCCTTTGTTGCGGTTGTTCTACAGTGAGAGTCACTACAAAGTTACCATAAGACTACCAATGTATAATAAGGAAATATCACCGTAAATATATACGCCAAAAGCGAGCAATTTAAAATACAATGTACTTCTTTATAATACACTATTAGTCCTATGGACACTTTGTAGTGGCACTCACTGTACATACACAATGGATGGCAGATGCAGACAGATATCCTCCGAGAATTATTCTCTGTGCAGTAGGTCTGTGCAAGTAGGAACATGCAAAACCATGTAATTACCTGACAAGCTAATTAAAACATAAACATTGAGCTATACAGTCATTAAATGAATTTATCTCTCACTTAATTATATGCTAATGATCCTTGCGAATTATCCGTGCCTACTCTTACGAATATTTCATGCTTAAGGTCTTATTAGCATTTCTTTTGATGCAGAATGAGATTGTGAACTTGTATTGGTGGAATTAGAAGAGTTAGGATGCCAAAGTTGCAAGAAATGAGAAAAGTTGCTGACAGCATTATGATTTGTTCAGTTAAATTAGATGTTTTGTATTTATTATTCATAGATTTCATGTATAACTTTATGATCGTGTACTTTACAGCGTACAGTACGGTTCTAATAGGATTTATAGTATAATAATAAGGATCTTAATAGTACAATGTATCTTGTGGTGTCTGTGTGTCCATAAGTGTATCGTCTCCTAAGCGTTTCCTCACTCAATTCAACATAACTATTCAAAACAATAATATTTAAATAATATTTACTAGTAGTCTATTCCATTGCCTTGTCTGTCTTCTTATTTTCTCGTTGAACTGAGTTTTTACGTGAGTTCACATTATTTTTAGTGTTACGCACATATGTTCTGAAGACAGTAATAAAATCCCCCGCCCGAGAGACGAAGAAATAAGATTTGGTACGGAATTCGCGTGCAATGTCTCAACAGTAGGAATAAACACAACAAATAAGAAAACAAAACCACTTTTTAGTGTTAACGGTCGTAAATGCTGGCGGGGACACTTTTAGAATATCTGCACTGTAGTTGTATAACTTAGCGAACTGATTGATAATAAACATTCTGTGTATTGTAAATTAGGTAATAGTTTGTTTTGCGAGCGAACTTTGCTTTGGTTGACTTTTCATTGTTTTCGCGATTTTCGCCGGTGGAATTTTACTGGTGGACCGGCGGTCCGATTCTCTGTCCATAAATGGAGTAGGGCGAAGCGTAGTAGTTGCCCAAATTGGACGGGACTTGGACCAGAGAACTAAGGGATGTGGGAACTTTTGCTGCGGCGGCGGCTGCACTGGCGTAGGGATGGTACCTCGCCGCTGAGAGGGGACTCAGGGGTGGTGTGGGGTACTGGCGGTGCATAGCGGCGGCGGCTGCGGCTGCGGCACTGGAACTGAGGAGAGCACTGGAGTAGAGGGAGCTGTTGGAGAGAGAGGCGAGTTGTTGTTGTTGGGCGGCGGCGACAACGGCAGCGGCGTCACTGCCCGCCCCCGACCCGGAGAGGTTTGTATGTGTGCGGAGGTGGACGAGAAGTTCTTCGGAGGAGGGGAACCGTTTTCCGCAGTAGGTGTCGCCGACAATCCAATTGCAGACGTAGGGGCGTTGCGCATGTTGCTGAGCTTGGTGTTGTTGTTGTTGTTGCTGCGCAGCCGCGGCATGCGCAGCTGCTGCGTGTTGACTAAGAAGACTCTGAGGGTAGCCGAGAGCTGCAGCCGCGGCGGAGAGACCAGGGGGCGGGCCCATTCCGAAAGATGGAGGGAATCCCGGGAAAGAAAACTTTTGATGATCACACTGAACACAACCGGCGGGGCAAATGCCTCCGGACTGAGAAGACGCCGCGGAGAGACCGGGAAATCCGGCGGCGGCGGCAGCGGCCATTAAGCCGTTCATCCCACTTGCTGCGGCTGCGGCAGCAGCTGCAGCACCACTTCCGAACTGACATCCGGTGCAGTAAGGGTCCTTGCACACCGGAACGATTGTTTCTGCTCCCGAAGGAGTCTTTACTCGAGTGTACCCGACATACGGACTTCCGGTCGATGGCGGGTAACCCATGAAATGACCTCCGGTCAGAGGATGGTGAGCAGGAGCGAAAAAAGAAGGACGCAGAGCTGGGTTCGTCGGTCTTCTGTTTCCTTCCAGAATATCTTGATGCACTTTATGGAACTTTACGACAAATGTAAAGCAATCCAAATTAGGATTCCAGTGAACACCAAGCATTCGCTCATATGGTAGCTCCGTCTCCAGATTAAGGTCTTTGTCACTATGAGCTCGAATGTTTTCGGGTAAATGCTGTAGCACATTCGGAGAACTACAAGTCCACTTCATCAGTTGATATCCAGCCTTTTCTTGAATCAACATTACTTCCTTGATCAGCTGGAGCGCTTCCTCCTCTGTATGACTACTGTCCAAGTAGTCATCAACGTAGTGGCGTCCAACTATAGCTTTGACAGCTTCAGGATATTGATTTTCATATTGTCTTGCATTGACATTTTTTACAGCTGCAGCAAGACAAGGGGAGCAGGTTGCTCCGAAAATCATCGAAGTCATCACCATAATATCAGGAACTCTTTTTCGGTCTGCTCCACGCCAGAGAAATCTTTGGGAGGGGAGGTCTTCGTTTCTAATTTTAACCTGTGGAAACATTTCCTTAATGTCTCCTCCAAATCCGATAGCCTTCTGTCTGAACTTGAACAGAACACTAGGCAGACTGTTTAACAGGTCAGGTCCCTTGAGTAGTTTGTCATTGAGACAAACTCCGTGACTTCGAGATGCAGCATCAAATACCAATCTTGGTACTCCAGGTTTCTTAGGATGGTATGCTGCGAAATGTGGCAAGTACCACGTCTTGGGGGAACTCGTCTGAATTTCTTCTAGAGTTAACTTCCTAGCATATCCTTTCTCAATAAAGTCTTCCATTTTTGCAGTGTATATTTTTGCAAACTCAGGGTCTTTGTCCATCTTTCTTTCAATGGAATAAAGTCGCTTGAGAGCATTTGACTTACTCTCTGGGAGGCAAACGTTGTCATCTTTCCAAAGCAGTCCGACTTCAAATTGGTTGGAGTCACCAATTCTCTTCAACGTATCGTCCATAATTTTCTGGGCTCTGATCTCGTCATTAGATCTCGGCTTTTCCATCAATGGCTTCACTCCGAAAGCTTCTGTCTTGAAGGATTCTTTCACTAGTTCATGGAGTAAGTCATCACTTTCACTTATTTCACGACAATGGAAAGACACAGCTTTGTCCACTCTTCCTTTAAAGGGGTTGAAACTTCCGTGGACAACCCAGCCCAGTTTCGATTTAGAAAGTGTTGGTGAGTTCTTGTTGGGACCCTCAATAACTTCCCGGGCAATGGTCAATCGTATATTGTCTTGTCCAATCAAAATAGTGGGCTTGACATTTTGCATAGACTCAATATTTTTGATTTTAGTTAAGTACCTGTACTTTTCAGATAATAATTTTACATTAACTGAATGCAGAGGTAAATCCAAGTCACGCCTGGTCCGAACGTTTTCCATTTTGTACTTGGAGTTTCCATCGTCTCCACTAATCCACAATGTGATTTGGTTTGACTTTTCACTACTGGTAGTAGAATTAAGCCATGTCAGCGTAAGAGTCTCCTTGGGTCCAGTTGCTCCTAGCTTTTCTGCCACTGATGGGTCCACAAGTGTTGTAGACGAGCACTCGTCAAACATTGCGTATGTTTTGAATTCTCCAGCAGGGCCGTACAGTGTTACAGGTAAAACTCGTAATAACACAGTAGTCAGTTTTCTTGGAGGAAAGTTGCTGTTCACCAATGCAACTTCTGAAACCTTTTCCTTCTCGTCTTCTTTTTCAATTTTCTTGTGCAATAATTTATGATGGGCACGGCGACAGTCATCTATTTCACAAGAAGTCTTTTCCTTACACTGGAGAAGTTGATGTCCACCTTTGAGGCAACTAAAACAAGTCTTATTCTGAGTCACCCACTTCCACCGGCTGTCAATGTCCAGTTTTGCAAACGAGTAGCACTTAAGAATTTCGTGCCCACCTTTACCACAAAAAATACAGGATTTCTTTTTGGATTCACTTTTGACGTCACCGTCTTCTGTAGAGGCAAATGTAACTTCTTTTCTTTCATTACGGTTGTCATTTCGTTTCCCAGGAATTTTCTTTTCTTGTCCAACTTTTTCCTTAGCAGTTGGAGTAACGGCGACGGAACGTAACAATGCAGTAGCACTAGCAATTTCAGTCAACCAAACAGACAAATCGTTCAGTGTGACGTCATCCTTCTTGACTGCAAGTCTGACCCACTCCAATTTTAGATGGTTAGGTAGTTTTTCAATTAAATCTTCCATGAGCTGGGGATTGCTCATGTGTCCAGTCTTTTTTACGGTTTCCATTGTTGTCACTAAATTTCGTACAGCATTGGACAGAGTAAGAACCATTTCCGGTTTGTCATCTTTTATTCCAGGGATGGCTCTTGCTTTGGTTACGAGGTTCTTTATTATCATTTCGGGACGTCCAAAATTCATTTCCAGAGTCTTCAGTACTTCTTCCACATTTTCCGAAGATACTAACAAAGCTTGAACCGTTTCCTTAGCTTTGCCTTTCAGAGACTTGGAGAGGCGAGTAATATTCTCCTGGTTCGTAAAACCGCAGGATTCCGTCGATCCCTTGAACTGGGAAATAAAGCTCGGCCATTCCTCAGGGTCACCAGAGAAGAATGGAAGTTCCTTGGCTATTGACTGTCGTGCCACAAACTTTCTCATATCATCATTTTTTGTCTTCGTTGTCGAAGCATTATTGATAGCACTCAATATTGCTTGGGCAAGTTCGGCCGTGCCTGACATCGGTGTTCCCGCTGGAGGCACATCGTAATCATTTGTCGTCTGTTGATCATTCACAGGATCAGGTGCTTGTTCCAACCAGCTGGTCACCTTTTCCTGCTCGCTCATTTTATCACACGGGATACTGTCATGAGAGTCTTCATCACTGGATAAAATATCTTTTTCTTCAATTTTGGATTGTTCCAGTGCGTAATTCAATTTGATAATTTTTCTATCACGTTCTATTTTCTTTTTCAGCAACAAGTCTTCAGCTTCATCTAGCTTGTTAAGGGCTTCTGCTGCGGCAAGTTGTGCTTCCAATTGGAGACGTCTAGCACTGGCTTGCGAAGATCGACTGCCTTTCTTGGATGGAACGGGTGTCTTCGAAACCTGTGGCTCACTTCCGGAGTCTGTGTCTGCGTAATGGGTAACTGACTCCACATCTGGGTTAGCTCCCACACTTTTCTTCGTCACTTTAGCCCGAGTCTTTCTGGCGTCACTGGGCACTACATCTCCATAACGGTCAGGGGCCTTGCCTTTCGTCACTCGGGCGCTGTGGCGTGGATTATCGTCAGATTCTTCCATGGCGAAAAATGTCAATGATCACTTGTGATGTTGTCAAATCACAGAGTTCGTTTCACTATTTTTCCGTAGGACTGTTCACTATTCGTAGATCGAAGGACCAAGTTATGTCCTCGTCAGTGGGACATAGGGGTTTGTCTTGTCAGTGGTCTATCTATGACTCGTCTACCTATATGATTGTATGTCATATGGGGTGCACTGTCAATTGTGTAAGAATTGAAGTGGAAAACCTGGTAATGGTTTAATTTAATTTATTGCCGTAGACAAAGGCAAACAGTAGCAATTAGAAAATCAATTAGAAAATGAAATCGAATTCAAAATTATAAGTAAAATTATTAGACAGAATTAACTCGTCTCTGCTCCTCACTCCTCAACTCCAGTCTGCTTCACACGCTTGTCTTTCTTTCCGTTACCGAAGCCCTCACTTTTCTCACCAACGGACTCGTCCTTCTGATTGGTAGAAACATTCTTCTTTTCACCGTTCCTTGGTATCGGCGGCTGTAACAAAACACTCTCAGAGTGCCCTGCTCGACGAGGACAGAAGAAGTATTGCTACAATTACGTAATGATTATAAATTCATTTGGCTTTGAGTTGTCTGCTGGACTCTTTGTCATCGTCATGATTTTTATTTCATTTCTCTCTGGCTAAGATAAATTATCTCGTCTTTCATTTATTCATAGAGCAGTAGAAAAACCAAGGACTTTTATTAACTTCTCACTTTGTTCCAAAGATTTATCTATCAAGGAATAAAAAATGTGCTACTCAAATATCATCGATTTAAAATTACAATAAGAAAAGCATTTGTAATATATTCTTGTAAGAATAAGAAAAATTACCATAATAATAATATATTTCCGAGAGAACAGTACGTAATTTTATACAGTACGTATTTAGTTAATGGTACATTAAATAAATTGCATGAATTAGCGGCATTAGAGCGATAATGGTATAATAATAAGGCGCATTAATATAATAATGCCGTAATGATAGGAGACAGTTTAAGTTTTGTCGTGTCATGAGAAACAAAAGGACGCATTTAATTATATTCTTTGCTCTCCTACCTTTCTAGTATGCTCAACAGAACAAATCAACTCGAACAATTAATTAGCCTTTATCCTTGAGAACATAGTTGTGAGACAAAACAAAGCAAAATAATAACAGCAGAGTTACTGTTATTATTTGTGCTCCTTGTCTTGCTATCCTTTGTTGCGGTTGTTCTACAGTGAGAGTCACTACAAAGTTACCATAAGACTACCAATGTATAATAAGGAAATATCACCGTAAATATATACGCCAAAAGCGAGCAATTTAAAATACAATGTACTTCTTTATAATACACTATTAGTCCTATGGACACTTTGTAGTGGCACTCACTGTACATACACAATGGATGGCAGATGCAGACAGATATCCTCCGAGAATTATTCTCTGTGCAGTAGGTCTGTGCAAGTAGGAACATGCAAAACCATGTAATTACCTGACAAGCTAATTAAAACATAAACATTGAGCTATACAGTCATTAAATGAATTTATCTCTCACTTAATTATATGCTAATGATCCTTGCGAATTATCCGTGCCTACTCTTACGAATATTTCATGCTTAAGGTCTTATTAGCATTTCTTTTGATGCAGAATGAGATTGTGAACTTGTATTGGTGGAATTAGAAGAGTTAGGATGCCAAAGTTGCAAGAAATGAGAAAAGTTGCTGACAGCATTATGATTTGTTCAGTTAAATTAGATGTTTTGTATTTATTATTCATAGATTTCATGTATAACTTTATGATCGTGTACTTTACAGCGTACAGTACGGTTCTAATAGGATTTATAGTATAATAATAAGGATCTTAATAGTACAATGTATCTTGTGGTGTCTGTGTGTCCATAAGTGTATCGTCTCCTAAGCGTTTCCTCACTCAATTCAACATAACTATTCAAAACAATAATATTTAAATAATATTTACTAGTAGTCTATTCCATTGCCTTGTCTGTCTTCTTATTTTCTCGTTGAACTGAGTTTTTACGTGAGTTCACATTATTTTTAGTGTTACGCACATAGGTTCTGAAGACAGTAATAAAATCCCCCGCCCGAGAGACGAAGAAATAAGATTTGGTACGGAATTCTTGTGCAATGTCTCAACAGTAGGAATAAACACAACAAATAAGAAAACAAAACCACTTTTTAGTGTTAACGGTCGTAAATGCTGGCGGGGACACTTTTAGAATATCTGCACTGTAGTTGTATAACTTAGCGAACTGATTGATAATAAACATTCTGTGTATTGTAAATTAGGTAATAGTTTGTTTTGCGAGCGAACTTTGCTTTGGTTGACTTTTCATTGTTTTCGTGATTTTCGCCGGTGGAATTTTACTGGTGGACCGGCGGTCCGATTCTCTGTCCATAAATGGAGTAGGGCGAAGCGTAGTAGTTGCCCAAATTGGACGGGACTTGGACCAGAGAACTAAGGGATGTGGGAACTTTTGCTGCGGCGGCGGCTGCACTGGCGTAGGGATGGTACCTCGCCGCTGAGAGGGGACTCAGGGGTGGTGTGGGGTACTGGCGGTGCATAGCGGCGGCGGCGGCGGCTGCGGCACTGGAACTGAGGAGAGCACTGGAGTAGAGGGAGCTGTTGGAGAGAGAGGCGAGTTGTTGTTGTTGGGCGGCGGCGACAACGGCAGCGGCGTCACTGCCGGCACCCGCCCCGGAGAGGTTTGTATGTGTGCGGAGGTGGACGAGAAGTTCTTCGGATGAGGGGAACCGTTTTCCGCAGTAGGTGTCGCCGACAATCCAATTGCAGACGTAGGGGCGTTGCGCATGTTGCTGAGCTTGGTGTTGTTGTTGTTGTTGCTGCGCAGCCGCGGCATGCGCAGCTGCTGCGTGTTGACTAAGAAGACTCTGAGGGTAGCCGAGAGCTGCAGCCGCGGCGGAGAGACCAGGGGGCGGGCCCATTCCGAAAGATGGAGGGAATCCCGGGAAAGAAAACTTTTGATGATCACACTGAACACAACCGGCGGGGCAAATGCCTCCGGACTGAGAAGATGCCGCGGAGAGACCGGGAAATCCGGCGGCGGCGGCTGCGGCCATTAAGCCGTTCATCCCACTTGCTGCGGCTGCGGCAGCAGCTGCAGCACCACTTCCGAACTGACATCCGGTGCAGTAAGGGTCCTTGCACACCGGAACGATTGTTTCTGCTCCTGAAGGAGTCTTTACTCGAGTGTACCCGACATACGGACTTCCGGTCGATGGCGGGTAACCCATGAAATGACCTCCGGTCAGAGGATGGTGAGCAGGAGCGAAAAAAGAAGGACGCAGAGCTGGGTTCGTAGGGTCGAAACCAGGCGGGTAGCCTGCCAGGGCACTTAGACTTGATAAGGCAGCTCCGGACTTCCCGTAGTCCTTCCCTAAGTGTCCGTGGAGCACTTCCAGACCCGAACGAATTATCGGCGACGCCCCTTGATCTACTGGAGGAGAAGTTTTCGCCGCCGAAGACCCCGAATTTTGGTGGGGAGAATGTTTCCCATTTTCAGGAGGAGATAACGAAGAGGTTGATGTCGCAGATGACGCAGAACCTCCTCCGCCTCCTCCGTTAGATTTACTGTGGTGAGAGGAGGATTCGTTGTTGGCACTTGATGATGTCGTGGATGTCGTGGTCGTGGAGGTGGCACTACTCGAAGCGGCGGAGGAAAACGCGGACGAAGACACCGGAGGACTCGTCCGGCTCATTTTCGCCGGAGAACACGACCCCGAACTCGGGAAATTCTTTGGTGTCCGAGACTTTTCGTTGTTCGAAGAGGATTCTTCACTACTCTTATGATTTTTGCTGGATCGCTCGCTGGAGGAGTAAGAGGGAGAGTTTTCGTACGGCTTGAAGGCCGGAGAGGACTTTCCATGTCCAGATGACTTTCCATTGTGAGCGGATGAGGAAGTTCCTCCGGAATTCGAGCCTGAACTCCTTGGACGACTATTACTGTCCGTCTCCGATTTCAAACTACTGGATTCGCTGCTGCTTGACGATTTCCTCTTCACTGATTCGTGCAGGGTCGGTAACAACGACTTTGAAGAGGGCGAATCCGCTCCGATTTGGCTACATGTCTGGGCTAACAATGCCAAAGGCGATTTCTTTGCATCCAACTAAAAATAAATCAAAATTCAAATCGTTAACACATTTTTCCATAACAAATCTTATCAATGTCTTAGAACTTTAAGGAAATCCTGTAAAAAGATTCTTTGCCTTGAATACTATTCCATATATTCAAGGAGAAGAAGTTCTCAAGCTGATTAAACAGTGTTTGAAATGTACGATCTTGTAAATTGATGAAACACAAAGGAATTTTCGTTAGTTTCTGGTTGATTTACGTGAATTTTCTCATGTAGAGTTTATCGTAGAGATTCTGCATTGCAGCTGGGTGGAAGTGAGGAAGAAATGCTCCGGGGATTAGTTATTTGGAGTAGATAGGATATCGTGAGTGGAAGGCAGTTTGGTTGGAAGAGACGGACGGACATTTAACACGAGGAACAAGTGACAAGACAGATATTTTCATGTTCGCTTCGCCTTCCATTCGATTAAATGCAAGTGACATGACATGACAAGGGACGAGAGTTGAAAATTGCATGTGACATGACATGACAGAGCAGACAAGACAACCAAGATATTATTACAGAACAGAACAACGCCAAGCAATCCACGAGTCTCTCTCTTACTCATTTACACTTTCTTGTCACATGCTCAAGCTACACGTTACTGTCAACTCAACAGCAACGCAAATCCTATGCCAAACTCATTTTTACTAACTATACCTTAGTCAATACCAAAGTACTTATTATATAAAATATGTCCTTCTCTAACAGGTACTCTCCTCTTCTTGCATTGTAAAACAAATCTAATATTTTGGTATTTCTACATTAATTATGGTTAATTATGGATAGAATTCCAGTATTTCCCGAATAAAACGAAAAATTAACAAAAAATTCAGAGAAAAATTACATAGAAATGGAAATTGCTGTTTTTCTTCTCCAATTTTACTTATTTTTCCGTATAAGCCAAGAAAAGTAATAGTAAAACTGCCTAAAATTTGTAAATTTCAAAGATAGTTGCAGAAAAACAATAAAAAAGCGAAAAAATTGGAAAAATTTTAAGAAAAAAATTGGTGAGTTTACAATGGGAAATATGATTGGTAGAGAAAAACATAGATAGAAATGGAAATCTCTATTTTTCTTTCCCAATTTTTCTTATTTTTCCACATAAGTCAAGAAAAGTATTAGTAAAACTGCCTAAAATTTGTTAATTTCAAAGATAGTTGCAGAAAAACACTAGAAAAACGAAAAAATGGGAAAAATTTTACGAAAAATTGGTGAGTTTACAATGGGAAATATCATTGATTCAGAAAAACATGCATAGAAATGGAAATCTCTGTTGTTTTTCCATTTATATAACAATTTTCCCCATTTTTCGACATTATTCAAGTAAATTTCCAAGATAATTGCAGAAAAATGTTAGAAAAGAAGGTTATATGTAATAAAACTTTGTATTTGTGAAGGAAAAGAATTTGTTAGGTGGATGATTCGTTAAAGTTTAACTGTGTTAGAATTGGTTATCTGGTTATCTGACGTTTTGAGATTGTTAGATTTGTATTTGGAAGTACGTGGATGTTTTGTATGTAAATGAGTACGTTTGATTCACTGTTAATAAGAAAGGGCATTAAAGAGGAATAAGACAAATGTTTGGGAGAAGATAGGAAGACATCGGAACATGAGTGAATGTGTAATAATCTAATCTGTGGTTTGACATGGAATATTATAAATATAAATGGGAAGTACAGATGTACGGCTGAAGGAACAAATATGAGGCGAGGACAGAGCGGATTTGTAACAAGTACAAATGTGTGAATGCAAAGCAGACAGAGTTTGGATTTTGTGTGTGGGCAGAGATTGAGTTTTAATTTGACAGGAACATTCAATTTACTGCCGACATGCCCCTTCATTTTTCTCGCCCGATTTCCTCGTAGCCAACGCAGGAAAACAGATAAGAACATGAATATCTCTTCTCTGAATCGACCAAACTCACTTTTCGTTGACGGGAATTTATTAACTCGTTTTCATAACCAAGCCAAAACTCTACATGAGTCTCCAAAGAAATTACTCACTTATGACAGTACTCCTATTTCACAAATAAATCTTTCCAATCTCCCAACAAAACTTCCTCTCCCTTACTTCACGAATTTAAACACTCCAATTAAATAGAATCCAACTCATCTCTAATTCAATGCAGTCACAATTCCCAAAAAATTCAACCGCAACAGCTACTTTCAAACTCTCAAAACGAAAATTCACGTAATACCAAAACGAAAATTTGTTTCCACCCAAAATCGCAACTTCTTAAGGAAATATCAAAGATTTACCGGAATTATTATCAGAAAGGTAAAAATTAGTATACAAAAATAAGAAATATTTACCAGAAACTTTAAAACACAAATTTAACTGAAAATGTAAACAAGAAGTATTCCAGAGAAACTTTAAAACATAACATTTTATGAAAACAAAAGCACGAAATATTCACTAGAAACTTTAAAAACTAGAAAACTGTATGAAAATGAAAACGTGTTAAGAAATTTGGAAATATTCGTAAGAAACATTGAAAATTATTGAAAAGTTCTTGAAAATGTGTAAGATTTATGGAAAACTTTGAAAAATGTGTGAAATTGATATTATTTCCGATTTAATTTGCAGGAATTTGTAATATTTAAGGAGAAACACTTTGAAGAATATAGAAAGAGAAGAAACTTGAAACTTACGGTTGTAGGTAATGGAGAAAGATAATCCGGTGGAAGATATTGGTGAGGGCCGGCTCCCAACATGTTGTGACCGTCCAAAACAACCATTTGGAAAATACTTCACTTTTAACTGTTTAACTCACTTAACTGCTGGTCGAGAGTTATCCACAGTTTCGGAACCAAGATAATTGAAAAGAACTGGGAAACACAACAACTTCATGAAGAATGTATTTCTAACTCCAAAGATTTACTCAGAGTGTTCAAAATCACAAAAACTGTATTTTCTACAGGAAAAGTTGGAAAATCCCAGAAAACACTTGAATAATTTCCGAAGGTACACTTCTGTTATTGAAAAAGCGATGTATTTATCAGTTTGCACAATCGACACTGCGATAATTCCCACAAAACTTTACTAAGAAAGCACAAAATCCTGGGGTAACGTGATCCGAACTTGAAAATCCTGGAATTCTTTAACACAAATGACTACTCCGGAAGCGGAATTGAGCACTATTGTTGAAAAACAAGATATCTTGAAGATTTCTTGAAGATTTCTTGAAGAACAAGGAGTTTCTTCCGAATTTTGTTACGAATAGTGTTGATTTCTTGGTTTGTGTGTTGATTAACGGAGCGATTTTCGTGAAGTGTGTCTCGTGTGAGTGCGAGAGAGGAACTGAGTGGAGAGGAGTTGTTGGTTGGACCAAGTTCTGGTTTGGAGTGGGGATAGAAAGACTGCGCACTGCTTTGGTTGACTGGACTGACTGCACCATCACTCACTCACTTCTTGGCTCTGCTCTGGGTTGCCAGTTCTTGGGGCACCGTTGGACATTCTGCACGGACAGCTCTGCCTTCGTAGCCTCTCCAGCTCCCCCAACCTTCTCGGCAGACAGAAACAGAACAGACTCAAACAGTCTCATAAACAAAGCAGTCAATACACCAAATGGCCAACTCAATTCCAGACCGTAGACGCGGACAAGTCCTTTCCTTACCATTAACACAAACACTTACAACAAACTAACCAAATTCTACAATTCCTTTCTATTATACCATAGTCGATTCCATTCCTCACTATTTACTCCAAAAGTCCAAAACCAGACCGGCCTTTTCTAACCCAACACTTCTATTCTATACTCCCGGGATTTACTAAATACACCCACCGCCCAATTTACATAATACTCCCGACAAATACAATTACTATTTATTCTGTAATCACCTTTTTACTGTGCAAATCTAGTTTTATTTAGCATTTCACCGTAAAATGTCAATTTCCAAGACTATATAACAAATTATTTATATTTTTGGGTTTCATCTTTCCCTGGAATCTTTTTTTATTTAAGAAGAACACTTTCTATCGCACTTTTTTGCTTAATTTTCGGTTTCAATCCTTTTTATTTAATAAAATATGCTTACTTTTACGTTTTTTGACCTTCTTTTTTCATTTAAATGATTTTACTTGAAAAAATCGTTCCCTTTTTTACATATTTGTGGTTAATTTTTCATCTAAATAGGTTTAATTTAAAAAACGAGTTTTACTTTCCAGTTTTTGTGTTTAATAATTAATTTTCTTTGTTTTCCAAGTTTCTTTGTTAACCAATTTGCATCTAAAGACATTAAAGCAGTTTTAAGGGTGAAATTTTGAAAATATTTGTATTAGGAGGTGTGACGGTGACTTTTCCGTGACGGGTGTGTTTTATAAATCCCAAGACATTGATATAGGTTGTAATTCTTAGTATTTGTGTATTGTATACTTATCTAATGATACGGAAGAGGGTTATGGAGGTGTATCTTTGGTATTAAGTTGGTTACCTGGGTTTAGGTTAGTTCGTTAAGGTAAAGATTAGAGATTTGACCACCTTGGCTTTAGCTTAGCAGGACTGACATTAGAGTGTTGGCACTTTATGGTCTCTCCTGCTTAGTTTTGTTGGTAGTTAGTTAGATTGTGTTCCATTCTCTTGACAGGCCGTTGTTGCAGCTCATCTCTCTTGTCTTATGCAAAGCCCTGTCTTACCATCTCCAATTACACTTTTCTACCTGCTACTACAGTGAAGGGCCCAAGTCACGCACCATAGGAAAATGCAGAATGTAATAGTACTTGATAATAAAGTATCCCAAACCTTTTTCAAATCCATTTTCAAACATTATACCTAATATAATTTCCATATGGTGCGCGATTTAAGCCCTTCACTGTATCCTATTGTAATAGTTAGTTCAGGTTAACATAATTCATCCTCGGTTTAGTTGGAATTATCTATGTCTTTAGTTTACGGCACTTCTCAGCTCTGTCTGTCTTTCCAGTCTCCACTAGAGTAATGCACCGTAATATATTCTACTTTAGTTCCTTTCCTTACAATTTTATGGCAGGAGCACCTGCCTCATAAAAATCCACTGGAGACGCGTAAATCTCTGTGATGAAAGCTAAGACACCGACACGCAAGCATGGCCTAAATCAACGCTCATCCAACAGTGCACTATGTAACCAACACAAAGTACGCTTCTAAATATACTTTTTAATCTCCAGTCTTTACTTTTCCAAGGAATTCTCTAAATTAACCCAAATTCATTAAAATTATACAAATAATTAACTATTTTACTATTATCTATGAATTTATCTGCACTCACAAGAACTGTAAACCTACAATACAATTATTAAAATTTAAATAATCTCATTTTTGTAAAATAAATGGAGCTGAGTTAACAAAAAATAAAATCGTAATTCTTTACATTTTGCACTGTCTTCCCCAAAATTAACACATGAACCATTTTATCACTAAATGTTGTAAATATACAAGCTTTCTGCCAAGGAGAATCTGCATTATTCAATTAATTAAATATTAATAATCCTGTTTTTGGAAAATAAATGGAGTTGATTTCAAATAAACTAAAGTTACACTAAGCGTTTCGCATTCATGTGTATATTTATGTAGTGTAGTATAAAATGAACCATTTTATCACAAAATTTTGAAAATCCAGACTGTATTGCTTTGCAATGCACATAGAAAAGTTGTATGAACCTGCAAAACAATTAATTAAATATAAATAATGTTGTTTTTGGAAAATAAATGGAGTTGATTTGAACTTAGATAGTAAAATTGAGTGACAGGAAGAAAGAGAGGTTAAAATTAAGTAGGTTTAACTACAAGAGGGAGATAATGCGAAAAAATGTAGTTTTGGGTTTATTATGCAAGGAATTATGAATGATAGGAGATAATGGTAATAATGAGGTCTAAGAAGCTCCGCCCTCTTTCCTACTGTATAGTTAACCTGACAATTAAGTTTAAATGGTGAGACGAGTTTCTGTGTATGGTAAACTGCAGTTAGAGCAGAATGTTATTAATAATGTAGATGCTGTGTCTAAGGTGTGACTATTAGTGTTGCTCAACACACAATTTCAGATAAGCAGAAGGTGCTTATTACAATTCTCGGATATTAACTCTGCATTTGTCAGTCCATCATTCGTGAGCAATGCACTTTCCAACTACACAGCATTCACTAATGAAAAGAGTAAATAATAGTACGAGAGTATTCTGCATTGACTCATACTCTTCGCTCACCGTGCTAATGCTATTGTCAGCAATCTGCAGTCACTGGCCAAATCATACACTTAGATGGGCAAAACCAATCACGCTCAGTGCAGTGTTTTCAAATGCATATATTTAAATACGAAAATTTTATTTCAAAATAAAATGTCATAGCATATCCCAACAAAATACTAAAATATAATTCATTTAAAGCATTTATTTTGTACTGAAATGAAAAGTTTGTACTTACAATACATATTTTTAGTTTGTAATTACATTACATATTTTGTACATAAAATGCGTAATTTTTAATTACATTACATATTTTGCACATAAAATGCGTAGTTTTCAATTACATTACATATTTTGTACATAAAATGCGTAGTTTTTAATTACAATACATATTTTGTACATAAAATGCGTAGTTTATACTTACAATACATATTTTGTACATAAAATGCGTAGCTTGTATTTACAATACACATTTTTTACATAAAATGCGTAGTTTGTATTTATAATACACATTTTTGTACATAAAATGCGTAGTTTGTATTTATAATACACATTTTTTACATAAAATGCGTAGTTTGTATTTACAATGCACATTTTTTACATAAAATGCGTAGTTTGTATTTACAATACACATTTTTTACATAAAATGCGTAGTTTCTATTTACAATACAAATTTTTTACATAATATGCGTAGTTTATATTTACACACGAAATTCATAATTTGCATTTACTATACATACTTTGTAACTAAAAATGTAAAATGTATATTTTGTATTTAAAATGCACATTTTGTATTTAAAATACTTATTTTGCATTTAAAACATGAAATTTGTATCCAAAATAGTGATTTTGAATTTTCTCAAAATAAAAATAATTTCATTTGTATTTAAAATATGAAAACTACTCTTGTTAAAACTGATTTTGAAAGAAGTATTTTAGTAAAAGTAATTTTGCCCATCTATGTTGATATGTGTAGTAGTGTAGTAGGTTGTAAATGTATTTTGTGAGAATGGCAAGGAAGGGAAGTAGTGGTTGCGTGTTGGGAGAAGGTGTCTGCAGCGTTTGTCGGTGTTTCTAAGTACATGAGAGCTGTCCATCGTAACGAAATGAACAGCTCTGCGAGAAGCAATCTGCGAGTACACATATGATTACGGTGTTATTTATTTATTTTAATACGCACGTAGACTAACGATAAGCGAGAATTCAGTCTTATGACACATTACATCCTTCTCCCCATGCTCCCTCCTTATCCACATCAAACTCACTGTCAGATCATGTCCAAGCCTCCTTCATCCTTCCCGTTCCCAGACAAACCGTGTACAAAACTCATCAAAGTCAACTAACTAACACAACTTCTCACATTTCACTAACTCCACTTTAACTCTCTTTTTATTCCAAATGCTCCATAAACACAACAAATACATTTAATCGCTTTATATCTCATGAGAATTCTACTTTGCACAATTTATTTATATTTACATTTTTTTAAATTCATTTTTTCAACCATAATATGAATTAAAACTCAATTTGCTATAATAAATAATCTATTTACCATAAATTAACTAATTAAACCTCATAAATATACCAAAAACCATAATTTTAAATACACCACAAGAATTACAATAGTTTACCGCAATTTAAAATCAAGTTACTTCAATTTCAATACCATTTAAGAGCATTTTTATTCACTTTTTTGGAATTACAGTGCATTTTAGTAATTAAGGTTTCATGAATTCAGATATGTTCATAAATGCTAATAAAGGATAAAATCAGGGTATTTTCAGTTAAAATTATGGAAAACGATCTTTAATCTTGTGGTATTTTTTAAATTATGGTTATTTGTATATTTATGAGGAAATTGAGTTATTTTACCGCAAAATTGGCTTTTTAGAATATCCGAAAGAAATCATTTTAATGTAATAAGAACTACACCAAAAATGAAATTAAAGCCAACAGAAAAATAATTCCTCATTTCAATTATTTATTATTATATCTAAAACAGATTACGTCGAAAGGAATCAGTCGATTTTTTAAGTTCGTAAACTAATGTTAACTTATAAGATATGTTTGTGCAAGTATAATGTTACCAAAACGAAAATCACAAATCCATAGCATTATTGTGGTAAGGTAATTGTACTATGTACCCTACAACCTAATAATATAAAGAAATAGTTTAGATTTGCCTTGTTTTACAGTTGCATGTTGTTAGACCATATTCTCTTAGAAATAGTGGTTTTGATAAAGTAATAAAATAAATGCCCCTTGAAAGCTTATTTATTTACTGCGTTGGAACAGTAGTACTTTAGTGACAGTCATCTGATTAAGTGGAGACTGCCGACGGCCGAGGTAAGTAAGTGGACATGGAGAGAAAATAGACCAATCATAAATAAGCGGACAAGTTGGCAAGAAAATTAGACTGACTGAAATGGGTAAGTCAAAGTCGGCGAAACTGGTAACATTGAATATGAGAATTCGGGTGGGGAGGGAAATTTCTTTTCCTCTAAATGGAAAACGTAATATCCCTGTTGCACATTGTAATTTCCTCGTTCCCGTTTCATGGATTTTCTTGTAATTCCCATGTTCTACTTATTTATATTGGAGGGAATATTGTAAATGCTCTTATTGCATGTCATGGACAAACTGGAACTGAAATATGGTTAGTTGAAAGTATTTCGTGCACAGAATTGCTCAAATGAAATATTGTCCGCTGTAAAGTGCAAATCACGACCGCAAGACAAAAAAGAAAGCAAGTCAAATTGCAAATTATCAAGGTGAGGCAGATTTTAAAATCCTCTCCGACTAACTACATTATAAAAAACCTTTTCGCATATCAAACAATGTTTGTAAATGACATTTGCAAATAGAATTGCAAAAATTATGGTTGCAGACTCATTCTTGTCATTTTCGATCACGAAAAACTCATTAGTGTCTTCCATTTGATGATATTTAGGTTTGGAAACTAATTAAGACGTGGTGTCTTGTCTTTTGGCATGAGAACCTCGATAGTACGGACTAGTACAGAGATTCTTGGTTAAGTATGGAGATAAATGTGTATAGAAAGTGGATATGAGGTGGAAGTGATCTTGGTGTGGTGTCTGAACAAATAAGAGAGGTGATTGTGGGGAGACAGTTGGATGATTGATTGACAGTTGCTGTATTTAGGTTAGTCTCGGGGTGTCAAGTGACGCAGGACTTACTTTATTCAAACTGTCTAATCAATCATCCCTTATCATAATTTGATGATGGAGAGTGAGTGACACTTTATTCGAGACTGCTACACTTCCTATCCCTCCCATCACTAAAAAGCGCTCTTGTGCATGTGGCATTGCATTATTAGATCACATCAATCAGCCAGCCAAGCCTACATCGCAAACGACGAGAACATTTTATTAGATAATGTTTCCATTCTGCTAATCCATTACGAGCCCCTAATCCAGGTGTCAAGATCTTTTCTCGAATTCATCATAACCACCTGTCTGTCACGTCACCCTTTGTTCTTTCCTTACACTCTACCAAAAAACTCGATTTACACTCTAAAACTTAATCCACCACCAAATAAAGTAAGTTGCCAACAGTGCAAACCGTAAATCTGCTACTTTTATATGAATTTACCACCAAATGGTGACATAATGCAGGAAAAATTGAATTTTTCACCGTAATTTAATGCTTATTCCAAAAATGTTCAAAGATTAACTGTATTTTATTGAATTTCTGAACATATTTTAATGATTATTCCAACAGTTTTCAAACATAACTGTATTTTTTTGAATTTTTCAACATATTTTAATGATTATTTCAACAGTTTTCAAAGATAACTGTATTTTATTGAATTTTTCACCATATTTTAATGATTATTTCAACAGTTTTAAAAGATAACTGTATTTTATTGAATTTTTCACCATATTTTAATGATTATTTCAACAGTTTTCAAAGATAACTGTATTTTATTGAATTTTTCACCATATTTTAATGATTATTTCAACAGTTTTCAAAGATAACTATATTTTACTGAATTTCCCAACATATTTTATTGCTTATTCCAACAATTTTCAAAAATAACTGCATGTTATTGAATTTTTGACCATATTTTATTGCTTATTCCAACAGTATTCAAAAATAACTGCATTTTATTGAATTTTTCAACATTATCTATGTTTATTCCAACAATTTCCAACGATAACTGCATTTTATTGTTGGCAAAAGTAATAAAATATGTTATAGTTTCGATTCTAATTGTGGCAAATTCATTTTTCTGGGATAGAGTAATGATTTATGTGTTAAAATCTCACAAAGGTGGTAAATTCATATAAAAGTGGGAGATTCAGTGTTTTCTTTGGTGGTGACTTCATTTGTTTGTAGGGCATCGCCTGTTTTTGTGTTCCACGGACATTAGCGTTTGGTCCGTGTCCTCCTAGGTTTGAAAGCTGTCTAATCCAACCCACTACGCTGTTAAATTTACGTCCATTCTACTTCACACGATTCAAGTTGGCTGATTGATTATCATTTTGATGAGGATTAAGCGACACGTTCATTCACTTGACAGTTCACATTGACGCAGTGCGAATTTCGCCAAACCCATTACATTCCCTCGTACAAAACACCACAATATTATGCAAACAGTTCGCAAAATGCAATTGACAACTTTTTTCTTTAAAGTATTAATGAAACAAGTGCAAATATTTACATCCGGGCTTTTCTACGGCAGTTACTGTAAATACTCGGCCATTATCTTCGTTATTCGAAATACACAAACATTTATGTACATAAGTATGGTAGCTTATTGGATTTTTGTTGTGACCTGCTCTCATATATTATCTGTGTGTATTTGCTTCTCATTTTCCAGGAATGGATCAGAGTGCCGCTCACGGTGACTCTGCTCTACTTCTAAATATGAAAAATGAGACTTAGCCTTCTGTTGTGTTTGAAAGAGGATTAGTCACCGCTGCGTCGGCGATAACCGTCCAAATGTATTCCCAACTCAAATACAAATCCAAACGAGATACAAAGTTTAACACATTTTATTTATCCTTTCCTAATTCCTTCCCTTGCTTATGCTTGTTAAGGATTAGCCTGTCATGTCATGTCATGTCTTTCAAGCCGCACCAAGGCAAATCAACACTACCATTGTAAATGTTTACAGATATCAATTTTTATTCTCAGAAGGATAAACCAAATAACAATAAAGGCAAATGAGAACAGAAACTAAAAAATGAACAATGGCAAGAACCTGCTGTTAAAATGCTCAAATGTGTCGTGCGTGTCAATTATTATTGAATATTCAAACAGACCTTCTAATGGATCCCACCTGACATCACTTTGACAAGACACAGTGACATGACAGATGCTCCTTGTACTTATTACGCTTTTTTACAATTACGGAGCTCCCCAAGCTTCTGTCGGCACTACACAACTCTAGTTTCCATTACAAACGACTTCAGTCGCTCAGACTCAACTCCTAACAATTTCCTCTCTTTGCTTTCCATTGAGACTCCGGTGCGGTCCTTCTAATTTAGGACATCCAATCCCGGACAATTTTACGCAATCCCGAATTTCTAGAAAATCCCAGGATTGAAAAGGTGCAAGAAAGAAAATTGCCCTTCCAAAAGATGAAATATTTATTCATTTTTTAAAAAATTTATCTTAAATAAATGTAGAACGCAAATTTTGATATATTTGACCTTGAAAAACTAGAATTTTTTAGAAAACTGTTACGTCAACATTAAAAAGATACCAAAAATTTCATTTTTTCTTTACTAATACCGGATTGGTACAACAAATTTCTATTTTCTCTTTACTAATACCGGGATTGGCACAAAAAATGCCTATTTTTTCTTTACTAATACCCGGATTGGTACAAAAAATTCCTATTTTTTCTTTACTAATACCGGGATTTGTAGGTTAATTTTAGAATTCTGTAAATTTTGAGAATTTTAGCGATTTTTCGGTACTTAAGTTCCGGGATTGGATTCCCTATTCACATTACATGGAATTGTGGATAGCTGGAGGATGCCAATACTAATCGGTACACATATACATGACAGATTCTGGTAAAAACACATTTTGAAGACATCAAAAGGAGAAATAATAAGAAAATGTTTGTAGCGGAAGAGGGAAAAGAGAGACAAACGAGAGTAGTGAAATCGACACTGCATTTTGAATTGGAAGTGTGGAGCAGATGAGTTTCGTTAGCTTTGGAGAGCAATAAGTAAATTGACTTGAGGCGACGGCGCTCTTTGCGCCTCGTTATGCAGCTCTGCCGCTCTTTACAACTCGCCGAATGCGTTTCAACTGCTCAAATCAAAGGAGCATCAATTTAAACATTCACAATGAGAATAGCTCCAAACACCGAAAGAGACAAGACAAGACATGTGTCTTCTCTTCCAATCAAATCAGTCACTTCTACATAACAACACAGAAATGAATCCAGTCTCCCTTCAAAATCCCCCGAGGCTCTTTTACAATACCCTCCACTACTACTAAATTTTATTAGTGTACTCCTAACACATTTCATTCCTTCTTTAGTATGTCCAAGTCAAGTGCAGCATATCAGGGAAATAAAACAAATCCTTTTTTGGTTTTTCACTTTTTTTGCTTTTTTACAAGATAGCTAACAAATAAAATTAAAAAGTAATACTTTTATGCAAAATCTTTAAAAAATTTAGATTAGCACCCATTTTGGTGTCTTAAACATACAAATTGAACTAATTACTCTAATTTCTAACCATTTACATGCTTTTCCCAAAAAACCTTTGAAAATCTTAGAATAGTACCCATTTTTGGTGTCTTGAAAATACAAATCTTTTTCACTCCTCAGTTACAATTATTTACATTTATGATTGCCTGTGTTCCTATTTACGTATTCACAAAATCTTACAAACAAAATAAAAAGCAATACTCTTAGCACAAAATGTTTTTTTTTAATGTGACATTATCGGAGTCGTAAAATTTGACGATAGATCTGAATAGAGTTAATATAAATGTATTAAATTATGCCTAATAATTAAAAAAACCGGAATCCTATATATTAAAAGCTTACATTACGTGTATTTTACATAAATAGGAAAAACATTACTTTTATCAGTACATTTTTTGAATTTTGTAAAAAAGCGATAGCTTTTTCATTCCTATTACTTATTACACGTATGGTTATGTAGAGATTTGTTGTTAAATGACTATAGATGTTTTAGGATTGCATAGTTTGTAATAAATATAGGTTGTGTAAGTGTACGAAAGCTACTAGGGTATTGTAAAATGTGTAACTATCTTGAGGAATCTGGTTGAGTGTGTAATAAAAAGGTTTAACGACTTTGTTTAGTAGTACATATATACTTTAACTAGTGGATATGGGTATATACTAGTATATATATACTTTAACTAGTGGATATGGGTATATACTAGTATATATATACTTTAACTAGTGGATATGGGTATATACTAGTAAATATATACTTTAACTAGTTTATATGGTTTGTAATATGAGTAGACTAAGAATAACCTAGTATTGAGTAAGGTTTGTGTGTTTGGGTGGGGTTTTGGGTGGGGTGGGGTGTTTTGGGGGAGGGGTGCCATTAGAAAAGCGACCATCAAGCAACATCACCATCAACTTCAACTGTTCAACTTAAAAGCTCATAAATCATCTTTTACTCTGCTATCTATTGCTGGTGAAGGATGTTTGGTCTGACTGTGACGAGTATTGCATTGCATGCAGATGATCCATAGAAGCCAGCCACTTATATAGAGAATGATCGAATGATGAACTATCCAGGCAGTCCCAAGTCCCTAATGTTCATTTACAACAGCACTGAACTACTCCAGACTTGTATATCTCTCTGAATTATTATTCTAATGGTAATATTAGTACAGGGGGTACTTTAGTTAACGTTTCCTTTTACAGTTTACAACTCCTTTCTTATGCCGCCTCTGCTCTATATACTGTATATAAGGTCCTATACACAAAATATTCTATAAACACTAAGATTTGCTATAAGGAACTGTGTTAATACTCCCGAGGCGATATATGGCTCTTCTTTGGCCTTTCATCTTTCCCTTTGTTTACAGCACTCTGAAAAATTGACTCGAGTCGTAAACTTTGTGTCAAAACAACGTTCCAATCAGCTCCCAAAATGCCGACGTCAATAATTCACGTTCACAACCAACCACTCAAGACAAGTTACGGATACAATGTCCAGTACGCTCACTTTTCATCATTTCTCCAAACAACCTTCACATTTATAGTCACACTCTTTTATTATTCTGTCTCTTTCCACTAAATATTCTAAACTTACATCCTTCAATCATTTCTCTTTCTTAAAATCCACTGTCATCACAATTACAATTAATAATTCTAATAATTAACCAAATATATGCTTAATAACCAAATTAAACCCTATGTGCTTACAAATGAAAGTCGTATGAATTCATTCACAACTTCAAAAATATTTCCAGAAATTCACTTTTCACAATTTTTACTCATTTTGCAATTTTAGAAACACTTTCCAATATTTTAGATGCAGTAAATGATAAAAAAACGTATAATCACAAGCACACCATTAAATTAAAACTTTACGTCTAAAAAAATACATAATAATATGCACATGTAGGTGTATAAGGATCGTCCTATGAAAATTGAATGATATTTCACACTGAAATTGAAAATGTTTTGCTGAAAGTTGAAATGGAGTCTGTGATTGACTTATAGGGTATATAATTAATAGGAGCCATTAGTAAGTCTGGAAGGGTCATGTTAAATGAGTGTGTCCTTGTAATTGTAACATTTCTCAAATTTCACCAAGTGTAAATATTACAGAGAGAGACAGAAAGAAGTGAGATTCTATCTTCTCTTGCGGATGTAAAAGTCATTTCTTACTTAGCCTACCATTAAGTATATTTACTGACTCTGTCTCTGCACTTTTACATAAGATTTAGCATTAAGGATCCATAATTTACTAGTCTGTAGGGAAAAGTCTGGTTGTATATAGGAAAAGAGCATAAAGGTTCTAATTTGTGATATTGGAGGAGAAATGGGTGAGTGACTCTGTTTTGGGTTGGAGATCGAATGTCACATCTGATGACTACTCCAATATGTCAATACATGTCTCCCTCTATACAGCGAAGTTCAAAAGTCAAGCACCATAGGAAAATAGTATTAGATACTATATTTAAAAATGAGTTGAAACATTTTGAAAGCCATTTTCAAACATTGCATGCATTTTCCTATGGTGCATGACGTATAATTGCCTATGTTGCGTGATTTTTGAACCTCGCTGTATATATAAGTGCATTATTATTATCTTGACAATTCCGTGTACCTTTCAACAAATCTGGTGAATAAGTGTCACTCTCTTAAGATAAGTCTTTGCAGTCGGGTTCGGCGTCTCGGCTTCTGTCTTAATGCACCGTTTGATGTTATGATGACGCGATGGCGTGAGCCATGCCACGAAAACAACCTCATTAACAGTTCTTAAAATGCATACTGGCGAGAATATTGAAAACAATAATGAAAACTGTTTTTCAATACCCAAGCGAGAAATTCTTTTATTGTTTATACTTGAATAAAGCTAAGACTGTAAGATTGACATTTTATTTAAGTAAATTAAAGAGAATATCTACAGGGAAGAATTCTATGGACTAATATAGTAGTTTCGCTTGATTGGCTATCTGTAGGTAGTGTTGACAAGAGACGGACGACGTGTCGTGACGAGACGGCGACTTGAGACATTGACACAACAGTTATGTTGACATTCAACGACATCCTTCCTACGCCTGATTATTCTGCCCAAAGCTATTCTATCAATCCATTGGCGACTACACAAAACACAGACTTATTTTAATCACACCTCATTTCATTTTTATGCGCTCTATTAATTCACAAGATACTTCTACTCCTTCGGTGCTCCAAATAGGAAATACTTCAGTTTACGTCTTAACAATACTAGTTTACAGTTTTTCCAATTACCAAATACATGCAGAGTAATTAATATATGATGACGGAAGATAGATTCCTTTAAAAGTGTCATTACTTACTTTAAGAATTAATTTTAATTTTACTAGAAACTTGAAAATAATGAAATGTATAAATTCATGAATAATTGTGCACGACAATCTACAAATTATGATATTAGAGTAAATTCAATAATGGACTATTAATTCAAATGGCATCAGTAAATAAAAAATACTTATTACCATTTACATAATAATTAACCAGTATTTATAGAGATTGGTCATTTTAGTAATGGTGTGTGATTTTAAATACTTTTAAGTACTGTTCAATGTAAATTATACGAGTTAGTCGCTTTTATTTCATTATTTAAATGTAACGAATTTATTTTCTCATTAATTATTTTTTTAGGTAAATTGATTATTTTGTAATGCAGTTAGTAAATTCTTGTTTGGATGTTTCATTCTGGAACTGGATTACATTTAGAAGAATTTGGTGCAACTGAAAATCCGAGTTTTAAATAGACGTCTGTCTTGGTAGCGCCGTTTACCGTAAGTTTGGTCTGGATAATTTCATGATTTTTAAGAGAGCCGTTAAGTTAGTATTTGGAAATTAGATCTTGGGTAGGAATGCTTGTAAAAAGTTTGTTTGAGTAGTACTAATAAAAGAAGGATAGCGCACTAAGTGAGTGACTGGGGGCCCTATATTGTCTCTCTTGCTAATTGAATAGTTTCTCTTCCGTTCTCGCCGCCTTCATCTCGCCGACGCTTAAGAGCAGAGCCGACAAGGGAAGACAAGATTTTATTCGTTTATCACATCCTGGCATCTTATTCCGCTCTTGACATCACACCACTCACAAAACTCAACTTCTCTATTACTCAATGACTTTACCTTATGCCCTCCAATACATTTCCAACTCGTAAAATCCCCCTTTCAAACCATTCATTTTTTAAGGGTTTACAAAAATAACCATACAAACTTTACTCCAAATAGAAACGAACCAAAAATATATTCTGTAATACTCAAACACAAATACGCATTTTTCAAATGCTTTTATTTGCAATTTTAAAAGCGAAATTTTTCAGTTTTGACCTACTTATTATTTATATGTATTAATTCTAAAGTACATATTTTTAATGGTGTGACTGTATTAAAGGTAATTTGTAGCATAAAAATATTGAATGCAGCTTCAAAAATTATAGTAAAATGAGCAGAGATTATGAAAAAGGAAATTCTAAAAACATTTTTCAGTTTTTGAATGAATTTAAAAGATTTTCATTTTCGAGGTACATGGAAAAAGGTATAAAATACTGAACTTATCCTGGTAAAATTTAATATTTCAAATATAAAATAAATAAAACTCAAAAAAGAAACCCCATTAACGTAATTAACAGTTATAGTGTACATTAATTATCTTAAAATTTTAAAAAAATTCGGGATAATTGTTTAAAGAATTGAATAAAGTGGGGTAAACTTTGTAAATCCCTGTGTTGTCTGAATTAATTTGTCTGTGAGACAAGAGACGAGAGTCGACGAGTCCAGTGATTGCATGTGTTTTAGTTTTACACACGTATTTACAATAACTTGTTGTATATGACATGCTTTGGGGATTTCTTATCAGTGCATATAAACAGGACTTAGTATAGTTGTAGGCACTAAAAGATAAAGTGACTAAGAAAGAGACTTTGTGTATTGACAAGATGCTTATTTAGTTAAAATTACCTCAGGGAATGGAAAACAAAGGCCGTGAATGGACCTCTGTGGACATTGTGCTCTATACGTCTTATTTGTAGGAGACGTTTCTTATTTTGTGATAAGAGTTTATTTGTGGGAGAGTGTGTCGGCTCTTGTGATCTGCTCTTGTCGACATGTCATTAATGTTTATTGGCTCCCACTAACATAACAGTCAGCCGAATGACAAGAAAACAGTCTATAATTAAATATACAAGTCAACCATACATTTACAACACTGGACTCCACTCCACAAAACATTACTACTGTTTGTCGGCTAGACTCGCACTTTCATTTCCTATTATTCCTATGCATATTATGCACTTCTCTACTACAGTGTTGGTCTCAAATCACGCACCATACTGAAATAATATTAGATACGATATTTGAAAGGATTCTCAAACAAATTGAAATTCTTTTACAAACAGTACATCCATTTTCCTATGGTGCGTGACTTGTGGCCAACGCTGTATGTATGCTATAGGTAAACACAACAGTAGCCAACAAGTAAACACATCACACTGTTTAATATTAGATTGCAAAGTAACAATAAGTAAATAATACAAAACGTATTTGTTTGGATTTATGCATAGTTTGTATGTAAATATCGACATTTCCAAACCAAACGGACTGCCGTATGATAAAAATACGATACGAGGGACATCCTGCACCAAAAATCAATATATAATGCTAACGTGTGCATTTTAAGAGCAGATTTGTATGATCCATGCAGGGATTAGTATCTTTAGCGGTTGCTTTACGTTTGACTTGCTTGTAATCTTGTGTTGATATATTGATAGCTTCAAATAGGTCACATAGTTTGCTTATCATGTACCAAGGTGCCGAAGATAGTAATTTCCATGAATTATCAATAATTCATGACTTTCTTATCATAATACTCCTAATACTACTCAAATCGCTATTTAAGGATTTGCTTATCAAACTAATTTTTACTTAACTATCCAAGTATATACATTATTTCTGTATTTAAAATTATTTTGAATGCATTTTTGTGTTTGTAATGGAATTGACCGTAGAAAAAAGTATTAATGCAATATAGAAATGCAATTGTAGACAATATATGTGTTCTTGTTTGTAATAATAGGTTTTGTATAAGGTTTAGTATGTGAAGATAGGGGAATAATAGAGAAAGGGAGGATTGGGAATGTTAAATGAGGATTGATTGGCATTTGAGTGAGTTTGAGGTGAGTGAGTTAAAGTAGAGGAGTCGGGGTTTGGGATAAGAATCTGACATCGGTGTCTTTGAAATGGAAGAGTTGACTGCTCCAGTATGGCATCCTTTGCGAGACTTGACATGTCAGGCCTTCAGACAAAATCAACTGAGGTAACGAACGTGTGTCTCATGTGAGATCCATTGATTACTTCCCCAGGCAGCCAAAGCCAACCCACTCTTACCCATTTCAATTCTTATCTCTCTCCATGCACAAACTTACAAAACCTAGAACACAAGTTCAATTCCTAAGTCATCAGTATTGGCACACAGACAGCTTTTTCGTGACAATGACAATTGCAATAGACAACCCAAGGACACAGACACAACGATCACAAATCTTTTTCAAATGCAATCGTCCATTCTAAATATAATTATAAGTTGAAAAGTTCTTAAATATTGTATAAATACGAAGAAATTGTAAAAAACGGACCTAAGAGAGTTATTAAGAAATAGTGTTTGACGAATAAAAAATAGAAAATGGATAATAATTAATTCTAATATGGAATATCAATAAAAATGCAATTCTTTGAGAATTTTAATGTTTTTAAAATATTGTATAAATGTGACGAATTCATGACAGAAGAACCTATGAGTGTTATTAAGAAATAATGTTTGATGAATAAAAAATGGAAAATGGATAATAATTAATTCTAATATGGAATATCAATAAAAATGCACTTTTTTGTAAAATTTTAAACTTTTCTAAATATGTAAGGCATAATAGTCTAAATGTAAATGTAGCATTTAATTATCCTCAAAAAACTGTCTAAAATATGTATGGTAAGCAGCAACGGTTGACCTATGAGTGTTCTTAAGAAGTAATTTTTGACGAATAAAAAATAAAAAATGGACAATAATTAATTCTTATAAGGAATATCAATAAAAATGGAATTCTTTATTGAGAATTTTAATGTTACATTTTTTAATTTTGTAAACATACAAGATAGAATAGTGTAAATTATGGTTTGCAAGTCCATTTGGTATGCTGGTGTTATATAACATATGGAAAAGTACGAGTAATATTCTTTATACATAATATACGTGTTTATATGATAGAAAGTGAGTTGCATGTTTTTACGTGTATGAAATAATAGTATTGTTATACGAGTATATAGAATATATATATTTGTAGTATAGAGAGAATAATGTGAGAGTTGAGGATTTCTGGACAACATGCTCGAAACGAATTAGTATTTATCAGCTGACAATCTCGAATCAATCAATGTCTCTCTGCTAATTCTACATAGTGCATGTCATGTCACAGTAGTCATGTTGTCACTAGATAACAATGCTGACACTCAATAACACACTGTCGACTGCCGAGAGAAACTCGTAGCACACTAATGCACACAAATGTATCTCTCGCTCGTCGACATGAAAAATGCAAATCTCTACTCCATCACTACTCCAAGCCCTCCCTACTCACTTTTTACAAAAGCTGTCTCCTCGCTCCTCTCATCCATAATTTCATGTTGTCATCCACTCTCAACTCACACTATACATGCAGTACTACTATTCTAATATTATCATATCCACAAATGAAACACATAGACATACGTAATACGTATGTGTATATCCATACAGATAACTATTAATACTCGTTAATGTCAACCTATGCAGAGAAATACAAGAAAAAACAACATGGAAATTGTAAATAGAAGTGACAAGGTTCTTGTGTAAATGGAAAAGAGAAGCAAAGGCCAATTCGCATCAAAATCAAGGAAACAACTGATACAACAGATAACTAATACCAATGCTTACTCAATACTTATTTCCCAGCACAGAGTGGGAATTCCTTCGATTTACATCAGCCAATTGTCAATTTCAGATCCTCATCTCATTCAATAGTACACACTATGCTCTACTCATCCACAAGATTAACCACACTTGTCATTCATCAAATCAACATCAACGTCATCCAGTTCACTAATAATATTCCCCACACAACAAAACTACTTACGTAACATCCAAACACAAAAACAGTTCAAAAATTCACATCAGTTTCACCATTTTTCCTATAACCTTTTTTTCAAATTATTCGTCCAATTTTTCTCGTCATTCCTCATTTTATCAAGTCTCTTGGGAAATTAATAGATTCAGAACATCAAAAAATGCTCATGATGAACAATAGAATGACCAATTGCCTTTGTGCAAAATAAGAACTGAATTTTTACGTATTTTAAGAACCTAGGATTTTCAGAAACTGAGATTTCTAGGTTTCTAACCATAATAATAGATTTAAATCTGTCCAGAATGCATTTTATTGTGATGCAGCATGGAGTTAATTATTTTAAACGCAAAATGAAGTATATCCTGTCACTTTTAACATATTTTCTAAAAGCAAAACAGTTAAAAAATCATTTTCCTTTGCGTTCGTAAAAAAATAAAAACGCAAAAATAACTTTTATTTCTTAATAATGACATATTTTCTACCGTAGCACCTAAACGTTAAGATTTAAATATTATTTCCAATGTTTATTTATTTATATGCGATTAAAAGTTAGAACAGTGGATTAAAATAGGATTTAAGGTTCCTAAGCTGATATTTCATTTGGTTTTGGCTCTTGGTGTATAATAGAATGTTGTAAATGATGATAGTGAGTTGTGGGTTGAATTGTAAGGAAGGGAAGATGAAAGAACGTGTTCAAGGATAGTTCTCTTTTGATTTCTTTTCTTTGTAGTTGGGAGTGCTTGGTTGGAAACAAGGTTCGCTAATGGTGATGATGATAAAAAGGCTTCGTTGACGTGAGTCTGTTGTGGAGATGGATTGGACGGTGTTGTGAGAGACAGACGGACGGACAGACAGGACACGACAGAAATGCAGATAGAAAGGACAATGGAGAGAAGAATGGAATGAAGAGTGAAAATGATTATTCGAATGGAAATGATGAGCAACGTGATAAATCATCTTTATTACAGACTCCAATTGAATTCCAACTGACTCCGTCTTTCTGCTACACAGCACGTATGTAAACACGCACCAGACCATCATTAAATACCTACCCAAGTCACTCCGTCCGCCGTACACGTCACAGACGACAAAGCACTTTTCAAATCATATTACCTACAGCCTTCCAACAGTCACTGTCATTTGTCTTTTCTTTCACGTCATCTCGACTTACCATCATTTTTATCTCCCACCAGCTAATCCCAAATCTATTGTCCAAAAATCAATCACATTTAATTATAAATCACTAAACAATACCATTTTTCAGAAAATTTTTAGTTATTTCTCCCCTCATATCATCATTTTTACATAAATTATACTGTGGGGGAGATTTATATGGAAAATAAGGCTTTAATTTTAATTTTAGAACAATATTTCAGAAAATTTTGATTTATTTCTCCACTCATACTACTATTTTTACATAAATTCTACTGTGGGGGAGATTTATATGGAAAATAAAGCTTTAATTTTAATTTTAGAAGAATATTTCAGAAAATTTTGAATTATTTTTCCCCTCACATCACTATTTTTACATAAATTCTACTGTGGGGGAGATTTATATTGAAAATAAAACTTTAATTTTAATTTCAGAACAATATTTCAGAAAATTTTGATTTATTTTTCATCTCATATTATATTTTTACATAAATTATACTGTAGACAAGATTTGTATCGAAAATAAAACATAAATTTTAATTTCAGAAAAATATTTCTCAAAATTTTGATTTTTTTCTTCCTCCATGGTACTGTTTTTACATAAATTTTACTGTGGACGAGATTTGTATCGAAAATAAAACTTAAATTTTAATTTCAGAAAAATATTTCCGAAAATTTTGATTTATTTCTCCCCTCATAGTACTATTTTTACATAAATCATACTTTGGAAACACATACGTATCAAAAATTGACTTTGTATTTAATTTTCAGTACCAATATTATGGTTATCGATTGTTATAGGTTTTGTTTGGAGTTAATATTTGCTTGTAATGAGTGAAGTATGGAAAAAGAGATATGTCAGCAGTAAAAGATTAAGGGAAGCATTTGTTAGTCGATAGGGGGTAACTAACAACTAAGACAGTGCACCACACAGTTAGAAAAGTTATCTTTAGGTAGAGTACCTTCGGGAGTTAATAAATAGTGACAATATCCTATTTTTACTGTTTCTGTTTGAAGGTCTTTGTGACATTTATCACTTTAACACCTGCTTTCCTCTTCTTTAACAGCTTCACTCTCCATTCCTTTCTTATCGTGAGCTTTTCCATGTAAAACTAGTAGGAGGTTAAAATAATAGGTTTCAGCTTGGATACTTTATGACTGTAGTCCATATAGTCGGCATTCTGTCTCACTCTATCTTTGTCTGGCTGCATAATATGATTTGTTCTCTGCAATTACAATGACAGCAGAAAGGCAGGTGATTTTACACTTTGTAAGTTTGACACGAAATAAATAACTAAATCTTAACTGACATTTTCTAGTATTCTAAACCTCTATTATATTATGAATTAAAGATAATTCGTGTCATGTGCTCCTTGTAAGTAATTCTTTTTGTTCCTTACCAGGAAAAGTATTAAAAAGACTTATAATTAATCGTTCGTCTTAACATTTGACATTTTCGTCTTTTTCCGTTGAATATTTCGTCATTTGAATTTTTCGACAGACCATTTAACGGGTCTTCTTACCATTTAATGTGTCGTCATGCATTTACATGGTATATACATTTATATACATTATTTTTAGTGTTTTAGTTGGCATAGATGTTCAGTAAAGTAAAGCTTTTGTGGCCAGCTTAGATCTCCCCCGTTTCCGCTTCTCGCCAATTGGAATCTTCCTCACTGACTGAGTGAAATATGTAAGTTTCTTCATCGACGCAATTCCAATTATATGTTTGCATAGTGAATTCTTCTGGTAAGTTGGACAAGAGCAAACGGTAATGCATATGCATAATGGAAATTGGTAAATGTAAATAGAATACCTAACGGTAGTCGACTGCGTAACGTGAATTCATCCCTCATGATCCTATTAATGGATTCCAGTCCGTTGTTCGTTGACGGGTGTCCTCATATAATAGAGATGGAGCCACACTCTGTGGTATTTATATAACTCGCAAGGTGCATCTTCCAACGTGAAGATTTTTAAGCCAATCGTATGGTACCAGGGTGACCACTGAGCTTTTGACGTAGTCTCCAATGATGGAAGAGCGCGCGACTTTCATACATCAATGTAGTAAACATGATGCATTGAGAGTCACTACTCTATGCTTGTCTCAAGCTCATGCAGCATTGTCCCTTGTCTCACGACACAGAGTGACATATATATCCTTTGTATATAGATAGTATATAGATATCCTTTGTAGACTCATTCTCCCTATCCTCCCCACTCGCAGTTCCACCTCCAAGAATATGCAAGACCTTATGCCCTTAATAGTTCTATATAGCGAAGCGAGTCACGTAGCATGTACCTACAATACACCCTGCAATGTTGAGTTGTAATAAACTTCATAAATTACGTGGAAGACGACACATTAAATGGTAAGAAGACCCGTTAAATGGTCTGTCGAAAAATTCAAATGACGAAATATTCAACGGAAAAAGACGAAAATGTCAAATGTTAAGACGAACGATTAAATACCACCCTATTAAAAATAGTAATATTATTCCTTAAAAATGTGTGAAAACACATTTTTAAGTGAAAAAATGGATTTTTGACTGATTTGAACTATTTTTACTATATTTTATGGACAAAAGGGACAGAGACACATGTTTCTTGAATGGTTTTGATTCTTTGACTGGTAATGTAATTTATGAAGTTAAGATTTTGTTCATTGGGCATTTATGACTGGAGTGGCGACATTAGGTGACATGGCAGAAGGCGCTCTCCATTTTGTTTCGCAGAGTACGTGATGTTCAAATTGGTAATTTGTTGAGAAGAGAGCCGACGGGTATGAAGGGAAGCGAAGTGACATGCAAGTTGAGTGGAATCAATGGACTATTCCCTGTCGGGCTCTTTGTACACCCGCCCAACAATGAGAACCATAAATAGTGACCACGACGTTGATAGATGCGACAGGGACGTGACTCCTCTTCTTCTTCTTCTTTTAAAACACTTCTCTCTTATACAGTGTTGGTCTCAAATCACGCACCATAGAGAAATAGTATACAGTTGTGACCACAAAACACGCACCATAGGAAAATACCTATTATAATGTTTGAAAATGCCTTTCACACTGTTTAAGAATCATTTTCAAGCATCATACCTAATATTATTTTCCTATGGTGCGTGAATTGTAGCCAACGCTGTATATTGACAAGGTTCACAGAAGTACAGAAACAGAAGAGACACTCACTAAACAACTTAGACCAAGAAAGAAAAGTCTTAACATTCATTCTTTACACTAATTTACACATAGACACATTTTACAGATGCTCCTCACAAACGACAACTTTTCCCTACACCAATAAATAAAATCTCTTTTCACGTGGCAAGTCAGCATTTTATGCATAAGTGCTTATTCAATCCTAAACTAAGTTAAAAGTTACTTTGGGATTCATTTTTATATTTATGTAAGCATTTTTACCATTTATGTAATTACAATCAATAATTAAATTTGATGAACCTATATAATTCTTAAGAAAAGATATTGCTACTACAGCGTAATTATATTATTGGCGATCAACTTGTGTTTGAAAATACTGTTTAGCAAAGAATTACAAAATATAATTTTTTGACTAATAGTTACATAATAATTTACAAACACCAACCCGGATGTGATTTATCTATACTCTTTTTAACAAATCAGATATTGCAATTACAGTGTAATTATATTATTGGCAACCAACTTGTGTTATGAAAAAATTGTTTTGCACTTTAGAAATTTAAAATAATATTTTTTGAATAATAATTTATTGATTTGACAAGGAACTATTGGGTATAGAGTTCGTAGAGACATTGGATTGATAGAAAGAGCTGATAATGGGGGTAGTCATAAATAAATAAAGTTTTACGATTGTCTGAGTCTGTGGAATATTTAGTGAACATTTGTCTAGCATCTTATTTACGTCGGAAATGTAATTGATTAGTAGTAGTATGTTAAGTAACTACATTGGAATTGAAGTGCGAAGTAGTGTATAGTGTATTTGTTGCCCCTGGGGCAGGCAGAGGAAGGAAAAGTCGAGTATAAGTTGATAATAAATAAATAAATGCTGCTAAGATTGAAAACGCGAAATGTGCTGGTTGTAAAAGAGATTGTTTTATTGGAGGAGAGTGGAAGCCGACTTGGCCCCGGAATGAGCATAAGCAATATAAATGAACTGCTTCGTTAGCTTAACTATTTGTGTGTGTTTATGCAGGGAAATCAAAGGATTTCTTTCTTTAGGAGGACGGTGACGTGATCAGATCGTTTGCATTTGTTTGTCTGAACAGAGAACTTTTTGGTCTCTCTAATTCTCAGCTAAATGACAATACAATCAACTACGGGCAATAAATCCACGGCTTTAGATACACAGCTCCATTTTATAATGCACTGTTCAGTTAAGTGGAGCTGAAGGAACATCATTGGGCAGACTGGACCAACTTCAGCTCAGGCGAGGCAGCCACAATAAATAAATGACAGTCCAACAGGTCAGGCGGCTTTTTCTTTGAGTCCACTTCCCAGCGAACAGTCATAAAAGGATTATTGGCTCCTTTTGTACTTGTTGTGACGGCAGAGAGACCGATAAGATGTAAATAGTCGTAAACTCAATGAATTACTCTTCTCAACTCGAGATGAACACTTGTAAAAACTTATAATTATAGGGATTCACTTATCCAACCAGAATAAATACTTATTTTACCATAAAATATCGAATTTGCCTCAAAAATATACAAAAAATGACAAAAAACACACAAAACTGAAAAGAGAAATGTTTATTTAATTACAATATTTTCAGTTTTAATAGCAAATATTGTTTCTTCCTAATTATAATTAGTGGGATTCACTTATCCAACCATAATAAATACTTATTTTACCATAAAATATCGAATTTGCCTCAAAAATATACAAAAAATGACAAAAAACACACAAAATGAAAATAGAAATGCTTATTTAATTAAAATATTTTCAGTTTAAATAGCAAATATTGTTTCTTCCTAAGTATGGTATGTTTTAATTATGATTACTTCTGTATTTATGAGTAATTCAGTTATTTTATGGCAAAGAATCATTATTTGGGCCAAAATGAGTTTTATTAGAACTCAAAGAAATTAATTTTTGTAAAGCAAAGTAAAATAGATATTCAAGCCAACAAAAAATTAATTCCCTATTTCAATTATTCACTGTATTACTTATAATTAGATATGTAATATTTAAAATACTTCTTGATTTGTACTAGAGTAAATTTTATGGCAAATTGAGTATTAATTTTATGGAAAATTGATTTTTTATTATGGTTGAACGGAAAAAAATTAAGTTTTGTGTATTAGAGCCGTTTACATTGTCGTTCTAAGGACTGTTCTGTTGCATAGAGCAATTTACACCTCTTGGCTCTGTAAAATAAAATGGTCCGTGTAATGTCAGTTTATTACCAGAGCCGAGTATTTACAGAGATTAAATGATAACCTCCTTATTGAGAAAACAGGACAAACCATAAAATGCTGCCGAAATAGAACGGTCGTCTAATCCAATCCAATTCAGGGCAAAGTGCTCGTATCTCCAACAAATACATTATTCGACTAAGATTTCGGAAATTATTATTTCATGTCATGTCACTCATTTATCCATATCAATGAATTAATGACGCAAGCCTGACTCTAAGCCATTGTAAATTATGCACATCTAAATTACAATTATTTACAACGCGGATTTCCTCTCTAAAGCCTTCAGGTCAGTTTATGTGTTCAATATCCTCAAATATATGTTTATTGCAAATAGATAGTTATTAATAATTTTAAAAGTGTACTCCGAGTTCAAAATCCGCTGTAGTGCAGTTTATGCACAGGGAATTACGGATCGTAAAATAAAACTATAAATAAAGATTAAGTCTTTATGATTGCGGATCAACTGCCAAAGTTTTTTATTGGACAGTTCCAGCGCTGAGAGAGACCGACGGGTTTTATGGCTTTAAACGTGAAATAAATGCCATGAACTCATTCTCACGGATAATCCAAAAATCTTTGAAAATTAAAAAAATTAATTGTACTAACATCAGTAGTAAAATTTTACCATTACGTACAGGATTCGGATCACCAGAATACAACACTGAGTTAATCCACCATAAATTCAAATCCAGATTTTATTGTACACTAATCCATCCCCGCTATTAAAATGTTTCGCACTCAACCCATAAATAGTAATTTAGAGTGACCAATTTAGAGTACCTCGAATAAAAATGTGCAAATTGAATGCAATTAAATAATGCGAACAGTTAACTTGCTAAAACCAATACTAATATCGTAATAAAATAAATAAAAAGTTCTTACTTGGTTTGTACCAAGTAAAAAATGTAAAAATATAATAAAAATATAAAAATACCATAAATGGATTAATCCACATTACTAAATTTTACCAATTTTGCAATTTTTGGTGCATTTAATCAGGATGGACACAAGGTATTTATTTACTTGCTACCTGCACCTCTTCAGCTACTGTCCAGCTTCTGTTCTCATTCTCCAGTCAGTAACTAATAACTAATACTCATCATGAACGCAATTTCTTTGGTGTGCCTTTTGGCTTTGGCCTTTTCAGCCTCTGCAGGGCAAATCAGGGGACCTGTCGAAGGAATAAGTGACTGCGGTAACAATTAAGAACATAATTTCATCGAAATATTGCAGTTATAGGAAAATAACGATTAATTTTTGAACAATTATTGCAAATTTTAAATTTTAGGTTCTTCTGGAGAACTTTTGGAAATCAGAGTTGAAGACTGCACCGTTTCTCCCTGCAATATGGAACCCGGACGGGATTACGAAGTCGAAGTTGACTTTGTTGCTAGTAAATACATTTTAAAATTAGCGAATTTCTAAAAAAAGATAAATACATAAATTTATAATATAAATTAGTTCCCTTTTCATTCCAAAAATGTCAATTTGTTTCCAGGTGAAGATAGCGATGCCCTGAACTGGAAAGTAATTGTTACTTTGGGTATTGGCGGATGGCCAATCGCTGATTTGCCAATCAATGGAACGATTGTGGCCGGTGAATCCTACACTCTTAGACACGCACTTCCCGTTCACGACACTCTCGCTGGAGTAAGCTTTAAAAATCATTTCTGTATCAACCAAAACTAATTTCCGTCATTTTGTAAACTAAATATTTGATTTTTTGAATTTATAGGTAACTGTCCGAGTAAAATTCGAAATCACCGATGTTGCCACGAGCAGAATGGAAATTTGCGCTATGGCCGAAGCTTCCATTCAACACCCAGAACCATAAATACTGAAAAATGTTATATTTATTTATGAAAAATGAATAAAAATTTAAAAATGACTGAAATAAACGAGAAAAGTGAATTAATAAATTATTTCTTGTTGGAAAACATTAAAGATTGTATTTTTATAGAGAGAGGACGTTAGAGAAAAGTAGGATATTCCCAAAGTAGCGATTAAAGAAAGGAAAAGGGCATTTGTGATTTATTTATTCTGAGGTGGAGGCTGAGCGAATGGCTGAAGCTGAGCGTAAAGTTTATTCATTGAGTTTTGTGAATCTGTTCATTCGGATCCCTCATCTAATTTCTCACTGGAGACTTAAACCTCATTGTTATTGAAGTGAGACTGTGGCGTGACTGTAAAGTTTAAAAATGAGAATTGAGGAGAGAGCACGACCCTGCATTTCTCTATTGACTTTTACACTTCACTTTTGAATCAATTTTATCTTGACTCAAGCGACAGCGTAAAAAGCTTATTCCATCGTGACCATGACGGAACAGATGAAATAAACGAGGCTCTATTGTCAAACCCCATTGTTGGAGTCTGTTATCATCCTGCGGGTGGTTTCCTTTCTTTTGGTGACTCACACGATATAATAATGCATGCAGTATAAGGACAATGTCACACTTTGTCATAATAGCCAAGCGAATCCAATATCAAATGCACTTAGGCCAGTAACAACAATCCACGTAACAATATGTATATTTATGTTTGTGTTGGGATAACTCACAGTTTGTTTGAATTCCAAATCCATTTCGTTCCTCTATACATCTTCACTTGCTACACAAGTAATCAGTTAACAACGTGACGTGAGCATTTTTACAGTTTCTTCACCGGCAGAGAACCTAAGTTTACTCTGAGCTGTGAGTACCAAGCTATGAAACATAGATGGGCAAAATGACTTTATTTTCACAATACCTAGGCTATTTTCCAAATGTATCTTATAATTTTATTTTTATGATTTTGAATTTAAAAAAGTAAAAATACTAAAAATAGTAAAACTAGTAGAAATAGTAGAAATAGTAGAAATAGTAAAAATAGTCAAAAGAGTCAAAAGAGTCAAAAGAGTCAAAAGAGTCAAAAGAGTCAAAAGAGTCAAAAGAGTCAAAAGAGTCAAAATAGTCAAAGTAGTAAAAAGAATGTAAAACAGAAATGCAGTAAACACAGTAGACAGTAAAATAGTAAAAGCCATAAAAAGATTAAAAACAGTTAAAACAGTAAAATACAGTAAAAACATTAGAATAGCTAAAAATAGTAAAAATAGTGAGAACTTTTACTGTTATTTTGATAAAGGCAATGTGCTTTATAATAGTACTTTTATTTTAATGCAATGGATAAATGAATATTTTAACCACAAAATATGTATTTGAAAAAAACTACTAAAACTTTCGTATTTTGGTATACATTTCCGAAATACTCAGTGGAATATTTTGCCCATCTCTGCAGTAAGTATGTGGACATGACTCCTCGTTGATTTGACTGTAGTTTTGATCTCTACTGTCGTCTATCAAATTTAATGCTTTGGCTCTGACATATTACTTACTGTGTTCTCGCACTTACAAGCACAACCTTAGAAACTGCAATCGAATCCACTGAAACAAATTGCAATGTTCAATGAATACAACAGCAATAAAACTTCACATCCCACTCGCCCCTTGTTTACACTAGGACATTTTAAATTTCAAATCTCCTCTATTATTTATACACATGGATAAAACTTCAAATAACCCAAACTTTACTTACAAGCACCCACTTTTATTGCAAACATTATTATTCACGCTCCCTTCCTCTTCTACACTTCAATTTCATCCTGTACCTTTTTAAATCCAATTCTACTTACTTATGATTCATCTGTAAAATACAAAGCCTTCGATTTTAATGACAATACAATTGCAATTTCAAAAAATAATAATTTCTTCTATAGAAATAAATTGTTTATGGTTATATGAACATCATAGGTATCAAATTACAGTATAAATGTTTGTAAAAACAGGATTTATTTTAATCTAGCATGAAAATGATGCAAAAGAAGCGTATTTTTGTTTTTAATGCTAAAATATTTGTAATTCTCCACAGTAGAATGAATTATTTACTATTTTGCATTATTTGTTTGTAAAATAGTATGAAAATGATACAAAAAAAGCGTATTTTTGTTTTTAATGGTAAAATATTCGTAATTTTCCAGAGTGGAAGGAATTATTCATTATTTTGCATTATTTATTGCAACCTTGCATGAAAACGATGTAAAAGAAGCGTATTTTTGTTTTTAATGGTGAATATTTGTAATTTTCCACAGTAGAAGGAATAATTTATTATTTTGCATTACTATTTGTTTGTAAAGCAGTATTTATTTTTAGCGTATCATGAAAATAAATGAGAATAGCTGTTATTTATAGGTATAACTTGTATTTGTGGAGTGTTTTGTGTGTGATGGATTAGAGAAGGAAGGCCTCGATGGGTATTGAAAGGGAGAAGAAGACAGAGCGTCGGAAGCAGTTCGTTTCAGTTAGAGCTAAAGAGAAGCGTCAAAATAAAGCGGATGTCAATTTATCTTGGAGATGGTCACAAAGTAGTAGCTATCTATTTCTTTGGTGTTCTGTCAAATCCCGTGTTCTTGTTATTGTCCTTTTAGAGTCGTTTAGCCTTCGAGTGCCTATAGGCCTAAAAACGTCTATAGGCCTAAATAGAGGCCTATAGGGGACGGAATGGACAGAAGACGTGAGTTGACGATGGATGTGCTGGGTGAGCCAACACTCGCCCTCCGCTTCCAATCTGTGTCACAATTTACCTAAAATATTGCCATTCCGCTATATCCTAATCTACTAAGATTTGTGGCAACGCATTTCCGTACGGAAACCTTCTTTCTCCAACACACTATCCACTATTCATCATTCTTTCTCCAACCACCAACACACTCACACAAATATCTCCTCTAATGCATACCAATATTCCTATTACAGTCTCACTCCTCAAAATAACAAATCTTTTCCCAGATTCTCCACCATACCCCATTTATCATCAGTTACAATATTATATTTATACCTAACAACTATAATATTATATAGAAAACCCATTTGTGAAAATAAATGTGTCAATTTTAGCTAATTATTATTGTAATTTTGCTGAATAATCATTATCTCCTTTTTTAAATCGTATTTTTGATGAAATAATATATTTTTACCCCATTTATCATCAGTTACAATATTATTTATACTAAACAACTATAATATTATATAGAAAAACCATTTGTGAAAATAAATGCGTCAATTTTAGCTAATTATTATTGTAATTTTGCTGAATAATCATTATCTCTTTTTTATAAATCGTATTTTTGATGAAATATATTTTTGCCGTTTATTAATCCCACATTTCTCCGCATAAATATATTTAAAGGTTATTAACAGGTAGTGGTCATAATCTGTTTGGTGTATTATTGCAAACCTTTGTAATAAAGAGTTTAAAACCTAAATAATCTGTAAATTATGTTAATATTTGACTGCGACATATATATGACTCGAATTTATTGCAATTTCAATAGTTTCTGAGGGTTAATAATAGTATGTATGTAAATTATGGAAGGATAAAAAGTGTTTTGTTAGCACATAAAATATGTGTAGATAGGTCTACAAAAATTATATATACCTAACAACTATAATATTATATAGAAAACCCATAATAAATAAATAAATTTGTCAATTTTACATAATTAATTATTATTGTAATTTTCTGAATAATCATTATCTCTTTTTTAACAATCGTATTTTTGATGAAATATATTTTTGCCGTTTATTAATCCCACATTTCTCCGCATAAATATATTTAAAGATTATTAACAGGTAATGGTCAAATTCGGTTTGCCGTATTATTCCAAAACTTTGTAATAAAGAAATGTAACATTGCCTATAGTAGTTTAAAACCTAAATAATCTGCAAATTATGTTAATATTTGACTGTGACATATACATGTATAGAATTTATTGCAATGTGAATGCTTTCTGAGGGTTAAAATAGTATGTATGTAAATATGGAAGGATAAAAAGTGTTTTGTTAGCAAATATGTGTAGATAGGTCCACTAATAATGTTAAGTGTGTTTTGGAAGAAATGTGATGACAAGACTTTTCGTCTGGCTGTGAAAGGAGATGCTTGGGTTGTGTTGAGTTGACCATTTGACATTTGGCCATTGAAATGGAGGAGAGGGACTGGAGATGAGCTGAGTGGATTCTACGTGTCCCATCATCATCGCTGTCACTGTCACCCTCCGCATTTCTGCATTCGCTTGCAAAGCACGGAGAGAACATTAAGCAGCGGACGCCGACTCCAGCAATTCTCTCCCACTCTCTAATAATCCAACTGGACTCGAGTGTAATAACAATCTCCAGAATTTGATATTCAAAGAACAAATACAGAAATAAATCGGAGCTCTGCAAATGGACAGATCACTTGTCATCTCATAAATCAAGATACTAAAACACAAAATATGACTCAACTATAAGATTACCCTATTCTTTCCTTATTGTTACCTCTCAATTCTCATTTCTGGAACATTTCGTTGGGGGAGCACCCATAAGGAACAAAAAGCAATTGCTTTTTGGCAAAAAAGGAAATAATATTATTTTTTGAAAAAATCCATGTTTTTTGGAACTTGTACAGGGAATAAAAAAGGAAAAAAATACTAAAACAATTGCTTTTTAACAAAAAAGGGAAATAATATTGGTTTTTTAAAAAACAATGATTTTTGGAACCTTCATAGGGAATAAAAGACGAATAAATACTAAAGCAATTGCTTTTTTAACAAAAAAAGGAAATAATATTGGTTTTTTAGAAAAGGAATGTTTTTTTGGAACCTGCACAGGGAATAAAGAAGGAAAACACTGCTAAAGCAATTGCTTTTTAACAAAAAATGGAAATAATATTGGGTTTTTTAAAAGCAATGTTTTTGGAGCCCACATAGGGAAAAATACAATTAATTGATGTTTACAAGAAATAAAAAAGTACTGCTTTAAAAAATCCATACCATTGAAATATGATTTGCTTTTCAACCTTTCTAATGGATTTTTTGAGATTAAAAACGCAAAAAGAAAATAGTAACGCTTTTTTAGGTTTTGGTTGCTCGCTTTTTGTAAGAAAACAATAAAAGCTGATTTTTGTTCCCTGAGGTTCTGAATGACATGAAATAAATCCGGGATATAAATCTGAGTGGACTGGATTGGACGTACGTGCATTACTAAAGAAGACAGGAGAGTGTTTATCAAGGAAAACGAAAAGGCATTAAGGAGGAAACTGTCGATGTCATGTCTTTTCAGGTCAGGATCCGAACTGCCTGGGAAGCGAACAAATAAAATTAGTCTTCTCTTCCTGCTTGTCACTTGACTTGTTTTCTTTCTGCATTAAGCATTTATTTTCTTAGCTCACGCAGCCAAAGCCAAACCAATTACAATTCCCGTCCATAATTTATAGTGTATTTACGCGACGCACTGTAAGCACAGGAGACAGAAGGAGCAAATCTCTCCTACAAACTGCATTTGCATCATTCATAAATAAATCTCTATTACGCCGTGTGTAAATGCGTCTGCACAATGAATATTTTACTCCTGTCAGCGATAACTAACGACGCAAATACACATTTTCTGTCACCAAACCCGTTTTTTCTCCCTTTTCCCTACAATTACTAAATCACACACTAACAATGAGATTATTAGTAGTTACATTAGACACATAATTGGATTGCACAGCGCTAACAAGACCAAGTCGGACATTACATAAAGCAACTTTGTTACTAGTTCCTATTCTGTACATAAAATCATACAGTAGCCTATACAGCATTGACCCCAAGTCATGCACCATAGGAAAATAACATATAGTATGTGCCACAAGTCACGCACCATAGGAAAATGCTTATGTAATGTTTAAAAATGCTTCTTAAACTGTTTGAGGCGCATTTTCAAACATCGTACCTAATGCAATTTCCCTATGGTGCATGATTTGAGGCCAACGCTGTATATTTTAAGAGGTTTAAGATCTGTAACTGAAATCTGTAGCACAGGAGCTAATAAGCTAATGTAGTAAATTAGTATTCCTCTTGTCAGGGGGACTTTTCAAATACATAACTAGCTACAGAATATATTACGAGCACAGAGAACCCTAATTGCCTTTCTGTTATACATTCTCCATGGAAAAGAGTCCTGTCTCACCAAATTGCCTTTGGCTCTCCCTAGACTGGACAAGGGTGTCGATTATCCCTAGAATTGTCACAAATGCAGACGAAAGAGCCTTCTGTTTGCTCATTCATGAGTCTAGACTAATTTAATATATGGATGCACGGACAATTAAGCCATTATGCAAAAGAAACGAGGGAAATGGGATTAATACTTTGTTTGTGCTCCACAATGACAGTTACAATGTCAATGACAGTGGCAACACGTGTGCCTTGTCTCCCAAAGTTCACCAGACCTCCATTCACTCCCATTTCCCTTAATTAACGACAGTTCAAATGCTCAAAGGCTCCAGTCCACTCACAAAACTAAATTCCCGTTATGTCCATAACTTCCCCCTTTACAAATAAATTCATTTCAGAACCAAGTTCAAAAACTATACACAAATTAATTACAATTGCAATAAATTATAATACATTATTTACTTCAATATCAAAATAAATTATGGACTAATTTTTATACCTCCTGAGAATCAATATTACGAAATAATAAATATTAAGATTAATAAATTGTAGGTAAATTCTTCAAAAAGGGGTGCATAATACAGACAGACAGAAAGAGAATTGCTATAAAAGAAATGTTCATCTATTTTTGTAATGTTTGCACATAATTGAGCATAACTAGTAATGAAATGGATTAAAAGTAAGAAATAATGTATTTAGTGACATAAATGTTGCATAATAAAGTATTGACTAGTTCACACTAGTGTAGGAATTAGAGTTTAAAAGCCCAAAGGGAAAGAGAGTAGTGTTAGTTGGATAGTTGATTACTGAGGAGGTGAGTAAGCAAAAGAGTAGAGTTACCTGTACAATAGTTGTCTTGATAATGCATCTTGGCGTCTTTGTATTCTGATGCACGTATGCATGAATGTTAATTGTGTTTTCTTTTCAGTATTGTGTCTACCTCATTGTTATCTTCGAGTGTTCCTATAATATTATAAGTTCCTCTCTCCTATATTATTACTATTTATAAAGAATCTTTATATTATAACATATATTAGTATATATTATAGTATTATATTAGTATAGAAACATTATACGTATTATTTTCTATATAAAATGTGTCTGAAATGGGATTTAAGTGGATATGGGTATAGAGAGTGTATTTTGTGAGGAAGGGCGCGGTGCCTTTTTGCTCGGGGGGAGTGCTTTGATGGACGTGTCAAAATTCCAGACAGGTATTGTAACTGGAGAGATAAATGGCTGAGGCGGGCAGGGCAAACACCACTCTTTGTAAATGCTGACATGAGCTGTCCGCGTTAATTTACTACGGCAGGCCAAACCGAGCACACCAAGCCACACTAAATCTTTCCCATCCCAAATGCATCTCCCTTTTATATATAACTATATACTATATAACTACATATATGTAACTATACCATACAAATATATACAAAACACTCCTACACAAAACAACTATACTAAACCCAATAATATTATATTACATACTCAACATTATTATACAACAATCCAAACCAACTACGTTATTTATTTCTACATAGGTTCACCCTAAAGGCAAATCTCAATCTCCCCTATACAACACATACATATGTTCCTCATTCTCAAGTCCATTTCATCACATAAGTCCTACTATTCAGTTTTTACTCAACTAGACAGAAATATATAGTAAAGAATTATTATTGTGCATATTTATACACTATTTACGTTTTAGCACAAATATTAATTATTTATATAATATTACTTTTACAGATATATAGAATGTCATTTCTCCAGTAAATATTGCATAATTGTATATATTGTAAAGAAATGCATATTGCATTTATGTAGAAATAGTTTTACAAAAGTGTTAAATAGGGTTTTAAAGCATACGCAATATTTTTTCTAGATTTACAGTAAGTAGGGTCATTAATCATAAATATTTAAAGACAGGAGTAGATATATGCATAGTATACCGAGTTTAGGTATATTATTACATGATTATATTGATACATGAGTCGATGTAATAAAATTGGAGCCGAGACAGACTTAAATAATGCTCTTAGATAGTCTGATGGGAGAACAAGGTGCAATTTAGTGATCCGCCTCAAGTCTGAACATTGACAAGACTCTTATATGCACACTACTGTAGCATATTGGTGCAACATGCAAGGGGCAACCTTAAGTATAGGTAATAACAACACAAATACCTTGCATGTCTTTCTGAACAGCATGGATTTAACTGATTTTAGGATTTTCCTTGAAGCTAAATGAATTTCACTCCACTTTCAGATTAAATACCTAATTCGTAGATTGAGACGGCACTTTTGGAATTGCGAGACGGAGATGATGATGAGGCAGGTCAGGGCAGACAGATTTAGTAAGGAATATTGTCCGGATGACTGGATTGAATGCCCTCACGGCCTAATTGCATCCTCTCTCCTCTCTAACTAAACGGATCTCCAAACAGACCATCCTTGTACTCAATAACAGTCATAAAGACAGTAGACACGGAAAAATACACGCAGATTCAACGGAAATTCACAACACTATGTAATTTATTTTGTCTCGCACACAACAGTTTATTATCATAAGTGCTTAAAAGCCCCAAACATAAGTAGAAGTAAACATACACATTATATCAATAGAATCTTATACAAATTTTTAGATTTTTTGGATAAAAACTACTATTTTGTAAGAAACAACGTTGTAATCTTTGGTTTTCTTCCCTGGGTGCGTTAATTGCGACCTTAATTGCGATTAATGTATCTTGAACTTAATTATATTTAAAGCAACTGAGTTAAATAGTTAAAAAACGATGGTTTTCAATTTTTAATTACGTAATTAGAATTCATGGAATCCATAGGACCTGAATGTTCTTATTATAGGGATATATTTATGGTTATGGAAATAAATACAGGGGATGTGTATTAATACAATAAAATGGAACTATCCTTTGAATCCCTGGAATATTTTGATGAATTCGTACTGATTTTGAGCAATGCTGCTGCAAGTAGCGGAAATTCCTCCTCCAGCACAATCTCCGTTGTCTCTTGCAACAGACCAGAACGCCAGAAGTCCAATGTGATTAGCATTTGCCCAGTTGACCAGTTTTTGAGCATGACTTAAATCGAATTTTCTTCCGTTGAAATTCCTTCCGATCATCGGGGTCTGAAAAATAACAAATGTTTTCATATTTTCTTAGTTGTGAACCTAATTAGTTATAAGTTAGAAGAATTAATTATTAAATAGAAATAATTTACCACGCCCAGCATTTTCTTGAGAGCCGAATCGGATTTTTCTGGCCAGATTTCCTTCATGTTTCTGAGAACCGATTTGGCAGCGCCGATAACCGAGTCTCCCCAGTCGGGACTCGATCCCCCGAATTCCATAGCCATCGGGTTGACAATATCTACCCGGACTCCGTTCTTTTTGGCTGCTTTCAAAACATCCGTCCCCAAGGGCGGGTTCAGTCCGTAATCTTCAGCTTGCACCATCAAAGTAAAACTGACTGTTGTGTCTGGTCTCTCCTTTTGCACTTTGGCCAATGCCTTTGTCACCCGGTCATTGTCAATTGTCGATTCAACGTCAATATCCAAATGGGTCGTTTTCACCACATCCATCACTTTCTTGTAGGCCTCTGCAAGGGAGTCCACTGAAGTGCATAGTTGTTCAAAGTAAGGCCCGACGGCACCCCCCGTCGCCAATATGAAACGCCCACCCAGTTTTTGCAGTTGTCGGATAGGTTTCAAAATCTCCTCGTTTTCCAGTTCTTCTGTAGCACCCCATTTAGGAACACAACCCTCATTGCTTCCCAAAACAAAGGCTAAAGTGAAATCCTTCTGACCCGTTTTCTTGTACACGTCCATAAGAGTTGGTCCCTTCAGACTCACGTCAAAGTAAGGTGCAAATTTTATAGCTAAACGAATTTCAAACATTTAGAAACATTTAAGAGTTATTTTCATTTATCAAGTTCTCAAAATAATCAATTTACCCAGATTTTGCATTATTTTGCCAAGAAATAATGGATTCACCCAAATTGGGCAATATTTTACCATGAAATAATGGATTTACCCATATTGGGCATTATTTTACCATGAAATAATGGATTTACCCAAATTGGGTATTATTTTACCATGAAATAATGGTTTTACCCAATATGCGTGTATTGTTATTGGGATTTTTATTTCTACATGTGAGGCAATTTGGGGTCTCCATACGGGGAAAACTGGAACCGGCTATGGGACGTAAACTTCAAGTTATGGGACTTAAAGATCAATGTTACCCCTGACAACCCTACCTCCCCCACGGGACTTGTGGGACAAAGTGTTTTTACCCAAATTGAGCATTATTTTACCATGAAATAATGGATTTACTCAGAATTTAAAAAGATGCCATTTAAAAACCATGAATTTATCATCATGAATCATTTAAAAACGACGAATACAAACTCTCAGAAAAATACAAATAACTTTCCATGATTTAAATTCATTTCCCCCTTACTTATTTAGTCAGGGGGAAAAGATATTAAAAATAAATGATTTTTTCAGGGAAAAGTGAATATTTTCAGGTGTCAAATAATTTAAAGTCTCTATAACGTTTTCAATTATGCATAAATTTGTCAAATTTGTCATTATTAGTCAAACTATGTAAATTTGTTACCAAAAACCAGTAATTTATGAAAGTAGTGATCGAAATACAAATAATTTGTACAAACCAGAGGAGGAGGAGGAAGGAATAATATTTTCAGTGGATGAAATTTCCGTGGTGGTTGTAGTTTTAGGAGTTTTGGTAGTTCTAGTTGGTTTTGTATGCAAAGGTTTTGTAGTTACACGTGCTGAGGTTGCGGTTGGCTTTGTAGTTGTAGAGAATTTAGGTGCACTTGTTGATTTGGACGTTGACAAAGTTGTGATCCTTTGCGTCGTCGGCGATATCTCTTCTCCACTTATAGAATTGTCTGGACAGTCAACATTGTCCGGCCAATCACAGGCTTTATTTTCTGGATTAAACATCAATCCAGAGGGACAAGATACAATCACGGGTTTTCCATGATCACACAAAACCAATTTGGAACAAGTCGGGTCTGTTTTGTCTGCTTCCACTTTTCCATCTTTGCACGATTCTGTGTATTCACACATTTGTTAATTAATATAATTTTATGCAAAATTTCGGTAGAATAAAAAAGTTAATATTATTTTAAAATGTTATTTGTATTGCAGAGCATAAAAATACTTCTTTAAACCTAAACTTTTACTAAGAATATTTTATTTGGTAAATAAATTACCTGCAACGGTAGCTAATATAGAAAGAAATGTAAGTAAAATAATACAAAAATGAGAAATAATCATATTTGAACTAATTTAAGGTTTGGGCAATTAAAAATAAAAATTAGCAAGGTGTGTTGAGAATATTTGAGAGTGGATGGAATTAAGAAAGGTGGGCCAAGTCTTATTGTCTGAAATAAACTGAACTTCATTTAACTTTTAATGGGTTCACTTGGGTTGCAAAGATTTTTTGCTTGTTGCAACTAAAGTAACCAGCTAGACAGGAAATCAGTTTATATAGTCTGACTGATAAATGTTTTCGAAATTCTGCATGCTTTGATTGTTACGTGTACGCGTAACTGTTTGCCAGCTATAAGCCATGGTCAAAGCACAGAATTCCAGAACAAGTCCTTCCAACTTCTATTACAGTTCCAGATCAACATCATCATAATTAATTACCCTCTTTTCCTCAATTCTCATTTATCAAATTCATTTCCTTGGAATAAGACAAATGAGAATTTAGATTAACAAATCCATTATACTTTTTTCACCAAAGGGCAAAACTTTACTTTTCCGTTTACCTCTATAGTATACTTTTCAAAATATTCATTGCAATTATCATTTAGATGTGCATAAAGACATTAATTGGTATTGTATATGGAAAAGTACAACTTTTATGCAAATTTTGTTTTGTTTTCCTAATTGTTTGTTAATATCATTCATTTTTTGTTATACAATACATTAAGTAATGTATTATTAGGTAATTATGATCTTTTATTGTTACAACTATTGTGTATTATAGATATTATGGAATTGAGAGTGTGAGGGAAGTACAGGTATGAAGTAGAGAGATGAGTTCAATTACTCGTAGTTGAGTTGCACGTGTGTGGTGTGAGCCAGACGTAATTTGCAACGCTCTGTTGTGTTTTTGTGTTGCAAATCTTCATCTCCTCCTGTCTGCTCCAGATAAACTTAATGATAATGAGAAATAAAGAGTCGTAACACTAACTTCAAATGTTTTCTAGTATCATCATAATATAAAACTTATTTAATCCATGAAGCTTTCTGTATTTGCATCAACACTTTTATTTTTCACACTATAGTTTATATTTATTACATTACTTATACATAATTTGCATTTTTGAGAGACAATTGTAGTCATTTGTGTGGACTGGATCTATTAATACATTATTGTGAAATTACAGTTCCAAATTGACAAACAGTAAATGGTAGCTAAATGTTTGTATTTATTATCCATACAAATTAAATATTGCATAAATAGGTTTTTTACACATTAAAACGTTATTTTTCCTCTAAAGTGCCAAAAACGTTTTAAAAGTACTGAAACTCAATATTATTTGAGAAAAAATGTGTATTCTTTTAACGAATACCAATTTTTGTGGGAAAAAAATATTACAATAATTGTACAGGAGCATTATAATTACTTAATTTGTATTTGTACGTAATTTATAATTAGTATGCGTGTATTCAGAGTAAAGTAAAGAAGTTAGATAAACTGAATTTTTGGTTAGTATTGAATATCTGCTTGTTAATGTCAAGGTTCACGCTTTTTTATTTCGTGTGTTTCGTCTGATTGTGGAGATTAGATTGAATTATGCTCAGTTGCATTGTCTTGCTTCACTTTGAATAGTTTGCACATAAATAATGTGCTTTGTTGCTCTACCTTGTCTCGCTGCTTTGTGCGTATCTTGTGTTTCGACTTGCCTTCTTCGTGTTGCACTTTGTAATTGTAATTTGGTTCTTTGTGCATCAATACTACAGTGACGGGCAAAAGTCACGCACCACAGAGAAATAACATTAGGTACGATGTTCGAAAACAATTTTTAACCATTTTGAGAGCCATTTTCAAATATTGCATACATTTCCCTATGGTGCGTGACTTGGGTTCTTCACTGTACACTTGATGGTGGAAATGGTGAAGTTTCTGTTTGTGTTAGGCCTGAGGACGCGCTATGTAATTAATATGACACCATTCATCATCATCTCCTCATATCTCTAATCAGCTTGTCCATACGCTACACTACACAATCATTTTATTCCAAACTAATCCCACCGCCCTTACTATTCTACTAAAAACGAGTTAAGTAGTAATAATACCAAGTAGTTTCCTTTAGCTTATACAAATATTAAATACTAATAATCTATGTTAATTTAGACACAAAGTAAAAAGTCTATAATCATCTAGCGTTAAAAGGGCATGGCTCCTTTGCACTTCATTAATACCTTTTTAGGTAGCACTTCTCAATTGCAATATTAGCATACAAGAAATATCTGCAAGAAGAAACTAACAATTTCAAGATTATAATTTATGGATACTTAATATTGGGTTTACATTACATTTTTATATTATTATTATTACGTACCTGAAACTGTAATTACACTAATTGCAGTTTTAACACTAATAATATTTAAAAATCGTAATATTTTCATACAAATTTTATTTTAGGTGCAATTATGTGTAATAATTATTACATCAGTAAATAACCATTTAATGTTTGTCAATTCGGTACACAATTCCCTATTTTAATACTTTTAGATGTGTAGTATAGTTATGCGTGAAAAATTACAATGGTAAAAAAGACAAATGTTTTATTCTCAAAGCTAAACTAATCAAAGAATCTTTGGTTAAATCAGGTAAGCAACATTTGTGATATATATTTAGTGGTAATATGTTAGTATTTATGTATTCTACATGGTGATTCATAAGTGACAGAAATTTCTTTGTGAATTATGAAATGCGTTAAATGATGTTCCAGTAAATTCTGTGTGGTCAACTTAGAAAAATATTGAAAATCTGTTGATCCTTGTTTTGAAGAGCTGCAATGTTAGAATTAGGGAGCAAGAAAGCTATTTTTTATTTAGTGGTCACATGAATTTGTGATTTAACGCGGTGTTTTTGCTATTTTGCTTGAAATGCGTAATGGAAGGAAGGAGATTGATTGACAACGGTGCTGCGTTGTTGTTGCTGATGATGTGTATGGGATATTTGTGACGGGTGAAGAATAAGTGGCCATTAGAGTGACTGTTGCCTTGATTCGAGTTTAGTTTTGGTTTAGCTGCCTAGGAGTTGGTTTGTGTGACTTGACTTGGATTTCCATCCATTATTCTCTCCTCCACTTCAGATGACAGCTGAAGGTTAGCGTAAATTCCTCCGCTCAATTTATCATCATTTGGCGGCAGTGACGGGATAATTGCACAGCTTACACTCAATAGCCAGCCACCTTCCTCCCTTAAAACACCAACTCAAACCAAACCATCAAAACTTCAATTACTACCAACCTTCCCAGTACTACTCTTATGTAAACCTCACTTAACCTAAAAACTACCAAAAACTAATCCTTAATAATATCCTCGAGACCTACGTCTCTAACTATATATACGAACACATTAATCTTTCCTGTACTTACAAATAATATACCTTAGTACATTCGCAATTTATTCCTCCAGGGGTTTTATAGTTAAGTCAAAGACCAAAGTTTTCCAAATATTCGCATTCATCCTCCAACAGTAATTTTATAACGACCAAGAATTATATTTCAAAGCCAAAGCAGAAGAAAAATGTAGAACCAAAAGTTTTGTAAACTCATTAGTTTTTGTATTCTATTATTTTAGTATATTAATATATCACTAAATATTTTTAACCATAACAATCAAATAATATAATTCTAGTGTTAATAGATATAAAGGTTTTCTGAAACTATTTATTAATTACATTTTCCCATATTACTTGTAAGTAGCCAAGAAAAGGACGTCATTAAAATTGTGGTACATTTTTTTCAAAAAAAATTCCCATAGTTTGGGGAGATTATTTCAATAATTTTAGAAAGAAAAGAGAGAATGTGAATTATTCCTCCGGAGGAACTAATATTAACAGTAGGACTTAATTCGGCATATTCGGTACTTGTGCACATAAACATACTTACACTAACTAAATGTAATTTACTAGCGATAAGGTAAGAAACTAGTTGTTTGCAACAATATTATTACTAGTATAATATTATGTGGATGTGTATATAGAGATTGTTAAGATTTGAGTTTGTGGACTGGATTGGAGTAGAGATGAAGACTTAGAGAAGTGAGAGCACAGAAAGATGATTACCATTACCTGAGTACACATGAGAATGTGAGATAAGGATCCTTACATGAGTAAATGAGAGCAAAGCGGAATAATACTATAGAAAAGTATACAGGGTCGGTTGTAATATATGAGAACGTTCATTTGTTACGTTACGTTACGTTAAGTTACATAATGAAGGGAAGAGTAAGTGAAGTTTAGTAATTTTTCATGGGAAGGCATGATTGTATTCGTCCTCGTTGCACAATACTATTATTGTGTGTACAGTGAAGACCATAAGTGACGCACCATAGGGATCTAACATTATTAGGTGTGGGACAAAGGAAAATCTTTAAATGTGTTTAAAAATGATTCCCAAACAGTTTGAGATTATTTTCAAACATTAAAGTATTTCCTATGATGCGTGATTTATGCGCATCGCTGTATTTGTTAGAGTGCTGGTCGTTTGTGTGTTAAATATGTGAGGTAATCAATAAAGGAGCTCGTGTCTCATCCTGAAAGGATGACTAAGAATAGATTTGCCGACAAACAACACAACGTCCATGCATTAGCATTCTTATTAGCTCTGCTCTTACCACTGCACACAAAAATACAAAGGACACAGCATTAGTCTTGCAGTGGATGCAGTTCGGGTCCGGCTCTTGGAATAAATTAGTAACAACATACCTAAGTAAGCAAAGAACAAGTCAAGTCCATGAATAATAATAATCATTATGATAAATAACCAAAGCGCTTCTGAATTGAATCTTGAATGAACCTGCACGTTCTTCTTTACTATTCCAAAACTGACATCATCACAATATCAGTTCAATTGAAATCTGAACTCGAGGCCATTTTCATCGGCAAAACATAAAATGCGGAGTCAAAGGAGTCTTCCAAGGCATTTCTATTTCGTTATTATGTTATGTGATCATACTCATAATGTAAGGGGAAAATTTAAGAGCACCTCAAAAATAATCGGTTTACCTCAAGAAAAATAACCCTTTACCTCACATACATTTAGATATTTAATAAATATTTATCTAGTTTCAAGTCTCATTACTCTGAACTGATAATATAAATTTGCCTCAAGTTTTAATGTAATTTTCTACTGTTTTAGTACATTTACCTCAAGTAGAGTACAAAATTCTCACTATAATTGAGGTAAAGATACTAAAACAGTAGAAAATTGCATTAAAATTTGAGGAAAAACTATATTATCAGTTCGGAGTAATGATTCTTGAGACTGGATAAATATTTATTAGTTAAATATATTTAAATGAGGTAAAGTTATTATTTTTCTTGAGGTAAACCGATTATTTTTGAGATACAATTAAATGCAAACTCATATTCTATTATGTTAGCTAACAAACTTCGTTGACAGAATGGAAATCTTGCTTTTAACGCACTTGGACATGAATGCTACCAATTGTTACTACTTAACTCCTTTCTTATTACATTAGCTCACCGGATGTGACGAAGCATCAGTCTACCGCCTAATTAATGATTACAAGCTGACTTGACGAAATCGTAGGTGATTAGCTTAGCTCAAATACAAAGAGGTGCAAGGATAACCTTCCTACTCAATTACCATTACAACTCTCTTCTTAACAATCTCAATACATTTTTCTAATCCTCTGTGGTTTTATCAACATATATATACTAATAAATGTCTTACCTCAGCTTTTTATAATAACCATTATACAATTTCTTCAAATTGAAAATTCGATGCACAACCATTTTACCACAATAATATTATTTTACAACAGTATTAGTCACTCTACAAAAATATTCATGTTTCTACAAGTAATATTGCTTTTCCCATATATATTTCATTACTTTTTACATTATTTTGTTGTACTTTTTTACTCCTCGAATTTACAGTAATAAGTCTGTATACTACAGGAATTGAAATATATGGGAAAAGCAATATTACTTGTACAAGAACCGATTATTGTGGCAAATAATATTATTGGTACAATTGATAATTGTGGAAAATGACGATTTTTACGTGCATAAAAGTGCTTTTACTTTATACGCTAAACTAAGGTACTATTATTATTTTTCTGTGCTTGTAATTTTATTTTGAAACATATATTGTAGGTAGATCGTCTTGTTGTTATTGCTATCTTATTGTTATTGCTAAAATAAAAGCAAGCAACGAGTAAAATTACCATTTTACCACAATAATATTATTTTGCAACAATATTCGTCACTCCTTCCAAAAGAATTCATGTTTCCACAAGTAATATTGCTTTTCCCATAAACATTTCATTACATTTTACATTTTGTTATACTTTTTTTACTCCTCGAATTTGCAGTAATAAGTTTGCGTAAAGGTATTGAAATATATGGGAAAAGCAATATTACTTGTACAAAAACCGATTATTATGGCAAAACAATATTATTGGTACAATTAATGATGATTGTGGAAAAGGACGATTTTTATGTGCATAAAAGTGTTTATTTTATACGCTAAACTAAGGTACTGATATTATTTTTTTGTACTTTTAATTTTATTAATTTAATAGAAATATAGATTGTAGGTACAAATGACTTCTTGTTATTGCTATTTTATTGTTATTGCTAAAATAAAAGCAAGAAATGAGTAAAATTTGCATATAAATAAATGAGTTGGTGTTAAATAGTGATTTAGAATATTTTTGGACTCCCAGGAAGATTGTAATTGCGGAAGGAAGCCGACAGAGAGATTGTTCGGTTGGAGTGACTGGTTGTTGGAAGAATGGAGAGTGACAGGTTGGAAGTTGGAATGGTTGTGCGAGTGAGTGACAGAAGCGGCCTACTCCTCGTCACTCTGCTCTCCAGTCATCAGATCACGGAGCGAAAGAAGAAGAATAGTGCTTTGGTTACTTACTTATACTTTGGCATGACCAATGCGATAGTCTCCTGCGCTGTCACGTCAGACAGCCAAGACGAGGACCAGACCAAAAGAAAATGATGAATGAGCTCTTTTATTTCCCATCATCTATCTTCTGCATTTACACTCCTCACATCACTTATAACAACTTACAGTGCGTCTCACATAAAAGTTACCATAGGAAATCCTACGTATAAGGAAATATATAAGGAAATATATCGTTAATTTTGATTGCAATTTAAATACACATACTTTCTTATACACTGTAAGTGTCATATGGTTACTTTATGATGAGACGCTCTGTATACCTACTCCAAAGGCAGTTGAAATTAAAAGTAAAGAGAGAAATGGGAACTCATGCAGGAAAGAACTGACGTGAAGCGACGTGACTCTGATGAGTGAGTCTACAAATATAAAAAGTACATCACGTACAATAATAATATATCTTAATGCTCTATATGTATATAAATAATATGGTTAATCTCTGTACTATATATATGAATGCATATATAATTACCAAAGAAGGAAGATTTCCATCTGAGATATTTCTACAGATGCAATTGGAGAATAATTCAAGGTATGCTTACATATCTTTCCATTGTGTCATGTCACGTATGTCTGACAGTTGCGTTTCATTATCATAGGAAACGTGTACCATTCTTCCAGGGAACACAAATTACATAATCAACATCTTTATGATAGGGAGCATATAATACTTTATGTAAGGAAATCAAAGGGGATCAAAAAATGATACTAGTGCTATACTATATAGTAATAATAGTGCATTTGTAAATATAATTGTTCAGTATGGTCATACTGTAGTAGTAAATAGAATTTTTAATGGATGAGTTGGCGAAAGTCAAAGTGAGTCAGTATTGTAAGTCACCGGTGTAATGTAGAAGGTAGTTTAATTGTGAGATAATGAATTGTTATGCTTTCATGATAAGTGCAATCTGCTAATTTCTATTCATCAACTTCTATTGTGCACTAACTGCTCCGTTTCGTCCACTGTAGTATTCCTTTTCATTCTCCAGGGCTCTATTATACTTTTTCTAAGTCTGAAATGTGATGAGATGGGAAACAAACCAACAATCCCGGATTTATTGTCCTGAAACACATTTAGGGGCAAACAGATGTCCAATGACAAGGCAGTTCCATTTCTTCATGTCTACTTCCAAATAATACATGGGAACATTCAATCTAAGAGCATTGGTGAATACGTTACCTATTAATACTAGAATAATATTATATTGCTATTTTGATAAAAATACTTAGTGAAATATTAATATTACTAAAATAGTCAAATGCAAAAAAATAATTAGAAAAAGATAAAAATGGATTTGAGTATTTTGTAGTTGAAAGTAAATGGTGAAGATAAGATTAGGAAGAATTGTCACCTATTAACACTAGAATTATATTATATCGTTATTTTCATTAAAAATATTTAATGAAATATAAATATTACTAAAATAGTAAAATACAAAACCAGAATTTAGAAAAGGATTGAAATGGATTTGAGTATTTTGTGGTTGAAAGTAAATGGTGAAGATGGGTGAAAGGAGAATGTTACCTATAAACACTAGAATTACATTATATTGTTATTTTGATTAAAAATATTTAGTGAAATATAAATATTACTAAAACAGTGATTGAAATGGATTTGAGTATTATTTTGTGTTTGAAAGTAATTTATGGTGAAGATGGACAGTAAAGGGTTCCGCCAAAGAATGGAGGTTGATAATATAAGTATTGTGATGGAGTGGAGAGACAGAAGAGAAGATGATGTTGCCAATTCATTGCCCATTTGATTAAAGGAGAGATGAGCCGAAGGGAATAGTCTGTGAAGGATGGAGAGAGAGAAGTGAGTTTTCTTGGCTAATGGGCTGAGAATGACGGAGCAAAGCTGTCACGTCAAACGGAGTACCTTTCCTCACTTATTACTGCCTCTCCCTGTACATTCTGAGGATTGAGTATTGGTTTGTATTTGTATGCGAGTATTGTGTGGATGTAAGTGGAGTGACAGTGAAGAGTGAGTCAGTGAGTCACTCAGCTCAGCAGAGAACATAAAAACACTGAAATGAATTGGACAAGACCACACAAGGACTCGGGAATCAACATTACAGCACATAATCACAAACAACATAACTAAACTCCTAGTCAACAAATCTCAAACCTTTGTCTCTTACTTATTTAATACTCATCTCGTCTCTAAATTATACATTTAGGCCCAACTAAGTAGAGTTACCACGTTTTAGTATGCAAATTGTCTCATAAACTTTTTCTTTTCTATTGATTATCATTTAAATATATATAACGTCCTTTCAAAGACTGCGTCCTCTCAAAAACTACGTACTCTCAAGGACTACACAAATAATAATCAATTTCAAATGTCAAATATGTAATAATTATATACATAGATGTGTGGGTACATGGAAAAAAGGAAAAACACAAACCTCATATCTGTGAATATGTTAATTAATTATTAATAAACTATTATAAATAAACTGCATGATGATACAAGTCATCAATTACAATATGCATGATCAGTAATATTCAATGGTAAAGAATGTGTTGCCTTAAGCTAGATAACAAAAGAAGACGCTTTTGAAGAAAAAAATCTGTCGGCATGTTCCAAACTTTTGTTTATCGGTTGAAAGGGAAGATTATTGTGTCATGCTCATGACGAAACCTATTAAACGAAATTTCCCATGCAACTTTATTTTGTTTCAACCAAATCTATTCTATTATAAGTATGAATTACGTCTATAGTCATATATCACTTTTGTTCAGTAACTTTCAATTTACAATTTGATTTTGATTTTAAATGTTTAAAAATACATTGGAATTTTACTTCTTGCAAATCAAAATTAAATCTACTTTTTTAAATATTATTAATGTATGTATTAATTAAGGGTAATCAATAGTTAATCGAACCTCCCAATCTCGCCGATTAGATTAACTTTTCGATTAATTTTGCTCCAAACTCGCGGTCTGCGCAGACGCAAGATTTAAATCGTTCGATTTTAATCCAACAAATCTGAATCGTCTCGAGAGACGATTTTTGTGGAGATAATCAGATTAACTTCTCGCTCTGCAGGGATTCCTACACAACACAATCTAACATGCTCGCATGTGCTCCTTGTCAGGTTTGTTTTCACTGATAGGTAAAATTGCTGTGAAAATTGCAAAATACGTGGAATAAAACTATAAAAAGCAGAGAGGGCCTAGAATTCAAGTGGATAAAAAGTACTAATCAAGAAATAGCTAATTACGTTATGGAAAACCATAATTAGGACGTAGTAAAATTTGCATTTAATATTCAAAAGCGAAAAATCATTGATCATGTTTGGATCTTGGCAAAATCGGAACACTCAGTTATATATCTAATTAATCCTTTCTATTTTCATCTAAAATGTAATCAAATCGGAGAGATTCGGGCGATTCGATTAACTACTGATTACCCCTATAGTATTACTGGAAGTCAAAGAAATTCAATTTACCTGACTATTCTGAACAAGATATAATTTTCTGCAAGATATAATGTTTTAAAACTGACTTTTAGAAGAAACATATCATTTGCATGAAAAAATGTCATTAATTTTGCTTTGGGCATATTTATTACTCAGTGCATGTCTCAAGTGCTGTAAATGCCCATTTAATTTGGAAAGGAGAAGAAATTCATTGACATAAGTTAAGGAATGGTGGTTTTGGAGATTGTGCGTTAGATTTGAGTTATTGTATTTGAGGAGGTAGTTAGTAGTAGTGGATGTTGTTTCTTGGTGAGATCGGTTCTTTGATACTCTCCGGGAGTCGGAGAGAAGTCGGCTCCTTGTCGAGACTCGGCCATAATTACGCCTGTAATTTGACCTCCCGTGGCCCACTGTCAAGAACAGACACACAATCGCAACCAGACCTCTACTAAGTATCATCGCCAAGTCCAACTTCTCTCCTCTATTACTAAACAAGGATAGCCACAATCAACGTCAAATCACATTCCAAATCCCACACATCCTTTCAAAAAATACGTACACTCTTTACAATGAGATAAAATGCACCGAGACACGATAATTGGCAGAATACGCATATTTACAAAATATTCTTACAATTAATATCTCTAAATACCACATTGTCGTCATTTCATACATGAAATACAGAAACAGGCAATTGGTAAACGCGTATATCATTATTTTTAATACTTTTTAATTAATTGACCTCTAAAAATAACTTTTACCACAAAAAGACGAAAACTTAATTCCAATGAACCTACTTTTATCATTACAAGAATATTCAATTGAAAACAGAAATAAAAAATAGGTCGTATTACCCACAATGTAAATATTAACGTTTGTCGACCAATTGATACTGTAATTATTTAAAAATATTTGTTAACAGAAAATTAACAGTATGTTTAATTTGCATAATATACTAATCATATTCTAAGAAGTTCCAACACATAATATGTAAAATATTAATTTTAGGAATATGAGATTTGAGAATTACAGTAGTATTCAGGAAAGGAAGAGGAGAGTGAGTAGAATTGATATGTAGCTTGACACATTTGGTTTACAACACACGAAGAAATAAATAAAGTGAGTAGTTGAATAGATCGGAAATAAAAGCAAATCTCTCCCACAGAGAAATGGTTGATAAATCAGAGTGAGTCATGAAGCTGTAAGTGAGAGACGGAGGAATGGAGCTAACTAACATAAAATAGATAGAGAGTGTGTGTTACAAGTCAGAAATGGATGAAGGAAGGTTCTGTGTGAATTTGCAGCTTGGTAAAAACAGAGAGTATGAGGATTGAGTCTGTTGGCTGTCTCTCTATGTACAGAGTTGGCCCCAAATCATGCACCATAGGGATATAGCTGTTTAAAAATGCTTCTGAAACAGTTTGGCAAGATTTTTAAACATTATAATGCATTTTCCTATGGTGCGTGACTTGTGGTCAACGCTGTATATGTGTTTTATGTGACAGGCGAGATATCTGTGCAGTGTGTAGACACAGAGAGGAATAAAATATGAAATAAAACATATGCGAAAGTGGTAATGTAGAAGCAGGTCCGTTCTACTTATCTCCATCTATCTCTTTGGATGCAAGACAAGACACTGACAATTGAAAAAACACATGAAATCATCCACGTCTCATTATTCATTCTGTTTTATAGTTTGGGCTCCCCTGTCACACTCTTAACATCCCCATCGTAAAATACTCACGTCACTTGACGGCACATCACCTCAAAACACAAATCCTCAATATATTCCACGTAACTCTCCATACCATCATATTTCATCGCTTTATACCGAGAACAATGCAAAGTGCTACTAAAGGTGAGCCCTGAGTTATCTTACTGTAGATGAAAGACAAGGCGAAACAAATTCCAGTTTTCATTTGAGCACACACAAATGACTTTAGTGCTTACTCAAAACTTTTTAAGTCTCACAATTATTAATCTTTCCGTCTTAAACTGTAAGACTTGAGTTTTACAATCTTCTCCGCGTTATTATTGTATTGTTATGCGAAAGAGCATTTAAAAACTAACGAATAAATTCAGGCGCTCGTAGATTACGATTATTGCCATCATTAGTGTTTCCATTGTAGCCACTAGTGCTAATAAATGTTTTCGTTTCGTGGAACGAAGGATTATTATTGTATTGTCTCCTGCTCCCGAATGTATTTCTACTATTGCAAAAGATGTGTTGTTTGAGGTGCAATGGAATAGTAGCATTATTCACTAGTGCAACTACTGTATGTCATTAGGCTGTCTGTCTGTGAGTCAGTCAGTATATAATTTCAAACTTTTAAAATAATTTGAAATAATTTCAAACTTTTAAAATAATTTGAAATAATTTCAAACTTTTAAAATAATTTGAAATAATTTCAAACTTTTAAAATAATTTGAAATAATTTCAAACTTTTAAAATAATTTGAAATAATTTCAAACTTTTAAAATAATTTGAAATAATTTCAAACTTTTAAAAATAATTTGAAACACTTTCAAACTTTTTTTAAATAAGAAATAAGTTCAAACTTTGTTGAATAATTTGAATTAATTTCAAACTTTTTTGAATAATTTGAAATAAATTCAAACTTTGTTGAATAATTTGAAATAATTTCAAACTTTTTTGAATAATTTGAAATAATTTCAAACTTTTTTGGATAATTTGAAATAATTTCAAACTTTTTTGAATAATTTGAAATAATTTCAAACTTTTAAAAATAATTTGAAACACTTTCAAACTTTTTTTAAATAAGAAATAAGTTCAAAACTTTTTTGAATAATTTGAAATAATTTCAAACTTTTTTGAATAATGTAAAATAATTCCAAACTTTTTTGAATAATTTCAAATAAATTAAGAAATATTACGGACTACTGTGCTACAGCCGTTTTGAAATGGTTTATTATTATTTCGGTTTTCTTCCTTTGAAAGTCAAGCCAAGCCAGGCCTTAATGATTTTTAGTTAGTGAGTTGAGTTTTGTTACTTCTGGTGCTTCTTGGCTTTGGGTCGTAACTTTCGGTTTACTGTAGGAGTAATTTCTTGTCGTGTCGTAACTGTACCGAGTAGAAACACTCGTCACATAAATAACAAGGGATTTGCATTTGCTTATGACTGATTTACAATGATACTTTATTTTATTTATGCTCATTGTAATTCTTGTCATCTCTCGGCTCCCTCTTCTTTCTCAATATTTTATCTTCTCTCATACTTTACTGTAGTCACAGTAGTATTTCCATATTATTACGTCACACTCATTCCTGCGTACTAAATTATAGCGTTTATTTCAATGCTTTGTTGATAATTCAGATCCCAAATGATTTTGACACGATTTAAAATGACGTGTCTTGACTTTTCTTTAATGCCTGCATTTCTCGCGCAGTGGAAAAAGAAAGATGAGAATGAATGTAGTAGATGTTGAAGAAATAGGAGTTGATGCTCCGTGTGTTTGTCGTTTTTCCTTCGAGAGTGATAATTTGTGGTTTTTGGCTGTTCTCTTCACTTGAGCTAATAACAGAACTGTAAGGTCGTGTTTGGAGCAACTCTGTATGCCTGATATGAGTTCTGGTGCAAATCCCGTATTAGTTTCTTCTGCTACTAGTTTGTATATGGTAACTAATGTGTCTGTTGTAACTTGTGACAAGTCAGAGACATAATTCGCCATGGATGTCACTCCTGATGAGACTTAACATGTACTTAGGGCCGCATTACAGAATTACACATGGCTCAATTGAAAGCTAATGTCTTTTTGGGCGAATCCCACGCGGACTCTTTTTCTCACCACTCTCTCCACCATATTAATACATAGTACTGCACTGTAGGAGCAAAAGGGAAGCAAAATCAGTATTATTGTGGTGTATTCTAAAGAAAAGTAAGTAGTAATGGTAATGGGACTTGCCTTCTCACTTCATAAACTCTCATTTGTGTATCTTTTAGAGTACGAGTGAGGAAAAGGTCTAGAATTCGAAATGAATTAAAGAGGGAGGAAGTAAATTAAAGGATTGTGTCGTATTCGGGAAAAAGAGTGAATTCGGAGTGAGAAATGTGGTGATGAGTGCTCGGGAGAGTCGGAGTGATTAGTGAAAGACAGATGGATGAATACGAATGGATTTTCTCTTTCTCATCTCTAATGGAGAACAGTCAACTTCTCTTTCCTTCCCGAAATGATGGTGCAACTGCGAGAAGGATTAATTTACGGGCAACAAGTGCACTGCATTATTCCAGACACTCCATCTTCTCTTAACTCGTTCCCTTGCCCTTTCCTCAGGCCACCACTCACATTTACATGCTCCCTTTTAATCCCTACAAATAACTCACCCGCTGTCACTCAACTCACAACAAACCAAGAAAACCCAACCAGAGTTCCTCCGAAAGGCCTAACGAGATTTAAATGAGCGCAAAATGGAAAAAAGAGACAGGAAGTCATTACTCATTTCGCCTAGGCGAGGAGAGAGCAGGAGGAGGAGCCCTTAGTCCCTTAAGATCAGAATATTATTCTCGTTTTAATGGAGACAGATGATGATGACGCTGCTTTCCATGCAAACTCTGTCTTTAAGGCCACCGTTTTACAAATTGTGCATCAAAAGCGTCTTGACAATAATATTTATGTGCCTAGGCAGTAAGGTATACTATATAAAGTGGAAAGATTGAAATGCCCGGCCAGGCCAGGCGGGTATATATCGGAGATAGTGGGTAGTAAATCTTTTGACACGTTAAGATTGCGGGTAAGTTGATGTAAGATGGCCCGGCGTGGCCTCCTTGACTCTTATTGGCTGGACGACTCCTCTTTCTATAGATTCCCTTCCAAATGATGAATTAGGTGAGAGTGCGGTGGGATTTATTGAGTCTAGCGAATAGACAAGTCCAAGTACACGAGCATAAAGAAGAGTCTCAATGCCCTTCAGCCTCTATACCCTTTAGAGTGTAATTCACACTCACTTTTACACGGAGGAAGAGGAGAGGAGAGATAAGTAGAGTAAGTGAGGTGTTCTAAGCTCACGAGTAAAGCAAAGCGAAAACGGAGGAGTTGTATATCTCTGTGAATGTGAACACCAGAACATATTTCATTCTGTCGTCACCACGACAGTTCACTTCTGTCTGTTCTCCGTCTTACAAACCAAATCAAACCACACGGAAGTTCCAAACCTCTCCTCTTTATTTATATACCCTCTTTACATTAATATACACAAACGCATTTTCTTAACACAACCATCTAACCAGGGGCACCAATCATTCTTAATACCAAAAACATAAGATTTCGAAGCATATTTATAGCATATGTAACTAATTACTATAAATATAATAATATTAGTACATATATTAGTATCTAACCAGGGGCGCCAATAGCATTATTGCATATTTAAATAAACATTAAGAAATATAATGATATTTAAATACTTTTTGTGATTATTTTATGGCATATGTAACTAATTACTAAGAAATATAATAATATTATCACATATATTAGTATCTAACCAGGGGCGCCAATAGCATTATTGCATATTTAAATAAACATTAAGAAATATAATGATATTTAAATACTTTTTGTGATTATTTTATGGCATATGTAACTAATTACTAAGAAATATAATAATATTATCACATATATTAGTATCTAACCAGGGGCGCCAACACCATTATTCCATATTTAAGTAATTATGAAAAAATATAGTAATATTTAAATACTTTTTGTGATTTGTAGGTAAATGGAAAGGATGCTAGGAATATACTGGGTTGGAAATAATGGTAAAGTAATAGCTAAGTGGGTCTTTCTTGCGTTTGTGTATTGTGCAACTTGAGTTGGGTAGGTAGTGTTGGTTAGGTTGGATTGGGAGTGAGACGATAAATCAGGAGTGATTGGCATGGAGTGACACGGAGTGATAAATGAGAAGCGGCTCGTGTGCTGAACTGCCACACTAACACTCTCTACACAGACATATCTGTACACAGTAGTTGATATCTGCTGGAGTCAAGGCTAACTTCATTTAACTCAACTCACTGGAAAACTACATATACACTTGACTTTCGGAGAAGGAACTGGAACTGAGAGAACTCCACTGCCGTCAGCTCCACACAAGAGTGGAGTGCAGGAGAGAAGGAAGAAGAAGCCAAGGGAAGGCAACTAATCTTTTTGCCAGCCATTAGGTTTCCCTTTTCACTTCTTAACAGAAATTGCTCTTCTTCTTCTTCTGTTCGCTTGTATTACAGTGAGGTTCAGCCCATAGTAGCCATGGTACTTACAGTGTGTATTTAATGAAATATTATTATGGTATATATACTTGTTGGTTTTAAATACACATTATGTACTTTCTTATACCTGTAAGTGTCCTATGGTTAGTATGGGCTGAACCTCACTGTAGTATTCAGACAAATGTACGGGTTTCGCCATGCTTAGTTTACTTTGGCTGGTTTGGCCTTTCGTTACGTTTCTTTTGATCGTTGGGAGGAATTATTGTGCCTATAGCGGAATGCCAGGGTATTCAGCTCCCTTGCCAAGATTCTTTATCGATGTGTTTGTCTGGGTTGTTGATGGGGCCTCACACTTGTAGTCGAATCCGAGTAATTTGCATTCTTCTACTTTGCCTTCTTAATGTCACTCTCCTACAAATACTGAGGCAAAGCGAAGTTCACGGCGTGGCAGCATAACTTATCGTTTCCTTATACCCGAGCATTTAAGAAGTGGAGATGGCTAATAAGATAGATAGAGCGAGTGCATAGGAAGTGAACGAGAACTGAGAATGAGAACCTTGAGTCTCTTCTCTCTGGTTAATTTAACTTAGAGACAAGGCACAGCCTCATATTTCACCCGAATCACTTTGCACACAATGTACTCACAAGTTATAAATTAGTCCAAAGACTTCCACTACAAATTTAATTAGTCTTTACTTTACGTTACTTTACTTTGTCTTCTTTGGAGGTATTTCATTACTTAACGAGTAACGACATACCGAAGCTCCGCCCCTTTTCTTCCCTCCACATTACACATTACCTATTCTTCTTTTCTTTCGAAAGCCATGCCACATGCATCCATATAAAATAAAACTGTAATTCTAAATTTAAAATTGGCGCTTATCACCAAATGGCATTATTTAACAAGATGCGGGGTACTTGGGTTTAAAACGTGTATTATTATTATTGTGCTAAGGTATATGTGGTTTTGAGTAAGTAAGTAAGTAGTACACCTTGAGGTGTCATGTCAGAAAGACAAAACGATTTTGGACGAGACAGGAGTGACAACGATTCCACATTGTCATTCATTATGTACGGAGGTAATGTCGTTTGGGGCAGAGCCGCCAGTCATTCCTACTGCGAGGACCCAACCTTAAAGAATGAGTAGAGCCGAAAAGAAGAGATTCGCAATAAAAACATGTTACATACACTCGTTATCGTTAATGTTCGTCAAGGCTAGAGAGAATAATGTAAAGAAGGAATAGACAGGTAGGGAATTGTTTGTGACACGGCATTCTTGTAGGGTTGTGAATTAAGAGTGGAAATAATAATTAATTCAACGTGAGCATCAAAGCTGTCGTTGTCTCTTAAATCTCCGAGTGACTCGAGTGACAGACAGACAGATAATATTATTGTTTGGCCGAATGCTATAATGCTGGGAGTAATGCTAAGGATTTATTCGCATGACTTGGGTTTGTAAATGAGTGCCGCTGTTGAGGATCGTTTGTTTAAGATGATCAAATGGATTCTGCAATGCAAATAATTGTAAGAGGAGATTTGATGATAATATCACGGAAATCGCATGTGTATCATAATAAAAAGTGGCAAGAGTCATAAATCTCTGGTTTAATGTTAAGTAGTTAAGTTAATGCTTAGTGCGCCTCGGAGAAGTTGTCAAATAAAAAGGCAAGCAGTTAGACATAAAGTATCTCTCTAAGTACGACTCGTTTGTTCACTTGACGAGGCTTTTTTATGGCTAATTGCATTTAAGAGTCCCTATGCTTTATTTTATGGACACTTGATTCTACCAAGAGTAGCTCAGCTGCCAGACCTTTATTTTAGAATCTCCGCCTTAAAATTTAAAACCCATCATCATCAAAACATCATCGTAACTGTCAACAATTACTCCTTAATGGATTCCAAATCAATTACTTACTTTATAGAACATGTAAGATAGAGCAGATCGCCATATGTGAAGCATTACCACAATCCATACTATTATTTCTAAGCAATAAGCTAAACTCTACTTGTCCCAACTCAACCTTTGCCAAAAATCCCAAAGATATCATTCTGTCACTAACTTTTGCCAAAAATGTCAAGATTAGTCAACCCGGGGCATTAAGTGATTCCAATTCAAGACAAGGTGACTCCAAGCACAAGAGACCTCACTTTGGCTACAGGCTCACCAATAAACATATTCTGAATCAAAATTCAATTTCTACTAGTTCACACTGTATTACATTACACTATCTTCACATGACTTCTATTCCTTCCACAGATAAATCTTCACAAACTATTTAATGTAATGTCATGTCACTCTTTCCACAGATTTCTTACCAATAAAATATAATAAACTTTTAACTTTTGAACACTGAAACTTATCAAACAGTCAATCTTCCGTGTAATTTACATACAGAACACTTCCAAGACTCTTTTCATTGCCTCCTCATTTATTTTGTAGGACTAGTCAGGGAATATAAAAGTTACAAAAATTCCTTTTTTTCGGTTTTGCTTTTTTAATGTGTATATGTATATGGTATACCTATATAGCTATTTTCACGCTATTCATGCATTAAAATTGCAAAAAAGCATAAACCATTCCATTTTATACATTTTTCTTGTTAGGTTTTTTGCAAAAATGCAAAAATCCTTGCTGTTTTAAGTTATGCTTATTAGGATTTTGCAGAAATGCAAAAAACATTACTCTTTTAAGTTTTATCTTCTAGAATTTTGTAAAAAAGCAAAAAATATTGCTTTTCTAGGTTTTGCTTTCTATTATTTTTGTAAAATAACAAAAAGTAATGCTTTTTAGATTTTGCTTTTTATTATTTTTGTAAAATAGCAAAAAGTATTGCTTTTTAGATTTTGCTTTCTATTTTTTTTGTAAAATAGCAAAAAGTATTGCTTTTTTAGATTTTGCTTTCTATTGTTTTTGTAAAATAGCAAAAAAAGTGCTTTTTTAGATTTTGCTTTCTGTTATTTTTGTAAAATAACCAAAGTATTGGTTTTTTGCGATTTTACATGCTACCGTTACTGTAAAAAAGCAAAATAGCAAAAGAAATAGCTTTTTTAGATTTTCCTTTTGGTTTTTTGTAAACATATAGAAAAAGCTAATTTTAAATTCCTGGTTTTAGTGTATTCTGTACATACGAGAGTTTGTTCTTGCAAGTGTTTGCAGTTGAGTGCTAATCTGTTTGCGATCTTGTGTGATATGATGTGTTGCATATAAATTAGTTTAGAGGATCGGAATGACTCTGGTGTGGATAGTGATGCAAGAGTGTTCGTATTGGGACTGTGTTGTGAGTCAGCTGCAGTAAATTCGTTTTATTGCAAAAGCTGTCTCTGTAATTTAGTTTATGAGAGTTTTACTGTTCCAAAACTCGTCTCTCTCCTCCTTACCTCCGATTAGTCTTAGTCCTGACTTTATTTTGTGAGCTGACGTACTTCACACATGTTTCCCAACCAAGTGCATCCATTTAGCCAAAGATACTCTCTCTAAGCAAACAAAGTGACAAAAATCAAATGAAATACACACGCTCTTGTGCACCAGGAATTTAAATAACTGTGAGAAAAATCAAAACACGCTGACACTCAATCCCCAAGCAAATAAGCCAAACTCTTCTTTTAATTTCCTCAACACCATTACTACTTAACCAGTAACATTAACTTATTTTCATTCAACACTCTTTCCACATCTATAGAATATACAGCGAGGTTCTAAAATCACGCAGCATATCTACAATGTACTAAATTTCTTAAAAACTTGATGTATTTACCCTTTCATGCACATATGCATTAGAAGAATATTGCAATTTAGCACCACGTACCTATGTTGCGTGACTTTTGAACCTCGCTGTACTTGTATAAGTACCAGAAACGTCTCTATACTTGATTTGAGGAGATTTCCAATATAATTTATATAAATTGTTCGTGAAGGCATGCAGACAAGGAATTGACAGGAAGAAGAATGTCATGGCGTGTCAACAACGAGTCCATTTCACTTCAGCTTATCTTTAGCTCAGTTTCACCTTCACTCGCGCTTCCTATTTCTCTATAGAACGTAGTTCCGATATCTACGTATAGTGCAATGTCAACTCATCAAATCCCTCCCAACCATCACTCAACAGTCACAGAATCTCGGCCCACCCACTTTACACACATTTTTACGCCACTTTTTGGCCCCGTGTACAAATACCTCTTAATATCATCCACTGTAGATTACGATAAACTATTGTCTCACAACTAAGCCCTTGTCTGAACACAGAAGAGTTATTCCATTTCCCTTTGACTTGGCTCCGGTTGACATCTATCCCTGTGGTTTGGTTTCCGTCCTCCAATCACATACTCCCAAATCTCAAGGTGGTCTTCATATCTTAGGAATTCTATAGTGTAATCCACAAACTAGAAATTAATGGTCACGTGTCACATATTCCAAAATCATTTTAGACCATTTAATTATTGGAATAAAATAGAATTTTTGCTTAGTGGACATTATTCAGTCGACGTACCTATTTTCTAATGTTATAAATTTAAATTACTCTAATAGTAAATTTGTTAAAAGGAATTACACATAATGAAATACAAATTACAAGAATTCAGAATTTCTTTTAAAATGTATATTAATTGTGTCAACTGTTCCAAAATCATTTTAGACCATTTAATTGTTGGAATAGTTTAGAATTTTGAAGATTGTTCGATTGATCGATTGATGTACCTATTTTTTAATGTTATAAATTTAAATTATTGTAATACAAAATCTGTTGAAAGGAATTACACATAATGAAATACAAAATTACAAGAATTCGGAATTTCTTTTAAAGTGTATATTAATTAATGCGTGTCAACTATTCCAAAATCATTTTAGATCATTTAATTATTGTAATAGCTTAGAATTTATTTTTAGTGAACATTTTACCACTCATGGACCTATTTTCTAATGTTATAAATTTAAATTATTATAATTGTAAATCTGTTGAAAGGAATTATTACACATAATGAAATACAAAATTACAAGAATTCAGAATTTCTTTAAAAATGTATATTAATTAATGGACACAAAAATGCAATTGTGCTTGATATTCATTCATGATATTCGTATCCCTTACTATTTTTGAGTTGTGACAGATGAAATGAAGTGCGTCGTATGTTTAATATGTGTAAGAAGTGACAGGTAATGATTTGAAGAGGGTATTTATATGAAATGGGTCTGTAGGAAGTGAAGTTAGTGTGAAAGACGAAGAGAAATGTGTTGGTTGACTTTTGCAGTAGTGTTGGTTGACGTTGTTGGAGAGAGTTGCAAGAGAGTGAGGAAAAGAGTGGAAGTTGCCACAGTGTGACTTATCGTTAGTGCAGTTGTTGGTTCTGACAAGCTCAAAGAACCTGCAGCTGCTGAGTCAAGTCAAGTCTAATCGCAGTCGAACTTGAGTAGTTCTCTGGAACTTAACGGGGGCACTCGCGAATTCTTTAATGCAGTAGGTCCGAGAACAGAAATTCGGAGGGGGAATCTAATACCCGGGAATTGGAACACCTTGGACAATATAATTTGCATAAGATACCTATGTAGTGTTAGTATATAGTGAGTGTACACTTAAGTATTTATGTATAGACTACCCGGGTAACTTCCGTTCTGTTGACTCTGAGTGTTCTTCGGGAGGAGGAGGGGAAGGAAAACATATGTAGAAATAAGACGAACAAGAAAGGAAACCGAATTCGGTGGCTTGCTCCGGGAATAGTTACCGAAATAGTTATTCTGGTTGGTGTGTTTATCCATATTTGACAATAGTGTGGCAGAAGGAGATCGGAGTGAGTGAAGAAAAGGTGTAGTTGCTGGATGTGCGTGAGACGAACTCCTGGAGAAAGAAATGCTGGAGGAAAGTGTGTCTGCGGTTTGGTGAGTGAGTAGCAGCTTTAGCTTTGCAGAGTCTGCAGACAGACAGGGGATAAGCGACTCAAGAGCTCTCTCCTCAGTCGCTCGCCAGCTTTCACCACAAACACATCGCACCAACTCTGTTTCCAACTCTACGTTGAAAAATGCTTAACTCCAATATCTAAGTGTTCTTTTTAGTGTTTCCGAACTCCCCGGTTATTTCTGAACTCCAAGTTTTCATAATTTTTGCAATTTTCTTGCAATTTTCTTGAAGTTTTCTTAATTTCGGTTCTGGAATACAATTCCTTAACTGTTAACGACTGTGCACATGTGTGCGGATCTTTTGTGCAAGTGTAAATGTCACAAGTGAATTCTCATTCTCACATTTAGCACGAGGAACTTGGAAAAATTACCGATTTGCAATTACTAATAGTTGTGTTGTGGAAAAAAGTTTGGAAATCTTGAAAGAAAATAAAGGATTTATATAAATTTCGAAGAATTTGCACTATTTTCTCCGGATTTTGATATTCTTGGTTTGAATTGTTACTTTGTTACCACTGAAGTTGTTGAATATATGAATATTTGCATTGTGAACATGAACTGTAAGTGAAAACTTAATATAGGGGTGTTGTGAACGGAATTGCAATGAATTTTGGACTTAAAGATGGAAGAAACAACTAATTATTGGTTGGAGGGATAAGTTATTGTGACGGTGTGTTCAGAAAAGTGTTTGCGGTGGATTATCCAATTGATTTCATGAGTTTGAGTTTCTTGCGGGAGAAGATGTTGACCTCGAGCAGCAATCAGTACCTTCGACCCGAGTACTTGACTCCACTTCCCACTACAGTAAGAATTATTCCAAATCTTATACTTTACAATCACAAAAGTGACATTTATCCTTATGCTAATTTTAAGTTCCTCTTTGTCATAATATTAAGTATACTCAAAATTAATTTATAAAATATTTGTAGATAGACCGTTTTAAATGTGTGCATTATCGTTCAATTTTGAATTTTTTAAACTCATTTGAGTGTATTATTTTAAGAAAATGTGAAATATTCCAAAAATGAACGAATTTCTATTGATTATGTTATAAATTGTGAAAAACATTAGTTTTGGTGCTACCGCATTTAATTTATATAGTGAAATAGGATAGGAAATTAGAATAAATTGCATGCTATAAACATTTTAGCAATTTGCATGGTATATTTGCATTATTTTCTGTATAGAGTGTTTTAAGATATAGAAGAATTGATTATTTAGTGTATTATCGACTGTAGAATGTAAATATGTATGGTTAGAGGTATAGGGACTACTAAGGTAGGTAAATAATTACATATGGTAAGAAGACTGACAAGTAACTGAAAGGCGGTTCGGCTCGTTCTCTGATCTTGAGAATGTCTTGTCTTGAATGCCTCGCTTGTCTCCTCACTCAGTTCAGTTGCACTCCCTTCTTATTTGGTTAGCCGACTCACTTACATCACAACTCCAGTCAGTCCACTATATCTCTATACTTACAGTTATCATTTTATACACCGACTAATGTAAACCTGACATACCTGAGGCGTGTACCAAGCCAAACTCAAACTGAGTTCATGTGAAGACAAGTCAACTAAAGTCATGTCATGTCACGACTCGAAAAGAATAAAGTGAAAAAGTCTCACAAGACAATTTAAGTAAGCTAACTAACTAAACTAATGATAAATACTTTACTTCACTTTACTTTTACAAACTATTAGCACAAGAGACATCCAAGTAAGAGCATTAAAACTCATACCCATCAACATTTAAGCCTTAAAAACATTTTGGATAGTTATCTTTTCTTAATTTTATGATATTTCCTCGTAATTTTATTGAAAAACTGGAAAAAATGTATTTTGTGGTATTTTATACGGAAAAATGCATTTCATGCTATTTTTAAATGGAAAAAATGTATTCCACGCTATTTTGTATGGAAAAAATGTATTCCATGCTTTTTTTAATGGAAAAAAAATATTTCATGCTATTTTTGTATGGAAGAAATGTATTCCATGCTTTTTTTAATGGAAAAAAAATATTTCATGCTATTTTTGTATGGAAAAAATGTTTTTCATGCTATTTTATATGGGAAAAATGTATTTCATGCTATTTTTATATGAAAAAAATGTATTTCATGCTATTTTTAACGGAAAAATGTATTTCATGCTATTTTTGTATGGAAAAAATGTATTTCTTGCTATTTTTGTATGGAAAAAATGTATTTCTTGCTATTTTTATATGGATAAAATGTATTTCTTGCTATTTTTAATGGAAAAAATGTATTTCATGCTATTTTTAACGGAAAAAATGTATTTCATGCTATTTTTAACGGAAAAAATGTATTTCATGCTATTTTTAACGGAAAAAATGTATTTCATGCTATTTTTAACGGAAAAAATGTATTTCATGCTATTTTTAACGGAAAAAATGTATTTCATGCTATTTTTAAATGGAAAAAAAATGTATTTTAGGCTATTTTTAATGACAAAAATGTATTCCATGCTATTTTTATATAGAAAAATATGATTTTTATGCAAAATTCTTTACTGGAGAGTAGGAAACTGATTTTTCTACGTATTTATGAAATGATTTAGTGTAAAAAGTATCCTTGGTCTGTTTTGGGTGTGTGAGTGTATAGTAGCGTAAGAGGGGAATGATTTAGTGGAAAAGTGGTGCGGTGGTTATGAGGTAATGTGTCAAAAGTTGCTTTGGGTTGTCATGTCTGTCGGTGTATGGGAGAAGGACAGGTTGGGGCTATAGGTGTTTATTATAGTTGTATAGGTGTTGTAGAGCAGTGTTCGGATCGGAGTACATGAAAAGTCTGGTCATGAGAGGAGAGCAGCAGGCGACGGGAAAAAATGAATAAATCATACGTCTTGACAGGTTGTTACATTAATGTTATTATAGAAGGTGCCACTCTTCCTCGCTCTCGCTCTCTCAAACATAATACCCCCTTATACACTATACTACTCCTTAACTCAACCCTTCTTAGCGTCATGTCATGTCATTTGCATATTACTAAAACCAAACCACATGATATATGTCCCACACTCAATGCACTCCTTATAAAACAAATATATACACGTAAATATACTTTATATAGTAAATATACACGTAAATATAGTGTATATTGTAAATATAGTGTATATATTGTGTATAGAATAGTGATACGTTGATAACATTAGCACAGAATCAAATGAGATCCGCCACTCTTGATTTTGGAAGGATTGTATGACCAAATGGACGTCACATTACTCCGTGTCGACTCAAATCTCTGTTAATACTAGTGACAGCATGACAGAATGGAACAGACGAGACACGAACTACTCACACACATCATTATCACACACATCAAACACAAAATACACTCTACATCTAATTACCAATATCTAGATATAGCTTCCAACACTAATTTCTTTTCTTCCACACTGTCATGTCACATATAAGACTTATAATATACATTAAGTAATTCTCATTTTCTTATTACTCTTCTAAATAAAGTAGCAAATACATAGAAAATATTGTATCACGTATTACTATTGTCAAATAAGGAGGGTGTTTCATGTAGATTACTTTATATTATGCTGCATCATAGGTACCAAATTTTGTGCAGGTTAAAATTAGGTAGACTTAATAATAATATTATCTTACTTTACTGGCTTTAGGTGTGCTTCCACGCGGCGAAAATACTATAAACAGGAAGGGTACAGAGACTAATACGAAACAAGTCAATGAATTAATTCAGTTAAAATATGCATACTATTTTATATTACGTATTCCATAGCCAGTTCTGCGATTTTATTCATACATAGCCATAAAAAACCAGAAAAGGCATAGCCACTATTCATTTTTTGATTACAATAGTAGTTTTTGTTATTGGTTTGGTTCCCGTCAAAAATAAAGTATCAATTAAACCTAAATATTTATTAACATTTCGTATAGATAGCAAAATGGTGATCGCTGATCCTGGAATAAAAATATATTTTTATACTTTTCATTTCTGATTACTTTTAGTATGGCTGTTTTGGTTCCCGTCAAAATTAAATTATCAAATAAATCTAAACTTTTAATATCATTTCGTATAGATGCCAAGTAGTAATCTACGTCTAACGGTTGTAACAATTAATGGAACAATAGACTATTTATTATTTTAATGTTTGTTCTGTCGATTAAACGTAATTCATCGGGTGAAAATAAAGTTTGATGACATTATCGATTTACAGAGAAGGAAATATTTGTTTATTGCAACTGGGTTTGTACTAGAAATAAAAGTATTATTAAGAGTAATATGAATATGCATGAATCTTAAACTTTTATTAATTTACGCATTGCTACAATGTTAGTAAATATAGGAAAAGTGTTTTTACTTGTAAAAAGCGGAAGACACGATAAGGTTTTAATGGTTGGGTTACCTAAATGAAAATTTATAATAGTATTTACGTACTTTTAAGTATAGAAATAAAATCTGAGTAAATGAGAAATGGATTTTGTACGGGTTATGTGTGTAATAATTGGATGGGTGACTTTGTGGAGGGACTGCGTTTGTTGGAGTTGCATTGACTGGGGTAATTAATCATTGAGTGAAACGGAATAGTGAGGAGTGTGGGTGATTGTGATGTAAGTTAGCTGTATGCTAAATAGTTGTTCTGCCAAGACGTTGTCTGCATCTATAGAGAGTTTCGTACACGACAGCATTAAATCCCTGATTAGAATAATGGGGAGCATAAGAGGAAGCTTTGCTCGCATAAATCTAAATTAGTCGATGACAAATGTGATGATTAAGATTTATTATGATTTATGCTCGCCATTTTCCATAATGCCTTCCTCTCCATCCTTCCTTCAATCCCCAGTTCTGCCTGGCCACGGAAAACCTATATCAACCACTTTCTCCATTAATACAGCGAGATTCTAAAGTTCCGCAGCATAGTATGCACGTGGTACCAAAGTTTAATGCGATATGCTTTTAATTCATGCATATGAACCAATACATATGAATTAGAAGCATGTCGCAAATTTTCTATGGTGCGCAACTTTAGAACCTCGCTGTATAAATTGCACATATACTCCCTGCCTTGTAAGATTGACTTTCAAAATTATATTTTACATAACGCATTAATAATAAATACTTCCATCACAGGGGTACAAGTTCCTTAAAATCCTCCCTTTTTTCCCTATTCCCATAATACTACACATATTTCTACCTTTTTAATTAATTAGGCACACGTACATCCTCTATTTTCATTCCCCTTATAAATTAACAACGCGGAATTGCAACTACTCCTATTATTACCAAAGAAATTTATATACAGTACGGGAAATATTCAATATTGCACTATGTGAATAATTCCCACCGTGATTAATTACGAATCTGATGGTAAACTGTTATGTCCACACGAAATGGTTGAATAAAGTGGACAGACGGTTGTGCTACGTGTTAGAGGAACAAGATGCCTGCTGAGTGCAAGTGTCACTCGAGGAAACTAATTTATGTTCTAGTAGAAAATGGGATAGGTACTATTCTGCAAAGGGCAGGCGCAGATTTATGGAAGGTTTTAGTGCATTTGGGAAAGTAGTCGGGGTCGCTGTTAAGAAGACAGCTGAGTGGAGTGGAGTTGACATGACATGACATTGCGACAGTCCAGTGTCATTTGACAATTGTCGAGAGCAGGGGGAGGCCAACGCCATTTATCTCTTCCCAAACGGAAATTTTATGAGGAAACCTGATTGTCACTTGACATCAAGAGTTTCTTCGAGTGTCCTTGCTCTCTAACAACATTGTACACCATTTCAGGTGTCACTATTGTCATTGTCAAGTAAAAACTCACATTGTACAGAAAGTACACCATTGAAAACCCGCCCGAGCGCCTTGCGCTACTTTATTACAACCGCGTTTCTAATGGTACTTATTCTGTTAGCGATTCTCTGGTGCAGGGACAGACAGATAGATAAATAAATGTCGGTAATATGACTAGTGTGACTGAAGGGAGATATTTATTTTATTAGGTTATGGAGTGAGTGGAGTGGAGTGGAATGCATTAGAGGAAGATGGGCCTCACCTAAAGTAAGAAATGTTACTTTTGACATGACAAATGGTTAGCAGATGGCAACTTGGCTTCTCCTTTCCGAATATTTTTCAAACTCACGTACTACTTTACTTTTCTCGGGCAAATTCCAAGTTCACCGAATGTCCCCGCATACCTCCTTTCCTTTCCTCGCCACTAAAAGCACAATTTATGCATTTTGTTTAGATAAGTAGAGCAACTGCAAGGGCCTTAATGGCATTTTCAGTTTTAATTCTTTTTATTAAGACAGCAACAGCAAAAGCAGTTCCACATTTTATTTATTTCTCCCATAGGTTACTAAATAATGTTTTACCATCATAAATATTATGGGGAATATCGCATTTTAATAATAATGGGTATACTTAAATATAAATTATGGTTAAATACCCGAAGGTAAAATAGACAGAATATTTTGTGTTGGGCAGAAATGAGAAATGAGGGGGAATTACCATTTATTATGTATGATATAATGTTTAGAGGTATGCTTATTGATGACATTGTGAATGATGTTGTGTAAAATATATTAGAAAGCTGTTGTTGGGCAGTGGAACGTCTTGAACTGCATAAATAAGTTTTGGCAAATGAAAAATGTCTACGCTCATTAAGTGTTGTTGGTGCTTTGTCATTAATGTTAATGTTAGCACTGAAGGAGTAAGACAATAGAATGCGATGCAGTTGTAAATATGCAAAAGAGATTTATACCAGCGGCCAATAGACATAAACCAACTTTTCGTTAATTCTTCGGCAATTCTCGACAACAAAGAGTTCTATTATTTCCATTTGTATTTCACGTGGAGAGAATAAAGAGGAGGAGATCTGCAGAGAATGTTAGTAAATGTTGCAGACATTGGCAGACATGCGACGGAGGAAATCAGAAGGAACTAAATAAAAGCGCACACTTGCTCATTATAATAATATATTATATTATGAATACTAATGGAGCATTGGCAAATGCGAGCCATGCCTTGCCAAACCGAAACCAACTAATAGCTAACTATTAGTAACTACTAAATAATTCCAAATTATAGTTCTCAACAACGACATTATCCTGCCAGCGACGTTCTCCTACAATCTCTTACTTATAAATACAGCCATACACACCTCCTACCTAAACTAATTATGATAAATACTCTTTATATCTTCTTTACAATGCAATTACATTTTCGCATGCAGTCACTACCTTTAATAACTGGCTAAAACTACTTAACTACTACTGCTTATATACTAAATAGTGTTTTACCCATTATTTTAGTAATTAAACCCACTTTTTGAATAAATACCACTTTTTCCCCATTATTTCCCATAATTACACCCACTTTTTGGAATAAATACCGTTTTCCCCATTATTTCTTATAATTACACCCACTTTTTTTCAAATAAATACCATTTTCCCCATTATTTCCGTAATTACTTTAACTTTTTTGAAGAAATTCCATTTTTTCCCCATTATTTCCGTATTTAATTTAACATTTTAAAAGAAATATCATTTTTTCCCATTATTTCCGTAATTATGCTAACTTTTTTGAATAAATACCATTTTTTCTCAATTATTTCCGTAATTACACCCACTTTTTTGAAGAAATACCATTTTTCCCCATTATTTCCGTAATTACTTTAACTTTTTTGAGGAAATACCATTTTCCCCATTATTTCCGTAATTACACCCAATTTTTTTGAATAAATACCTTTTTTCCCCATTATTTCCGTAATTACTTTAACTTTTTTGAATAAATACCGTTTTTCCCCATTATTTCCGTAATTACTTTAACTTTTTTGAATAAATACCGTTTTTCCCCATTATTTCCGTAATTACAATCACTTTTTTGAAGAAATACCAGTTTTTCCTCATTATTTCCGTAACTACTCCCACTTTTTTGAATAAATACCTTTTTTCCTGCAATTTTTTGGAATAATTATTGTGCAAGTGCTATAACTTTGGGTATATATTGAAAAATAAAAGTGCGGACATGAGGGGAATGGATAGGAGTAGCGGTGAGAAAATTAAATGGGAAGACGAATGGTGACAAAGTTAAAAGTGTGTGTAAATGTAAAGTAGCCGTGGCGAAATGAAGTTAGGTCTGGGATGAAAGCGGGGGATTAGCATAAAATTATCATGAATTTGGCCAGAAGACAGAGAGACAAGAAAAGGAAACTGATTATTTATTGGTTAGCAGTATGGAGAAGAGCGACAAAGATTAGTGACAAGAATTGCGATCCACTCTCCACACCGTGCCAAACACTCTGCAGATATCTGTCTTCATCTCACCTCCACCTCAACACTACACATACACACAAACACAAACACCACGTTAGTAATGCTAAGCAGAACCGCTCTTTGAGCAAGCACACCTTCTTCCTCGATGCGAGAAATCTCCTTTACCCCTGCCGCATGCAACACAAATATTACAGACTCGCTTTTTATAAGCATTTATCCGTGTAATTTTCTATACGGAGCTTTTTACTCTGTTTATTGTATGCCAAGGAAGCCAAGGCTCCGCGTGACACGCCAAATGTCACGGGAGACCTTACATTATGTATGTACATAAGTAGCAAAGCTTATACCTTATTTATTTTACACAACTCACTATACAGCTCATTCTCACCAGGGAATACAAACGTTCTTTTTATAAACAATTTTAAAAGCAAAAAGCCCTGACTTTGGTAGTATTTTAGTAAAAAAGCAAAAACCATCACTTTGTAGACTTTGCTTGATGGAATTTTAGTTAAAAATAAAAAAATCATCACTTTATAGACTTTGCTTGATGGAATTTTAGTTAAAAATAAAAAAATCATCGCTTTATAGACTTTGCTTGATGGAATTTTAGTTAAAAATAAAAAAACCATCACTTTATAGACTTTGCTTGATGGAATTTTAGTTAAAAATCAAAAACCATCACTTTATAGACTTTGTTTTATGGAATTTTAGTTATTAATCAAAAACCATCACTTTATAGACTTTGTTTTATGGAATTTTAGTTATTAATCAAAAACCATCACTTTATAGACTTTGCTTGATGGAATTTTAGTTAAAAATCAAAAACATCATTTTATAGACTTTTTTGCTGTAATTTTAGTAAAGAATCAAAAACCATCGCTTTATAAGACTTTTCTTGCTAAAATTTTAGTGAGCATATAAAAATCACGGTTTTTACACTTTTCTTGGTAGATTTAGTAAAAAAGCAGTTTTAGGTTTTAATTTCTTAGGATATATGTTAAAAGAAGAAAAAGGAGTTATTTAATTCCCTGACTGTGTTTGAGCAGTAGGCATAAAATAAAACAAAGGCATGGCGGAGATTCGTTTGTGTATAGATTAGGGTTGTAATTTATGTTGAGCCGAAGTGGAGCTGTTGTGGTTTGGTTTGGCTGTGATTGTTGTTTTGTGAGTGGCCATAGAATTACTTTACACATTAAGTTGGCATTTCATGGCATTAGATTACAACTCTGTCTAATAACACAACACACAGGGTATTATTTACAGCTTTAATGTCTAAGCGGTCTAAACTAACGTTACGTGATTCCGAGGCATTCCTTCTACAGAGTTCTTGCAGAGTTCTTACACAGAGTTACAACAGAGAGCGATAAATATGATGTGTTGCTTTCTTGGTAGTTTCGTTGGACTTGACTTGCGGCCGAGTGTTGTTTGCCTGTTGACAGTTTCTCGACTCTTAATTGTTAAGACTCTTGACCGAGAGTGCACGGAATTTATGCCCAAGATTTATATGTGAGATGAAGAGAGACATAAGTTACATTGGATGAATTATTCTGCTTTGTTCCTATATTTTCTATATTTATGACTATATTCATTAAACTAAGAAAGTAGCGGACATTTAACTATTGTTATTACTTACTTAGGCACTACAGTGTTGGTCCCAAGTCACGCACCATAGGAAAATGCATGTAATACCTGAAAATGGTTCCCAAACTGTTTAAAAAGCATTTTCAAACGTCATACCTACTATTATTTCAGTATGGTGCGTGACTTGGGGTCAACACTGTATATGACAACTGCGCATTAAAGTGCATTTGATTTCCCTATTGGAGTGGCGATCTGCAGTAGTAGTGAAATGGAAATTATAATAATGTGAGTATGGCGATAGTAATAAAAGGGAGACTAACTGCCATGCAAGTTGCAATCTTTATGCTAAATCATGATATACTGAGGATTTGTCGGATATTTATTATATCTCTCGTGATGCCCTATCATTCATATTATTATCTTGCCTATATGACTATATTAAAAGGCGCAATATGATTTTATTACTACATAGCTCCGTTTACAAGTGCAATAGACATATATCACAATAGGGGCTAAGTGAGTGTCTCACTGAATGGTTTATTGATTAAAGCGTTAAGGTGAAATATGATACGGAGACTCCTTGCCGCTTTACTAACCTGAACTTTATTATTATGACAGAAGCCAATTTCCTTACCATTTCCACTGTATACATGTTTACATACTATTATTACCCTGCACAAATCCAAGTGACAAGAAAATCGTGAGGCGCTTATGTCTTAATGGCGTTTCTCTACAGCGTTGACCCGAAATCATGCACCATAGGAAAATAACATTAATGAATCTATATTTAAAAATGGTTCTTAAGCAGTTTGAGAATCATTTTCAAGTATTACATGCATTTTCCTATGGTGCGTGATTTATGGCCAACCCTGTAGTGCAGATATTTTGATTAGAAGGTACACAGAGGTAAAAAGCATGTAAGGCAAGAATATAAATGGACAATAAGCGATTAGAATTTGGCTACAGCAATTCCCCCCTGGACTGTTAATTTTATGGCTGTCTTCGGTCTGGTTGAGTTGACGTGAGGTGAGGGCCATTACAGGGTGTACTGTATTATCAGTGGATTTGCCGCTTTGGAAATGACGATTGTGGGATAGGACATGACATGACAAGTTGCCCCAGCGAAATGGCTTGTCAATTGAAACTAGTTGACTTGATATTTACATATGCATTGTTATCATTATTCTAAACTGCGTTCTGTAATGAAGCTGCTGTAGTTTATCGGCAATTTGTTATAAAAAAGGCTCATTCCACTCTCCATTGACATGGAATCAAACCTGTCGTGTAAAAATGGGAAATCGTGTCACGTCGTTAATAATGTCTTTGTGGCCTATGTTTGTTTTATATGCGAGTGGCAACCTCCATCGAAATAATAGTTAATTGCAATCATTTTATGTGATGTGAAATCTAAATGGAATTATTATTCATTTCTACAGGGCTCCTCGTAAATGTAATCAGATACGATGATTATTATGATGTGAACGAAGATTTCCTTAAACTTAATTCAATTTATTGGTTATTGAGCTCTCAAACTCTCAAGCTCCCCTCTCCATTCATTACAAGATGTTTATTAGCCTGCCTGTCCTGTTCTTCATGGCTACATGCATAAATACAGCTACTCACTTTAATAACTCCCTGTGCACTACTCCAAGACTCGTGTAACCATCGCGATTCTCTTATAAGGTTATCTCAAACGAAAAGTTTGTTTAGTTTTTTTCGCTCTGGTCCTAAATTTTGGAAATTGTGGTATGGATCCGTAGCTATGGAAATCCCACAACTTACAGAATCAATACAGCTATGGAAATCGGAAATAAATATTTAGAAAAACAGAAATCTTGGATTAAAAATTTTTGCTTGAGACAACCTTATACGAGATACACCAACCTTGCACTACTCCAATCTTCAAAAGACATGACATCACACGATTAGCTATCTTATCCACCATAAATTCCTATCTCTCATAAATAAATACCAAATTTGCATAACAAGAAATCACAAGTACCTAATCACAAGTGTAATTGCACTTCTTGCAGATATTGCAAATTAAGTCAATAGCACACATAGAAACTTGCTTTGTCTTTCTTCCCATCAAATCCATCATTTATTCGTCACACTGTTTCATTACTTGTCTTCTTTGCCGAACTAGCGCTAATGACTAGAGGCAAATGAACAAATACTTATTCCACCACACAATAAATACATAGTGCAATTCCAATTATCAACCATATACCGCTTTTCACAAACTAACATTAAATTAGTAACTAGATAACTACTATGTACTCTCGCCAAGGCAAGGCAACTAATCGCATTTTAATTTTTAATTAAATTATGCTGATCCGACAGAGATTCGACTACACAATATGCACTATTCATTAGCATCAGATCAGGATCCAAATTAGCAGCAGTCTTTCAAATGCAGACAATGGAATTACTCACTTGCTAAATTAGAGCACTTTAAACAAATCTAATTTAATGACTGATTTGTAAACAAATGCTCCACTTGATCACTGTAGGGATGGGCGTGCCTCATTTCACACTCAATTGCGTTGCAACAATTATTTTTGCAATACTTTTATTATTTTAGAGCTTACAAACCCTGTATTTGAATAATCTGATTAGGCATATTATAATAATAATGTAATACTGCAGTAAAAATGTGTTCGATATTTAGTTTTAATAATTTAGTGTAAAAATAAGTTAGTTTTAATAATTTAGGTGCAAAAATGAATTATTTAGTTTTAATAATTTTGGTGCAAAAATAAATTATTTAGTTTTAATAATTTAGTGTAAAATTCGGTTATTTAGTTTTAATAATTTAGTGTAAAAATTTAGTTATTAGTTTTAATAATTTAGGTGTAAAAATAAATTATTTAAAATTTGGAAATTACAATAAGAGTATTTTTGTGATTTCAGTTGGACGCAAAGAAGAGTCCGTTGGCTCTTTTGGCCCAGACGTGCAGCCAAATCGGAGCGGACCCTCCTTCTTCGAAAAGTCTGTTACCATCTCTATCGAATTCGTCTTCCTCCTCATCCTCCTCCAGTTCCGGTTCGACGAACAACACGAATAGTCACCACCACACCTCCGGTTCTTCAACAGACGGTGTGAATGGGAACCGAAACTCTTCAACGACTCCGAATTCGGAACGAAGTTCTAAAAAGAGTGGTGGAAGTCGGAAGCAAAATCATTCTGGGTCTCCGAATTCGCACAAGTCTCCGTCATCCTCCTCCCCGAATAGCAATTCGAATAGTCTCTCAATCAATAACAATTTATTGGTGTCAAAGGACAATATCACAATAGACGAAGTGGAGGTTAAAGTGTCCCAACGGTCCAAGACTCCGGGTTCGAAGGGTGGAACTCCGGTGCCGACGTCCACAAGTGGAACCGCCAGCCCAATTTCGTCATCCTCCGTTCCTCCTCCTCAGTCTTCAGGAACAAAATCTCCGATATCAAATAATCAACAACAAAGTCTGTCATTGTCCTCGTCGTCATCTGGACCACCGGAGGTGACACTTGTAATGTCAAGATCGTCAAATTTCGAGAATTCTTCGTCCGTAAGCTCCTCCCACTCGCCGGTAGGAACCGTTTCCTCCGTATCCTCCTCGAAACTAAACCTAACCGGTCCCGATCTGAGTCCCTTAGGGTCCTTGAAGCATTCTGCATCTGTGACATCATCTTTAGTGCCGTTTCCTGGACTTTACCCGGGACTTCCTCCCCCAAGTCTGTCCAGTGCTGCTGGACAAGGAATTCCGCCATATCTTCATAGTTACGCAAGACTCAAGGCGGCCGCCGCCGCCGGAGGAGCTCCTGACCCACTGGGCTCTTTGTCTTCTCCCTTGAATTCTTTAGGGGGCGGTTCTTCCGGTGGATGCCGAGATCCTTTCTGTACAGGGTGTCAACTAGGAAGTAGTGGGCACTTGTCCGGGGGGTCATCCGGGGCCGGGGGCAAATGCCCCGCAGGCTGTTCTCAGTGTGATCACCACAAAAGTCCGATCGGAGCTTTGGGATCCGGAGCCTTTAACGGGTTTCCCTTTTTCCCAGGATTTCCATCTCTCCCGCCGTCCCTTGCAGGACTTTCGGCTGCCTATGGAAATCCCTCTTCTCACAGTCACGTCGTTTCTTCTTCAGGGCTTCAGGCAGCGCAGTCTCTCGCAGTCACCCCTTATGTTTGCAACTGGGTCGGCGGCCCCGATAATTACTGCGGAAAACGTTTCGCCAGTTCGGATGAGTTGTTTCAACACCTAAGGACCCACACAAGTCTCTCCGCCGTGTCGGCTGCCTCAGAATGTGCCAGCCTCATGGAAAGGTACTCGCAGGCGGCAACGCACCCCCTCCTCTCCTCCGCCGCCGCAGCCGCCCACATCAGCCGAACCTACCCCACTCCGCCGCTCAGCCCCCTCAGTTCAGCCCGATTCCACCCCTACTCAAAACCCGGCGCCGCCGCAGCCGCCGCAATGGGTCTCTCCAGTTTGGGACTCGTCGGTCCTAGTCCGAACAATCCTTCCAGCGCCTCTCTCGCCGCCACCTTCCCCCCTCCCGGATTCTCCGCCCTAGCACACCCCCTAAGTCCCTACTACCCCTACTCATTCTACGGCCAGAGACTCGGCACTTCCGGATCCCTTCATCCTTAAGGTCAACACTTTCATAGAGATTTTACTTTTGCTATTATTACTCTAAACATACATTTGTTACCTATACAGTTATCCAGTTCGAAAATAATTACTCTTCACCCTGTATTTCTCTTTAAAAAAATTATTTATACATATTAGCTACTTTAAACACAAAATTTACACAGAAAACATAAATATTCACTAATAATTAGTATATAATTAAATGGGTGCGTAATTATTTGCTACTAATTTATTGTGTCTGAGACATACCTAGTAATCATTAACTTTTTTCACACATTTTAATCCAATTCCACATGAATTATGAATTTCCTCGTATTCTTGCAATTAGTGGTTCTCCTTCGTTGACTTTTGACGTGAATAGCTAATTGTCAGTAGGATAACTATCAAAGAGTAAATTGTCGTACCTTTTTTGTATTTGTAATTGTAAATGCTAACAACAAGTGAATAGAACATTGTATACGAAGGATCAGTGTAATGATATTTGACTGACTACCTGACTCTGACTGTGAATGGAACAATCCTTTCGTTCTCTGACTCCGCCGACCTCGAACTGACATGACATGACACAACATGACATTGACGAGACACTTTAATCTCCAATTCTCACAGTAATTATCATGCAGTAAATAAAATGCATTGTAATTAGAAACATGTCTCATAAATAAATCTATTTATCCTCTCCATGCAATCTACATACAGCTAAGTTCAGGTACACCGAAGGATAACTATAAATATTATTACTAAATGTAAATTTCCTTACTAATTAATCTTTCATAATGATACACTAATAATATTAAACAAATAAGCACTTACCTCCATTTCCATTCGATACCACAAAATCTAATCATCCTAAAGATTATTCTGTTCGTGATCTCTTATCTTTTAATCTGTGCACTTTGAAATGATAATTCTTGGCTAAGGGTCAAACGAAAATCAAAAACATATTTATCTATACATTTTTCCTGTTCTTATCACTTGCATTTAAGTATACCTCAAAAATAATAGGTTTGCATTTACAAAAATAATAAATTTGTGCATATAAATGCATTTACCTCTCGAATAATGATTTATCCTCAATTATCTTAAAAAAATACATTTTTCTCAACTTAAAATACATTTCCCTTAAATTGCAAGTTTATTAAACATAATTTTAGTATAAAATCTTAAATTAAATATTAGGAAAATGATTATATTGAGGTAAATGTATTTATATGGGGTTACAGTTACTGTTATTATTGAGGTAAACCTAATATTTGTGAGGTGTATTTAATTTTGGTGATTATTCTGTGTAACCCTTGTTAATTCTTACTAATTTATTATGGTTAAGCTTTGAAGAAAAGATAAGTGAAGGAAATGAGAATTGTGTACGTTCAGAGAGCATGCAATTAACATAATAATTAATGCAGAGAGCTTTAGAGCTGACTGCACAGTGTGTAATGTGGTATTTATTACTACTGTCTAAATGTCATAGTGTGTATGGAAATGACTCAAAGGTTATATCTTCTATTGAAAGTAAATAGGAAAATTAATTAGGAAACATGAACACATAATCAAATTATGTATTGAAAAGGGGATGATATGGAAATGTGTTTGTTAATTATTATACGGAATGTGTTGTAAATTAAAGTGTATTTGTAAATGTGATTATTTAGTGTCTGTTGTAAACTGTAAGTGTTGTCGTCCTTCTTTTGTAAATGTGTAGCCTTTAGCACTTGTAGAATATCGATCTGTCTCAACAGGAATGTTTATTTTTTATGTGCTCTTTTCTCAATTATTTATTGTGTTCCTCTATCATTGTTAGTTATTTCATTCTGACTGAACTGTAATTTCACGTGTCATATTCATACGATGTCCTTGCATACAATAACTATCATTTATTGTATTGTATGAGTAATAATGTAATAAATGAGTAATACTTTCTGTTCCTCTTGTCACCCATAATTGCAGAGCCTCATCATAACTCCTTGTTCTGTGGCTACCATTCCTCCAATCAATTTTCAGAGTGGTGGCAGGATAATCATGTATTCATAATTACTATATTTAATATAATGTCCATAAGTCGATGACCTTCCTGTTTACTCTATTGTTGTACTGTATATTTAAATGTATCATATTATAATACACAAGTAATCAAAGATATTCATTATGACAAGGCAATCTAACGCATCGCAGTGTGTCAGCTCCTATGTCTTTTATTTGTGACAAATAAAAATACAAGAAAATATTACGTAATCATTCACCAAATCTTTATTTCAATAATTTAAAACCTAATTCGCATTTGTAGAGCTATGATGAAATGCACAGTACCATAAAATAAACACTTATTGGCCATAAAATTATAATTTTCCATCATTAGTATTCTAAGAACTATAATTTAAGAAATACCACAAGAATGAAAATCGTTTACCACAATTTAAATTTAAAATACTATAATTTAATTCATAATTTTCCATGGCCAATCAGAGATTTTAAAATGGATCTCAAGTCGAACTCAAGTTTAACTCAATGAAGTGGAAGCAAAACTTTGATCTGCAATAACTAGTGTAATAATAATAATTGAAATCAAGAATTATTTTTCTATTGACTTGAATATTCTATTTTACTCTATTTTTTGAATTCAAATAAAAACTCTCTGTGCCATAAAATAAAGACTCTTTATGATAAAATAACTCGTTTGCCTCTTGAATATAAGCGAACCTAAAATTAAAAAATATCACAAGAATAAGAATACCATTTTTGCATATTTATGAGGGAAATGAGTTATTTTATGGTAAAGTGAGATTTTATTTTAGTGCAAAGTAGTTTTTTATCCGAAATGAAGAAATTGAAGCATATTTACTGTGTATTATTACATAACTTGAATTCATATGAGAAAATTGCGTATTGCAGCATAGAGAGAAATTGGTTATGTGTAAAAAGTGTAATGAAAGGAGGCATAAATGTCAGTGGAAGGAGAAACATTGACAAGGCCAGTCTTTTAGTGTCATGTCACGTCACGTCATATGAAATGTTTTGTCTTTGGTTGTGAGTGTGTGTATTCGAGTCTGGGAAAGTTGCAGGGAGGCGGATTGAAGTGCGCCGACTGTGAATATTTGCTTTCCATCTTTATAGCATTAGAGGAGAATTTATGGCTTTGATGTCAATCACCGTCAGTCTGAACATCCTTACAAGTTTCTGAGGGAACTCGGACGCCTGCGAGAGCACAACATGTAGATTCGGAGGAAAGCTAAGAAAATGCAATAATCTCTTTGACAGAGACAACAAGTACGAATTTCAGTCATTTCATTACTACTCCACTTATTATTTCGACCAGCTCACTCATCTTCCCTTTCAGAGCCCAATCCACAGGCAAAAACAATATCACCATAACCCAGTTCAGTCCATCATGTCACACCAAAAAAATAATCTAGTATTACCATTTCATAATAACAACCAGAAATTCCCAAATATAAATAATACACATACAATTTATTTATTTTTTTGTGTTATTTACAATTTAAGTCATGTTTTTCGAAATTACAGTTTTTAATATTACTATTGAGAAGACACAGTCAGTGAGAGAACTATTTGAAAGATAGTAAAAGAATAAGGAATAAAGTGCGCTTAAAAAGAAATGAAAAGATGATACGAAGAGTGCAGAGAGACTTAGAGAACGTGAGGAAACAGACATCCAATCCAATAAGGCTTGATAGATTTGATATTTTTGAATGAAGGAATAATAAAAGTGGTGAATGAAAGACGGGAGGGAAAAAAGTGCAAAGGAAAACTAAACGAACTGAAATAAATGAAATAAAGAGTTGAGTGAGTGGCAGACTCATCTCCTAGCATGCAAAAACTGTTCCAACATAATTCGGGCATTATAAGAGAGTCACAAGATAGGAACTCAACAATTCAGGGTTTCAACCACAACTAAATAATACTACTACTACTAAATTTCCCATTTCCAAAGGGGAAAATGGAGAAATATAAACATCTCACTGATTTCTATACGATTTCCATAGATTTCCTTTTATTTTTCATTTCCAAATGGGAAGACAGAGATTATAAGAATATATCTCACTGATTTCACCTATATTTCTTAACATTTTATTTTATTACCCATTTCTAAATGAGAAGAAATGGAAAATATATGAATTTCTCACCTATTTCCGCAATATTTTTCCCCATTTCCTTTTTATTTCCTATTTCCAACTGGGGAAAAGGAAAAATATATGAATTTCTTATATATTTCCCCAATATTTTCCACCATTTTCCTTTATTTCCTATTTACAAATGGGGAAAATGGCAAATACACGAATTTCTTACTTATTTCCCCAATATTTCCAGCAATTTCCTTCTATTTTCTATTTCCAAATGGGAAAAAGGGGAAATATATGAATTTCTTACTGATTATTGAATATTTCCCATTATTACCCCCGACTACTTGCCAAATTTTTCCTTATTTTGCATAATTTTCCCAATTTCTCCTATGTCCACCAAAAATGTATGGAAAATGGGAATATTCCGAGTATTGGTGAAGATATAATGGCGTGACAGGGGATTGGGTGTTGTAACGTTCTGTCTTGCTGTCAAGTTTTGTGCCTGAGAAGTGAAGTGAGTCGCGGACGGAAAGGCTGAGCATAGAAAGGCAGGGGAACATTAGACTTAAATGTTAAAGTTAAAGAGCCGACACGACAGGGACAGACAGGACCGACTATCTCTCTAACTAACTTGCATTGTATTTTTCAGTGGTGCTAGGTCTAATTTCCCTGTGAGTCTGAATCCCTCTATTATTCCACTATTCTTTCGGTGAAACTGAATTTAAATGAAATTATAATGGAACTAGCTGCCTAATCGCAATACTTAAGCATTACCCTATACTGCAGATATGTAAATAATGGGAATAGACTAATATGTGCTTTCGCTGACTTTTTTAGTTAACTTTCCTCGGGCTGTCGCGTCTGGTTTGGTTTGCTCTGTCGTGTTCTGTCGTCGCTGTCCCTTCCCTCTGTCACAATCCACAAAAAATCCAATTTAAAAATTTGCAGGCGTCGTGACAGGTGTCATCCTCGGGGAAACCTAAAGAAAAGGACGCCAGAATAAAGATTTGTCAGAGATAATTAGACCTGTAATGAAGCCTTCACGTGCACATTTATCAAAACTCTTTATATTATCACAATCTCACAAATCAACCCACACATCACAAATACAGTCAAACCAACGCCAAATCTTTCTAAGCTACAAAATATACATACAAAATAAATACACACTCTAATTCCATTCATTAATGCACATATCCAAAATAAAAAATAATATATTTACATTTTAGTAGGTAGTACTTCAGAATTATAAATAATTTTATACACAAGCCATTTTTTATAAAATAAAATTGTAATTATTGCATTAGAAAATTATAATGCAAACTTTTAGTACCGATTTTGGTAAATATTATACACTACAAAATAAATATACACTACAAAATAAATATACACTACAAAATAAATATACACACTCTAATTCCACTCATTAATGCACATATCCAAAATAAAAAATAATATATTTACATTTTAATAGGTGATAATCCATTTTCTAAATGAATTTTGAACACAATCTATTTTTTACAAAATAAAATTGTAATTATTGCATTAGAAAATTATTGCCCAAACTTTTAGTACCGATTTTTCATCATTCTTAAAGTTTGTAAACAAGAAATTGGAAACGGACGTAAATTTTCTGTATGCTTACCAATTTTTTTACGGTTGATCTTTAAAATCGGCATTTTATAAACGAGTAGATAAGAATCATGAATGGAAAATACTTAAATGTTTATTGTTTGGAAGTGACCATTCATCAATTAGTGTAGTGACATTTTAAGTGTCACAATGACCCCGTCTGTTGGTGAATACTGCATTTTATGGTATTCATTAGTTACTAATAAAATATTCTTATTGTTTAAATTGTATTGACTATTATGGTTATAGAGTGGATTGGATCAAGTTACGATTGTAAATGAGATTGAGTTAGAATTCTTTGAAATAAGTGAGAAACGGAGTTGTGTGAGAATTCGAGGAGGAATTCGTGTCATTGTTCAACAATGGAGATGAGGATTAATAAAGAGAGATTTTTATTGGATTTGTCTTAGGCTGAGTTGATGTTTAATTGGAAGTGACATAAGTAGATGCGAGGCTTGTCTCTCTGCGTCAGCAAGACTTCTTGTCACTGGACGTTTATTAAAAATGTAAGTAAACAGCTCATCTGAAGGAATCTGCATAAATAAATACAGCGAGGTTCTAAAGTTGCGCACCATAGGTACGTGGTGAGGTTCAAAAGTTTTGTAAACCTTGAAATGTTTAAGAAAGCATTTCGCAAACTTTATTAGGACCAAGTGCATATGGTGCGGAACTTAAGAACCTCGGTGTAGTAGGGTTATCCGAGTGTATCATGTCATGTGCATGTCTTGTCAACAATGAGAGAGTCGAAATGGCAAAGGAAATCGAGCCGAAAGAAATAAAACAAGAGAAGCTAATAAAAGTCTCTGGCTTGGCTTCAATTCATTTCATTCCACCATTTAAATAACAAAGGATATATTATTCTAGTGAACATAACTAGTTCAATCTCTTTCCCAACAACCAACTGGATCAAAGGCGAATTGTCAGAGAAGCGATCTTGTAAAAATGTCAACTGACCTGAAATGAGATAAGCTCTCTAACTCCACAATGCACATATAAGAAACGAACGCATTTAATGAGCTCGTATACAGAACCATTTAATTGTTCTCCTGACATTGTCATCTGTCAATCCTTTCATCTCCATTTTTCATTTACAGACTCACAACCATAATAACATTTATGTAAGTGATCCATCAGTGTCATTTCATGTCAATCTATAAACAAACCAAACAAGTCCGCACTCTTTCTTGTTCTTTCACTGTCAGCATCCAACGCAGATAAGCGAACCTTTAAATAATCCCATTATAAAACTTATATTTAACTACCCATAAAAATTATCTCTTTTCCACAACTCAAAATCAACATTCCTCATAAATTTATCACAGAAATATTCATTTTTATACGTTTCTTGTCCCAAGAATTAGCAAGATTGTGGTAAAATGATTTAAATTTGTGGAAAACTGACTATTTTTGTGGTGTAGCAAGATAATCCTTAAAAATAACGTATAAAATCAACATTCTTTATGAATTTATCACAGAAATATTCATTTTTACACTTCTTTTCCCAAGAATTAGCAGATATGTGGTAAAATGATTTTAAATTTGTGGAAAACTGATTATTTTTGTGGTGCAACAAGATAATTCATAAAAATTACGTATAAAATTAACATTCTTTATGAATTTATCCTAGGAATATCCATTTTTACATGTTTCTTGTCCCAAGAATTAGCAAATAAGTGGTAAAATGCTTTTAATTTGTGGAAAACTGATTATTTTTGTGGTGCAATAGGATAATCCTTAAAAATAACGTGTAAAATCAACATTCTTTATGAATTTATCACAGGAATTTTCATTTTTACACATTTCTTGTCCCAAGAATTAGCAAATATGTGGTAAAATGATTTAACTTTGTGGAAAATTGATTATATTTGTGGTGCAATAGGATAATCCTTAAAAATAACTTGTATAAAGCATATTAGAGAAGCAATTATTGTTGACACACATGAATAGTAGTAAAGTGATATTGAGAATGGAGCATTGTATGTATTTGTGTAACGTTAGTTAAGATTATGAAGATGACATGAGATGACAAGTGGTTGAATTGAATGTCAAGTGAAGTGTAACAGATATGAGGGCTGTGTCCTGAGTGAAGCTGTCATGTTTTGGAGTTGTGACGTCATTTGAGTAGTGCAGGTATTTATTTGTGTTTGAGTTGAATGGTTTGTGAGTGAAGTCTTGTCATTTCCTCTTCTGTGATTTAATGGTCGCTGACAGCTGACATTTGTTACTCGTTCGGTCGTCCGACTTGATTTCCTTTGTCTGCACCAACAATGATCACCGTCCACTGCAATATTCGCTGCTTTTGGCTCTCTTCTCTTATCAGATCCAAATGCAGATAAAGAACTACACAAGATAGACATAACTCTTGCTCATGTTCATGTTAATGATCTGAAAGTCTGGGCTGCTTGTCAAAGACAAATCTTGGCCTGTCTTCTATCCGCTTGTAACACATAAGATACTACAGTGTTGGCCCTAAATCATGCACCATACAAAAATACAATTAAGTAATGTGTTTGAAAATGCATGAAAACAATTTCAGACACATTTTCAAGCGTTATATATATTTTCCTATGGTGCGTGACTTAGGGCCAACACTGTATTCCCTTTAATAGTTACTGGTAATAATTCTCGTCTTTACAGTAATGGAATCTAATGAGGGACCCTCTCACCACCAGAATATCTACAATGTAATTTGCACAGTTAGCCATTTATCGCAACAGCTAACTCATTCTGTGCTGCTTCTCTGTATGCTAATTCCACCAACTTTATTTATTACTCTGTTTCCTTTTAATTGCCTCTCCTCAATTCTCAATTCGATTGCACACTGTTAACATTATCATTAATTCCTCCTGACACACGGAATTCTTTTCCATTGTTAGCCATGTTCAACATTTTCATAGATTAGAAGACAGAGGTGCACTATGCCATGTAAAGTGTTTACTGTAATTAATTAAAACTAGTAAAGGTATGTAAAGATGACCTTTAGTGCCTAAATTATTGGAATTCATGTTCACTCTGTCTGTCTTGTGTTCTCCCTTCACAAATTATTGGCTATCCAGTTCCCTCAACTTCTTTTGTTTAAAATGTGATGACATTTTTCAATTTGCAGATGAATCGCCAAATCTCCGCTGAAATCTGATACCACACACCATTATTAAAACTAAGGAAAATATTATACCACTAGAGATGGAAAACACGTTCCTGACTCAGTGCAAAAAATTCTCGCCATCAAAAGAAGTATGGTATCTTTTGTAATTTGAGTAAGTTTTAATAATGAATTCTACTTGTGTAGGTAATAGTTGCCTATTAGGTATGTTATATAGAGGTTTTACGTTGTAGTAAAGGAAAACATGATATTTCATTGATTTTACGTGATTCGATATGATCTCACTTCATTTCCTCTTGATTTACAAGGAGAAGAGACCATCTTTGCCGAATCAAGTCTCGTAAAGAAAAGTTTACGAGACAGAGTTGTCGTAAGCGCATCTGTAAATTAATGCAACCATTAGAGAGACGCTCTTATCTCTTAGACGCAATTCTGTCCAACAATCTCCAATCAAATCAAATCAGTTTAGCCTCACTAGCCATAGCCATACTTGATTCTCCTCACAAGAAATGAATTGATTTCTGATTTACGACTCCTAAATCATTTCAGGTCCTAATTGGCTCCAATGCATTGCAAACACAACTCTAAAGCCATAATATCATAGCAATAGTAAAAACTTTAGGTAAATTGAATTTCCTTCTTTACATAAATGACCATGACAGAATAGAGGAAACGACTGAATCTCGTCAAAATAGATAGTAAATGTGGGAAGTGGGGTTGGTTAGGCTAACGCTTAAATTAGCAGCACTGGGACAAACCAATGCCAAGGTCAATCACAGTGGTGGAAAAACTAGTTTCGCCACAGAATCCTGGAAACTGAGGAAAATTCTGAACACTATTTTTACAAAATTTACTGCATTACAAGTTCAATTTATTGTTCCCTTTTCTTCGATTTATTCCATATTTATCCATAATTCTTCAACTTTCCCATATTTTTATTCCTTCTTTTTCCATATTTATTATCTTTTCAAGTTTTTCCATATTTTTCAGTTTCGTTTATATATTTAATTAGCATTTACATCAATTTATTTATTTCTTTTATTTTTCCAACAATTATTATATTTGTGTTCTACATCATTTCTTGAAATTTTCCCCTTTTTTCAATCTTTTCCTAATTATTTATTCTTTTTCAATATACTTTTGTATTTTTCATGCTTTTCATCATTTTTTTTTCTCTATCTTTTTTCATTTCAATTTGTACTTTCCCTTTTTCCAATATGTTTTCATTTTCCATAATTTTTGTAACTATTAATCCTTAGTATTTTCTTTTTCCACATTTTTATCCATATTTTTCATCGGATTTCTTACTTTTTTGTTTTATCCTTTTTTCTTTTCATTCATTTTCTTCCATATTTCCTTTATTTTGGTATAATTCTTCATTATATTCCAATTTCAAAGTACGCATGGATTAAGAGGATTGAAAGGTATTTGGTTTGTAAGTGAGTTAAGGAGGCGAGATGATTTAATTGAAGATTCCTTAAGACACAAGGTAGATTGAAGGTAGGGTTGATGTTGAAGATGAGAATGATTATAGGAAACCGAATATGGATGGTGTCGGCTCGTATTTTATTCTCTTAAACGTTATATACGTCAAAAGTCTCTGTGGGCACTCACACACATCACTTAGCTCGGAATGGAAAGAAAGGGAAGTTGTGGATATTTAAGAATACTTTCCTCCGCTCGGCTACACTCCTTGTCTACGGTGAAATGAAGCGTCGACGCTCTGACATAACATCCCTCAATGAAACTCAATACTCTCTTTGACATTGACTGGTTGCCTCACTCAGTCTCTCTGAATTCCATTACCCTTTAATAATGTCCGATGCCTCACCACCAATCTTATCAAAAACAATCCTATTTTATATTTTACTCCCTATACATTATCCTTCCAACACATAAATTTCCACGGCTGAATACATAAACGAGACAGCCCATTCCTTAGCCACACTAAAACAGAAAAGACAGCTTGCTAATCAAATCCGTTTAAAGATAGTTAACTCTGTAGTTCACCATCATCCCGGATTATATTACATTTCTTTAAACATTTACACATAAATTATCCGCAGTTAAAGACCAAAGCGCATGGGAGGAGCCCCGTATCAAATCACTAATCAGCATCCGAAACAAAACCGACTCCATTTACTAAACACATGAAATATGAACCATAACTTTTATCCTCCACCTTACTTTCATACAACTATTTCTCTTTTTCCTCATCCACACAGTTTTCATCGAAAATGCAGTTTGGAGTATTAATACATTCGTTTTATAAAATATAATAACAAATATATGTTTTAAAAATAAATATATGAAACTACCTACGCATCTCGATTAAACCCACCTATTCTTATTATATTTACACCAATTTACAAAATAGAACTCAAATATAAAATAGCATTTTAATTCCACATTATATTATAAGAAGATAAAGCACAGGAAATAGCATTTGAAACTTGTTATAATATTTCTTTTGCATATTATGTACAGGATATTACGTAAAAATGCAATAAAACATTAATACAATGTAAATAAACTTTTTTTAAAACCAAATGGTATGACAAAAGTTATCTAAAAGGTAACCCTTTCTAATATTATTAGTAAAGAAACCAAAACCTAATTAAAGTTGACTGAACAGGATTTATTTTCTTTAATTATTACTTATTTTGCATCTAAATGGTATGTACGCGTCATAAAATAGTTCAGCCTTGTCTGCATTCTTAGAAAATCCAAATTTGTCTTATCTATCTAGTAAATGACCGTAATAATTTATTTAGCGTAATTGTCATGCATTACTACACAGGTTACTTATTACTGTAAATATTTATGAGTGAATTGACTGGAATGAAAAAGTGCATGTTAAGTTGGGAGTAGGGAGCATTTACACTGAGTGAGTTTGTATATAATATGGAAACGGGCTAACTAGAAAGAGAAATAGCTGGGAGTAGTGAGAAATGCGGGGAGGACCTGAGTAGAGTTGTAATTCTGGACATAAAGGTGGATATAATAACTGTGATGGCGGCAATAGTGAGATATGAAGTTTGGTAAAAACTGGCTGGATTTAATTCTATGTGGGGTTGCTTAAGTGCCTGTGTACATTTCTTATAGTACAGTGAGATTCCAAAGTCACGCAACATAATAGGGCACTTGGTATTAAAGTTTTCTACAGGTTTCTTGAAATGCATGTAAACGCATACATATACATTTAAAGCATAATATAGGAAATTTTCTATGTTGTGTGATTTTTGAACCTCACTGTATTGGAGACTGAAGAGGTTTGTATAGTTAGTGGAGTGGAGTGCATAGCTGCGGATAAGGGAACATAAAGCAGCCCCCTGCTAATAAAAACTGATTTATTTGCCTTGAAAGCTCATTTTCGCAATCCGATTCTTGGTCATCGTTAACATGAAACGAAACATTCAGGATAAGCCATCATAAGTTGTGCCTGCTATATTCGAGACGTATATGACATTATATTATCGCATTAGTTCACCTACAATGTAATACATTACGAATACTAGCTAACATAAGCTAATACTCTGTTCTACATTCATACTATAACAATAACAACACCACAAATACACCGAGGTACATGTGTTCTCCAGACAGCTCCCTACTTATACACTCGCTCCTCCTATTCTTCCACAAATTCTACATGCAAAGAGAGAGAGACTACGGGGAGGCAGCTAGAAGAGCACGCCACAGGATTGCAGAAGAAAGTCATAATATGTGGAGGACATAAAACATAATAATCTGGAGCTGAGAGCCATTAGATCACAGGATTCAAATCCTGGATTTGTATTCATCAAAGCGAAATGAGTAGAGTTAAGTGTGAGTCGGATAATCTCGACCCGAATGGCTTTTGTGAGTTTCGGTTTTGTGGCCTGGCCGCTGCAGTAGATCACTTATATTGTATTGTATGTACGTGTACATGTACTTTAGATTACTTTAGTGCACTTCCATGGACTTGCGGCACAAGAAACGACCAAAGAGCCCAGTCAAGAGTCAAACTCATAAATAACCACCTAAGTATCCATAAGTAGAAAATATTATATAAGTTCCTGTTATGTTATGCCTGCATTAATGTCAGTTACCAACACACATTACATTATACATACCCAACACAAACTCCTTCTACTCCGAACAAACCAACTTTATTCCAAACACACCAATCCTTTCCAAATTACAAACTCAGATACACAAATTCATACATATACGGTATATTCACATTTCTCCTTTCTCCTCCAACCCAAAACACCGTAAAAACCCGATTCTTTCCCTTTCTCTTATTAAATTCCTTATTTAAACACAATTTTAAATTTTAATTGCACAATTTTACCGTTTTTAAAAAAGTGTCCCGCCCAAAAAAATGGAAAAAGTGTCCCAGATCTCCCTCCATACATTTTATTAATTACAAAATGTGTATAAAATAAAATTAAAAACCCGATTCCCTACCTCTGCCTTATTATATTCACAATTTAAACATAATTTTCTAATTTAAATGAACAATTACGGTTTTTAAAAAAGTGTCCCGGACAAAAAAATGAAAAAAGTGTCCCAGATCTCCCTCCATACATTGTATTAATTATAAAATATGTTTAAAATAAAATATAGGAATAAATAAAGTAAATAATGGAGTAAAACATGTTTGAAGTGACCCTGTAAGTAAAGTGGAAGTATTATTATTGACTAGGTACTGCATAATAGTGGAGCAGTATGGTTATCTTTAGGGAAAGAGGGAGAAGGAGCTGGCTGTGAGTTTCATTGTTGTGTATGGCCACACGGCAATGATAATAATAATAATAAAGGTTGTGTTTGAGTATTGTAACATAACATAACATTCATCTGGAGGTTTAATTCGGACGTCAAAGTCTGGTCTGCTGACGGAGGCTGGAGATAGGCGGCTTAAGTGCTCACGTCGCTCTCCTATTAACCGACAGACACGGCACAGCCAACTCTCTAAGTACCCGTTATTACAATTCACTGCCCATGTCCTTATTTCCTACCATATTATCCTCCTCCACTACCAGAAATAACAGACCAGAGGAAACAATGGAGATATGCGCACATAAACCAACTTAAACACCCTCATTAACACGGATTTCCCTCTTTTTACTCCCATATCTTCCAGCACATGAATTCCTCACAACAACTAATCCACAAACCCTTCGCTTCCACCTCCAGCCACTTCTACATCAAATTCTTACTTTTACTCCGCTTTTAATGCATGCAAATTGAGATGAGTCCAGGCGCCAACCTTCACTCTCCTAATTTTTAACTACAAAACTAAATATTTTCATTTGTCACTACTTACCCCTTTTAAATACATAAAAACACATACGTTTACTAAATACATGGAGGGAGATCTATCTCAATTATTCAGCAAAAAGTAAAAATAAGATTCTTAAAAATGAAAACAATATTCTTGAAAAAATAAAAATAATATTCTTAAAAAATAAAACAATATCCTTTAAAAATTAAAAATAATATTCTTAAAAAATAAAAACAATATCCTTAAAAATTAAAAATAATGTTCTTAAAAAATAAAAAAGAGATTTTCTCACCATAAAATAGTAAACCAAACAGATTTGGTATGTGTACTATTGTAGAAATGTTTTTAGAATAGTGCATTTGTCAATCTGTCAATTGTAAATGTATATCTTTGTGTAGTTAGAAGAGTAGGAGTTGAGAATTGGGATTTATTATCTAGAGCGACAATCATTCTAGTTGAATAGTGTAAGTTGCGGTGTCTGTCGTGGAAGTGGCCATTAGAGATGCTTATCCCGCCACTCACTTTCTGACAATTAGATGAGACGGAGATCCCCACTGCAACCAATCGAATCGAATCGAATCGCCTATGCCATAGCATAACAATAGAGAGCTGACAATAATAAAGGAAAGGAAAATGATGGTGATGGACAGAGGAGCGATTACAATTGCATTGCCTCTGGTATCGAATATCAGTTGAGTGACAGATAAGCGAGAGTGAATAAACAAGGTAAGAGCAGAGCCCGCTAATTGAAAGGATTTCCATAGAACACCGACAATGGTAGAATTATCCACTGGAGTGATAAGATTTACGCTCCGTTATGGAAATCTGTGGATGAAACACGGGAGAATAAGATTACACACGAATTAGACCAGATTATTCTACCAAGGGTACTTAAGTCCCCATATTATTCTTTGTTTGCACCTTTTACAGCACTCTTATTATTGATTTATGTGACATGACAAGACAACCTCAAAGATTTTGTCACAATTTCGTAAGTGCATCATCATGGAATGGTAAAAAAGAGTTTTCTTTGAAATTATTTAATGTCCGTATCAATTTCTGAACAATACTAGTGTTCGGAACATTACGATTTTTTATTTATGAGGGGGAAATGATTATGAAATCGAGTCGGGAGCATTTGTGAGGGATGGAAATGAAGTGACGCTTGAGTGAACTTGCATTTTAATGCGGACATTTATTTCTCTGTGAAAGCCGCTCCGTTCTGCTGGTAGCCAGATTAATGGCACTTTTATTTATAGATGCGTTTTTGAATGTGGTGGCTGGTGTGATATGGAATTGGGTAATATGGAAATGACATTATTGGTGCTAGCTTATCCCTTGTCTGTGCATTCGATGTTGATGGCCAGGATAAGGTAATATGCTGTTTAGGAGCTGACAGAACCGAGTTTATGGGAAACGCTGACAGAGATAAGAACAATAAATAAAGTGTCCCATCTAGATAAGAAATGCATTAGAGCAACACCAGGCATAGAATCCAATATATGGAAATTCCTGCTCAGATTTAGTAGACTATAATCGACTAGCCATCTCCTCCACATCACTATTCACAAAAACCATTATGGAAATATAAACTCGGATTCTATTCTCTCTCGACACATATAGGTTCTGTCCTCTTTGACCTCCTCCTCCTCCTCTGACCGCAAAGTCTCCATTCAGACACCAATCAGTGTCAACACGGTTCCTATTTCTCCCAGTCCTGTGGTACTATTGGGAAAATGTCCTAATATTCAAAAGATAACAAAAATATATCGAATTCTTATGTATTATTGACAAAAGTTATATTTTTATATTTTTAGAGTTCATAATTAATATTTATTCAATAGTTTTTACAGAGATTCCTTTGTCCGAAACACATTACATTCATTTTCTTCAGTATTTAGTCACTAAATTTACTTTTACGATTTTTAAATGTCATTACATTCTAAAGATAGCAAAAATTCCTTAAATTTTATGTAACACAATTGACAATTTTAATTAATTGTATTTTTCAATTGCCAATAGATAATTATTTAATGGTAAATTATAAAACTCCGGCCAAGCAGTATCATTAGACCGACCGACGTTAGCGCCCGTTCTCGGACTGGGTAGCAGTTGGTGACTCCTGGCAGCAACCACATTAGCACGACCTGCGGTCATGCCAATATGATTGATTGCCCTCCGTTATATAACCCGTTTTCGGACTTGGCACTCTGTATAGGTATTCTAAATAGCATTAGAGGGTTTCAATATTGTCTACTTTACAAATTTGACGTTTATTACAAAAGTAGAACAACAATGGGCCAATGAGAAAATATTTTGAGAAGTGAGAACCTCATATTGAAATTATGAAATGCATATATTTAAATTATGTGAAGCATATATTTAAATTATGTGAAGCATATATTTAAATTATGTGAAGCATGTATTTAAATTATGTGAAGCATATATTTAAATTATGTGAAGCATATATTGAAATTATGAGAAGCAAATATTGAAATATCGAAAAGCAAACAATGAAATATTGGAAAGCAAAACTTGAGATTTTGGAAAGCAAATATTGAAATTTTGAGAAGCAAATATTGAAATTTTGAGAAGCAAATATTAAAATTTTGAGAACCAAATATTGAAATTTTGAGAACCAAATATTGAAATTTTGAGAACCAAATATTGAAATTTTGAGAACCAAATATTGAAATTTTGAGAAGCAAATTTTCAAATTTTGAGAAGCAAATTTTCAAATTTTCTGTTACAAAGTTTGATATTGTATGAAGCAAACTTTCAAATTTTGGAAAGCGGATTAAAATTTTGAATGCTATCCCGCTAACAAAGCAATGGAAGCAATTTTTAAGTTGAAATGTTCTCCTTTTTTGAAAGCGAATTTTAGCATAATTTATTGATTTTTATTACTTGTAAAACAGAAGCGATATTAAATTCACGAAAAGGTTGGACCATACCGAAATTCATTTGTGGACATCTCAAACTCTTTAATTATTAGAAGCGGTGAAATAAATATTTTGACTAAAAGTTGAATTGACTATCTCGTCGGCCTTATGAAAAATTAAGAATCTTGAGAAAACCTTTCGTACGATTTTCCTGGCTAACGAACTTAGCCTGTGACTTGGGCCAATTCGTTCAAATCCGGAGTAAAAAAATTTTTGATTAAGGTTTACGAAAGTTAGAGACCTAACAGACAGACAGACAGACAGACATACAGACAGACAGACAAGACCGTTCTATAAGCCCGAGGTCGGGCTAAAAATTAAATTTATTATATATAGATGATTCACGGCCAAGTACTTTTGAATTCATTTTTTTCAATATTTCTTTATTAAATTGACGTCCTCAATTTTTGGCATATTTTCTTCTGGTTTTTCCATCAATTCAATTACCCCACCAGGAAAACTGGTATTTTTAGTTCTGAACACTGAGTGATGATAGTGTATAAAGGGATAGATATAAAGAGAGATGGTAGGATCGGTGTTGCTCTCCACCCGTCTCAGGTATCAAATCAGTTAAGAGTAGGAAAGAGTATTGAGCAGACCCGGGCACTTTATTTAATTCTCCTGGTGCATAGGAAAGAGTGTCAGTTACGTTTGCATTAGGTTGTCCTGTCTGTAGAAAACAAACACGGAGCATAAATCGCTTATGCTTAAACGTTGTTTGTGTCCTGTCATGTGCGTATCAAGTTTCAGCCATTTCAATTGCAACTCTTTTACTGCCATTACTTATTCATTCCACACAGAGAGTTGTGAGGAAGGTTTATAGAAGAGGAAATAAACACGCTTGGGCGATTCACTGCGGGGAAAAGGTGAAGAGATAATGCATTTCCCATCTGAACATAAAAATACACATCCTCCTCCTTAAATGCAACATTTCTTAATCAGTGTTTCGATCATTTCGTTAGTTAAGGTTCCTATCTTTGTTTGTGATCAGTTTTTATGTTGTTTATGTCCGTCTGCCTGAATTGCAGAAATAAATAGGTCTGCCCACTATTATTTTCACCATACTAATAAATAGGGTCATTAAATATATTAAAGAGGAAAGGGACCACCTGATTGGAAGGAGTCTTGGTTAAAGGGAATTTAGTTAAGACTAGAATTAAGTATTAAACTGGAGTGGACATGGATTCTGATGGCATGAAGGGTAATTACTGTAAGTAACAGGTCTAGGGTAATCCTGCAGACAACATTTGTGTTCTGGACTTAGTTATTACCTGTAATGTAGTAAATGATAATGATATAGGGATATTTTGATTTGGATGATCCTTGGTGTCCTCTTAATTTGATATCAGAGACAGAAACTGTTCAGTCAGCTCATAACGATCAGCCGAAAGTAATTCCTAATAATTTCCTTAAATAATAATCATCTGCTGTTGTGGACTGAACTATAGCCTTCTGCCTTCCTTGCTAATAAGAATGTTTAACCTGAGAAAGAGAGCCATAAGCTATTCTACAGCACGCAGTGCAAAGTTACTCAAATTTAAGGTGCTTATTACCGAAACTAGGATTGCTAGCTGAAGGGAGCGATTTGGAGACGAAATATCGAGAGGCCAGACGTATATATCGTAAAGATGTGATTTTATGTCTAGAATCTACACACTAGGCGTTTCTAATGCTCCCAATAATGGCAACAGATAATTCTAATGGGATTTCCTTAAGATATGACTCCACTTAACTTACAAATACTCACATCACACGAATACATGTATTAAGCGATATATCAACCACAATAGAGTGACTGGACTGAGAATTCTCCCGAGAGAGTAAGGGGCGGAGCCAAGTAATAAGTTAGAACGTAGTTAGTTATGTTATAAAATTATATAATGGAGATTGCAGGAGTGATAAGGGATATTGATATGAATTAGTGCGCTGCTCTCAACTCTCCGCATCTAATCTAATTGTAATTGCAAACCTCACTCACTTCCCGCACAGTCCAGACATGTACAATAACAATAACATTATTCGTATCTAACGGCCTACCTTAACTGCCAAATCACCAGATCAAAGTAAACTAACCTCACCATTACATTTACAACACAATTCTACCAAATACAGCAACGACCTCAAATCACGCACCATAGGAAAATGTACCTAATGTTTCAAAATGCCTCTCAAATTGTTAGAATCATTTTTAACATAGTACCTAATACTATTTTCATATGGAGCGTGACTTTTGGACAACGCTGTATATTCCCAAAACCATTTACTACACAGTTACATTACAACTACACTTATATACAAATCATAATTCCGTATAGCAAACTATTGCCTCTAGTTACTTTGTCACTCATTCTCCTCAGTTATCAAACCAAACCACGTAGAAATACTTTGAAAATGACTTGCAGAATCACAAATGGCAACTACACATGTTTCCGAGCTCTTTATCACACTTACAATTTGTTACACAAATGAAAGTTAACCATAAAAGTCAAAATCACTCCAAAATAGAACATTTTTATAAATCAGTGACAAGTCAAGGAGTTATCCTAAATAAAACACATTTTATTGATTTGTTATTACTCTGATTTCTAACGATAGCTATATTCTTTGTCTTTACAACCTATTTAATTGCTTGTTCACACAAACTACAAACAAACACAAATAAATACTATTAAGGAGAAGTTTCTTTTACGACCCAAGTCAAACCCACATTCTCAGTTAGATACTTTTATCGCCTTTTCTATGCTACATTATATACAAGTAATAATATACCTACTTTGTTAAGCAACTCTATTTTGTTCGACTTTCATATTTCCTTCATAACATAACCTGCAGTCAAATCCAAATCCAAGAATAATCTATTTCAACAAATATTAATGAATTATTATTATCTACCAATTATTTGAATACTGTCGCCTTGCTTTTTCGTATATAAATATTCTGCTTTTAATTCGCAAGAAATAAAATGATTAGCAAACGGATTATTTTGGTAGAAGAATAGTATTTGGGACTTAGATTCATTAAATTACAAAAGCTCACCTACTAGGTATATATAATTTACAGTTGATTTAAATGAATAAACCTTAAAATAAACTAAATTTAAGCATAAAAAATGTTTTCATTAAAATAAATGATTTTTTCATAAGGAAATGAATTAGAAATGGTTTGAATATCGTTTCTGTGGATTTTTGATGCTAGTGCTAAATAAATGGTTATGTATACAGAATTGTGGAATATGTAAGTAAGTAAGTAAGTAAGTATTTTACTTACTTACTTACTTACAGAATTGTGGAATATGAATTGATCTATTTCAAACAATATCATTGAATTATTATTATCTCGCAATTATTTGAATACTGTCGCCTTGCTTTTTCGTATGCTTTTTACCCTCAAGTATTAAAATGGTTAGCAAACGGATTATTTTGGTCGAAGAATATTTAGGATATGAATGAATGAACCTTAAAAATAAACTAAATAAAGCATTAGAAATGTTGTCATTAAAATAAATGAATTTTTCCATTAATAAATAAATTAGAAATGGTTTGAATATAGTTTCTGTGTATTTTTGATGCTAGCCCTAAATAAATGGTTATGTATACAGCATTGTGGAAATAGGCATTATTAGAGGTAGAGAGTTAGATACTTGGTTTTCGGTAGAATGTACGAGTTGTTTTGAAATGGAAGAGAGGAGAGCATTACAAACAAGTTTCAATTAAGCTGGTGAAGAAGGTCCGAACCTGTAATCACCTAATATCATATGATTATTTAAGCTAAGTGTATTATCTCATGGTAGAATACTTAAATTTAAAAGCCTCCTTGGAAGGCATTCATTACTTTGTGCTGTGTACGTATCTTTTGAATTAGAGTCTATGTACATATGGAGTATTTGTGGAGTATATAATCTAGGGTTGTTATCATCACGAAAAAAGTGGGTATATGAAGACGTATGATTATTACCTGAGTCACTTATGGGCTATCTGGGTCTATCTACATGCATAATAGAGCAGTAGGCAGTTAATAATGTGCACATAAAATTTACATATCCATTCCGATTCAGATTAGAGTTATAAGCTTATGAGCATAAGGTAAGTAGCAACCAAGACAGTTACAATGTACTTTCCATCCTTACAGATAAAACGCAATAAGCATAATTTCGCAGAGCCCTCGCTGTAATATTCTATTATTTTAATTTTATTATTTCATAATGCTAGCGTTAGACGAGTAATAACAAACTGAGAAGCGGATGGACGGGCGGACCTCAACCAACCAAGACGCTTCTCATACATACCTTGCTTAACGCTATTTTACAAGTATCTTCAACGTATGCATTTATTATACTCGTTCAATCACTCAGACCTTCATTTCTCTCCAGTCACAACCATCCTCCTTGTTCATTTCTATTCACCACATTATTTATGACTTTATTTCGTACCCTGATCTCATATTTTGATATATGCACCATTATAATACTCTAATGGATGGCTACACTGCCAATATTATTATGCGCTATAATAGATCACTGAATATAACAACACTTAATAATATCTCAGGCCATATTCTCAGACATAACGCTACCCTCTAACAACAACTATCCAATATCTTCTATAACTAAATGTTTTATGACGGATCTCATTACATTACATCAAACACTAGTCCAGTTTATAGTAACCGACCTCTAAAACAAAACCTCCACAGAATTTATGCCCTTCATAAAAACTACCCTGAAATACTGGTTCCACCATGAATTTAATAGTAATCTATAACGAAAATTCCAAATTCAATTCGCTTACAGCAATTTCTATTTATTTTATTTATTTCTACACTTTAATTTATTTCTGCCAGCTTTTCATAAGCTTAGCAATTGCACTTAAAGTACGGACTCAAAGAAATTATATAGAGAAAAAGTAAATATTTCAGATAAAATACTTTTAACTTTTAACATATTTTATAATAGTTAATACAAATTAACAAAAGTTCTGGTCTACTTAAATAAAAATTGAACAATTAGATAAATTATGTAAAGATTTTGTTGATCTTTACTTTAGGTATTTAAAAACAGAAATTTGCATGGTAAAAATGAAAATTTTATGGTGAAATACATTTTATTATGGTAAAGAGATAATTTTGAAGACCTGATGAATGTTTGAATTAATTTAGAATGAGAAAGTGGCCTGTATAGAGGAGGACTTGGTTTAGGGCCTTTATTTTATTAGTCCCTTATCTTATCGGAGTGAAATAGTTGAGATGATGATGACTGTTTGGATTGCGTTTAGCGTTTCCCTTGAGTTGGCTTGGTTGGCCATTATTTTAGTTTTATTTGATTTCATCACCACGTACTCCCTCCTCCTTTGCATACAGATGGGTGATTTTTGCCAGGGAATGCTGACTGCGGAATTGAATGCTAACAATGCGGGACTGGAAGTAAAAACACACAAAGAAGACTCTTTTCATTCCGCTCAGCAGATCACTAATCTACTTTGTTAATTTCTGCGTCCGACGAGTAGACTAGACTTTTGTGTGGATTCCCAGTGCAGTTAGATTGTGAATTGAAATAAAATTCATTGGTAAATGTGTAAGTAGTGTCTGTGGATGAATAAATATAATGGATCGTTAATTTCGTGCGAAACAATTCGTAGATCATTAATTGCAGTTAGTTTACGAGTTTCCTGCCAACCAGTTCCTCCCTTAATCGTCTTTTTGACGCTTCGTTTAATTTTAATTGCAATTTTGAGCCCTAGCTTCTCTCTCCCAATAAATACACCTTCTTCCCATAATATTCACGTACTCTGTCGCCTCGCTTTTCTATTTATTACTTTTCCGTCCCCACGCACACCACATTGCAAATGTTTACTAAATAGGCACATAAAAACTCACTCTAGTTGACTTATCTTTAGTATGTGCTAACGATACTCTTGTACAAATCGTCGAAAGGCCCACTTTTTATTTATTCACTTTTCTTTATCACTCACTCTCTATATTAGGAATTATTTCTTCTTTCCCTTTTCCATTCTCGATATCTTCAACCTTTTCTAAATAATATCACATTACCAACTATCTCTATTACAAACTATAACTAACGAACGATAGCATTATTTGTAAGGACACCGACGAAGACCTTTTAACAGCCGCTAACTTATACCTAAACAACTTTGGAAAATCTTTAATTAAAATTACCAATCTTTTTTTAAAGCGATTTCTTACTTTTCCGGTTTTAAAATATTTTATTACCTATTAAATAATTCCTTTTATCTATTCAGAAAATAGTCAGAATTTCAAATTCTAAACTATGCATATTTTTCAGTTATAAAATTCCAGTCATTTATTCAGAACACGTTGCAATTTTATGATTTCAATGCGAATTTCTACAATGTATTTCATAAATATTTACATTTTTCGTTTTTAGAGCGATTCTCTTGATTTATTCTATGAAAGGATTGATATTTTATATTTTAATAGCAATAATCTCTACTATTTATTCAAAATATAGACATTTTTCAATTTTTACCATTTATTTCATAGAAATTAATATTTTTGAATTTTAAACCCGATATACTACAACAGAAAGAGCATTTCACCTGAGTATTTATTTACTATAGATATAATTAGAAATGGTAATATTAAAAATTGAAGGCATTGGTATTAAAAGGGAGGAAAAGCCACCCATAGGGTTAATGATAGTTTGTGGTCTCGTGACGGATTGAATTGGACGGACGGAACTGGAGCTCTGTCATCATAGTTTCCTCTGGGTGCGAAAATAGTACTTTAGTGTAATTTGCCGACTGTTAAATTACACGTCTTCATTTCTCCTGTCTGCAGATTCCCTTTGATTCCTTAACGTGCGTTTTGTATTTCTCAGTTCCGTTCTGCCTTCTCGCGGTTCTTCCTTAAATATTAACATTAGTATTTAACAGAGTCCAAGAAAGTCGGACCCACCACTTAATTCCTCGGAGTTCATGGAAATACTCTACGTAGGAGTATGTAAAGCATAATGGCTATTTAGTGCACGGTTAACACGGCATGACACGCAGACACGTAAATCAGCAAAACACGAAACAAAAGACGTTGACTGCACTGAGACGAGACGAGGAGCTATTACGAGACGCTTCTTCACCAGATCGTCTCCTCATAACGATACCTTAAGTAATCGACACACGCAACTCCGTCATCGCATGCCAATCCAAATAATAAAAGGGAACCTTTCCTAAATACTACTACTCTAATTCAATTCCTTTTTCTTTCTATAACTCTAAAATAATCACTTTTCCATAAGGAACATACTCATTTTTCCACAAAGGTATCATTTTATCATAACAATAGTCACTTTTCACAAAATTAGTCAATTTTCCATAAGAAATATTACTCATCTCATACATTTCATTCATTTTTACACATTTTATTGGAAATTCCGGGAGTAACAATTTAAAATAAAGCCAAAAAGTATGTTCCGTAATTGAAAATCATCACTTTTCCATAAGAAACATACTCATTTTTTTACAACGGTATCATTTTATCAAAACAATTGTCACTTATCACAAAATTATTCATTTTTCCATAAGTAATATTACTCTTTCCCCAAATTTCACACATTTTTACACATTTTATTGGAAATTCTGGGAGTAACAAGTAAAATTCCAGCCAAAAACTATGTTCCATAAATGAAAATCATCATTCTCTCACAAGTATCGTTTTTGCCACAAAAATCGCCACTTCTCACAAAGGTATTTATGTTTTCTTACAAGTATTAATATTGGTTACCTCACATTTAACGCATTTTTTGCATTTTAATGCATATTCTTGAAGTAAAAATTAAAATAAAGTGAAAAAGAAATGAAATATGTGGACAAGGCAATAATTCTTGTGGAAAAACGATATTATCGTAATGAATATCGAAATATGCATAATAGTCGACATCTGACGAATTTCCTTTGTGGCCAACGGATGATTAATATGGGAAGTTGAATAAAATATTTTTTCTTAGCATAGTGCCTGTGATAAAAATTCGGGGAAGGACAGACGGCGAATATCTCTGTTAGAAGTCGGGGCTATTAAACTTGTAGAATGAACTTCCTTCCTTGGATTTCATTACCTTTCCAATTGAAAGCACATTATAATAGTGTAATATTATCTCTAAACACAATTACTCATTTGCCTTCCTAACGAATAAGTACAAACAGACTACTAGATTTTTGGTGTATTTTATTACTTAGTTAGGTATAGAATTAGAAATGGGTAGAAAAGCAGTAGCGATATTGCAGATAAGCGAGTATTGTTGGTTTAATAGTTTTGTTTGGTGCGTTGTAATTGTTTCTTAGTCTGGTGGTTTGGCTGTTCTCCTTGTGCGGGCGCCCACACCACACCATTTAGCTTTTGCATTGTCTTCATTAGAATCAACCTCCTGGACTGTAATTCCACTCCACTCTCAAACTCAATAATTAGCAGTTGCTCTCGCCAACTACTTATTACACTTTTACATCACATTCTATTCAATTCTATAATAAAATTAATCACATATTCTTTTCATTACCAACATTATCATATCCTAATCCACAATGTGACTCCAGACTTGAACCAGTTGCTAGCTTCTACAGCGAGGTTCAAAAGTTCCGCACCATTGTTCACCAAAAGTTTGCCACCACCAGTTTCTTAAACACTTGAAGTATGTACCCACTCATACACATATTATTATGCATTAGAAGCCTGTCGCAAACTTTAGCAGCAGAACTTTGGAACCTCGCTGTACTTATTTATCTCCCATCCTTAAGTATACACTCAGAAATCAAGACAACCCAGCCAACCTACAAATTGTACCACTTTACATTCAAGTCTACCGTCCACTTCTTTCACGGACACTCTCTCGCTACTTTTATTATATTTATTACGTGTAGCAATGCAAAACAGATCCTCTCCAAGATATCCACACTGTGTAATTACATCCACATAGCCATAGGTGTGTTTTATTACTTAATGCAAATCTTATCAAACATTATAATTAAATTTGATAACAATAAGTAGCAAATTTTTCCCAAAAGATATACTTTAAATTAGCATAACATGAAAGACTGCTTTTAAAAAATAAATACCAAATGTAAAAATATATTCTGTCTAATTAGGTACTGCATCGTCATGATTTCGACAATATAATCCATAAAATTTTCCTATACTTCTGTACTTCCAAGATTCCAAGTAAATATGTACATTAAGTAGAGATTTGAAAACTGTATGAAAATAACTGTGATAAATAAATACATTAATAATTTGACTAGTAAGCTTTTTAAATTACATAACATGGAAGACTGCTTTTAAAAAATAAATACTAAATGTAAAAACATATTTTTTCTAATTAGGTATTGCTTATTACCGATTACGACAATAATATAATCAATAAAATTTCCCAGGGAATTTTTTTATTTCAAAGATTTAAAAAAATGTGTACATTAAATAGACATTTGAAACCTGTGTGTGTGAAAATATCGGTTAGAAATAAATAGATTAATAATTTGAGTTGTAAACGAGGTGTGGATAAGCAAAGTATACAGAAGTGTTGATAGCTGTGGATTTTCCGCTCCATTAAAATGCTTCGTTTGCTCATTCACAAAAACTGCGCTGGTTTATTTATGGCCAGTTCCTTTTTCAGTGACTCGTGCCGAATGGAACGATTTCAGTTTACGAATTCATGTACGGAACACTATCCATACGTTATTTGCTGTAACCGTTTATTTAGCGAATAATGGCAAGTATCATAATAATATTATCACCTTTGACTTTGTTGCCCGTCCAGACATTACGTGTTTACTAGAAACGAAACTGTTATGTTAGCTGCTTCCGATTTAATGGATGATGTGCTCTCAATCGACTGAAGTGCAGAAGTATTTAGATGAAACGGAGTTGTAATATCTTTTTATTCAACAGTTTATCCGTATGATAATGCAATTCCCATCTATATCATGTTCTCACTACCTTAAATCTTTTACAGAGTGAATCTGCATGTTCATCACGAGTAAATTATGCTCGCGTTAGAGATACAGTGATGAAAATGAGAAAATGCGGTGCTGATCTGCTCTAGAAATACAGTTAAAGGGTTCTCTATAGATTTATATGCACAGAGAATATTGAGTTCAATTATTCCCCATGCTACAGAATGTCCGTCTCGATAGTTCACATAGCCAAAACTTTTTTTTTCAGTTTTTCCCCCTTAAAATTTTTTTGGGAGAAATCGAGATAACACCGGATTTACACCAAACAAGACCTCTCTGGAGCAATTTTGAAAAAAATTTCTCAAAATCAAATTCTGACAAAATTTTGATTTTTCTTCTTGAAATTTTTGCTAGTCAACTCTCAAAATAGACACTCTGTATATAGAAGTAGGAAAGAAGTGTGAAATAAATTCTCAAAATCAAATTTTCGACAAAATTTTGATTTTTCTTCTTGAAATTTTTCTATATGAACTTTCCAAATAGACACTCTGTATATAGAAGTAGGAAAGAAGTGTGAAATAAATTCTCAAAATCAAATTTTCGACAAAATTTTGATTTTTCTTCTTGAAATTTTTCTATGTGAACTTTCCAAATAGACACTCTGTATGTAGAAGTAGGAAAAGAAGTGTAAAAGATGTACACGTCCAGAATGAGAATTAGCGAATGAATTTATTCTTAATATTGGAGTATTGGAGGCTGCTGCATATGTGGAGTGACTTATGTGTTTGTTGGAAGAGAGTGAGGAAGCTTGGGAAGTGAAGTCGACGTGAAATGAGAAAACATTTTTGAGTGAATGATGCTTTTAGTTCCGTGTCTAATGTAAAAATAATGTGGTTCATCCTCGCGCAGTTCAACAGTCAAGCCAGACTCAAATTTCAATTCACTTTATGTCGACACACAACCCCTTTTTATTGAGAAACTTGACAAATTTATGAGACTCCTTATTGCCAACGCTTATCCTTCTTTAAAATCCCATTTCACTCCAACATACGCAATATATACAGAACATACTTAACTATTCTCTCTCCCATTCTAATTTCTTTTACAATCTACATTCTCAACCACATTATTTTTATTTCGCTCTTTATTCTTTCTTAGTCTCTAATTAAAATTTAACTAAAAACAATGTAATTTACAATTAAATTCCATCGAAACTTGCTATCTGCTTATAAAACACTATTACCGAATTTTGCCACATCCTAATTAAATTACAAACAACATCGAATTACTATAATATGAGATATTACTATAATATGAGATTCTTATCTTCTTATCATGAAACGTAAATATGAATTTTCAAGAGACTAAATTTTAATATCACATTTTTAAATAATAAGTCAAGTGCAACTGAAAATTACTGAAAGTAATATTTTTTGCAAGTTAACCCATTGTTAAACGATTGCCTTACGTTATTTGTATTTAATAATCCATGCATATATATTCATCACGCTTGCCTCTCGCCAATTGCATTCTTAGTCAAATGCATGATTATATTTTGTGCAATAGATCACGGTCATGTCAGTCATGGTGCAATGAAAGTCGCTACTGATAATATCAATTTAAGGTTGCCATTTAGTTCACCTGTACTCTTTTTCAGTTTACTCTGTGGTTAAAATTGATGTATGTTTGTAAAATTACAGAGTTTGGATTTTTCAGAATTAAAATAGCACGAGATAAGTGAAGATGCACCCTTATTTAGGTTCTTTATAAACAAAAGTATTAATTCAAAGTGTGCCATTCTTTACCTATCTTTTGTAAAAGCACCATCTTATTGAAAAGTCATACCCATATCAAAAAACTGCGATGAAAATATTTTTGGTAAAAAGTTTAGAATTAAAATTTCAATAATTTCTATAGTTTTTGAAGTATTTCTTAAATATGCAGAATTTTCGTCATAAAAATTGCAATTTAATCGTAATATTTATATTTGCATAAAAATCGTTTTGCAATTTGTTTAGGTAATTGTAATGGGTTTAATGACTGGTGCCACAGCCAAAGGTTCTTCTTTATACGGAGTTCCAGCTCCACATCCCAGACCTGCCCCACCAGAACAACAATTCATTACAGAATCTTCTCGTAGTGAGCAAAAAGTTCATAAACACGTTTATGGTAAAAGAAAAACCAAATTAGTCTTGTTAGAGAATTGTACACCTATTTATAAACCTTAATTAATAAATGTTTTACTTATTATTACAGTTCATGTGGCTCCAGAGGTAATCGGTTAATATTTTGTAAATCAAGTTATTGCAAAAATTAGTATTTCATATCAGGTGAAATATTCTTAGGAATCTGATAGTGAAGACAAGCAAATAATTCGAGTTCCCGGAGGAGGGAATAAACACGTAAACATAATATTTGTCAAGACTCCTTCACAATCAGCGGAACAGAAAACGGAAATAATTCTTCCAGAACAACAACATCGTAATCTCATCTACGTTTTGATAAAAAAGGGAGATTCTAACGGAAATATTAAGGTAAGTATAATTTTTTTCTAATCTGAAAAACCAATTATTCAAATTTTAAATAAAAATACGCCAATTCTTTACCATAAATTTTACTATCTTGTAAATAATTTCATTAACAGTTTCGCAGAGCACAGAATCAAGGAGTAAGCAAACCTGAAGTTTATTTCATCCGCTACAAAAGTAAAGAGGAAACGAATAATTACGCACCATCACAAAAACCCACGGTTTCTACCGCTAAAACTACTTATGGTGTCCCAACGTATTCTCATCGTAGAAATTAATTTATATCCAGCATATTTATTTATAATAATACGTAAATCGTTTTTAATACCGTGGACAAAGTAAGTTATGTGTAATTATTAGTGAATAATACGAAATTGCATGGTATGCTATGTACTGCTGTGTTTACTACGATACGATTACATCTACGTTGACATAAACGAATGTAAAAAATTCAGAAAGCAATAAAATATTCAGTATTTTAAGAGTGTAGCTAAACGAGTTGTTTTGTAAGCACGAAAAGTATATACGAAAAGCATATATAGAGTATATTACTATTAAGCTTGGATTGACAAAAGTTATATGTGGTTTGGTTCGTCTAAAGCATAAAAAATTAAGAAGTGACCGACTTGAGTTAGTTGAAGCGGCAGTTATCGATTAAGTTTCTATTTGGGTATTTGCGTATGTAAAAGGTACAACAGTTTAAGAATCTACCATATTATTTGCTAAGCATTTCATTTCTGTCCGCAGGAGTATCTACTACTTTTGATTTAATAAGTGAACTAATTTGGAATAAATCCGTATTTAGAAAATGTATCATTTGCAGCAATTTATTTCTTTGACATTTCTAAGTTTCTCGAGTGACAATTGCCAGTTGCATATCGTTGATTTTGGAAATCAGGATTTAACTGAGAAAACTCTGTTTTCGTTTTCGGACACTGTGGTTCCCCAACCGGCCCAGTTGTTTCACCACATGCGTGAAGCTGGAACTGCAAGGACCAAAGATAATCAAGGTGTCCGGTGCATTCTGAGTGTTTTCATCGAACCCCATCCGGACAAACTGAACGAAATGGTGAAAAAGAGAGGTTCCACTGCGATTCCAAAGGAAAAGATCCTGGATTTGGACAGAACTGTAGTATTGTGGTCCATGAGTTTCTTTTTAAGGTGTTCCCCGGAGAAATTTGAATACTCGGCCGGTGGTTCCTTAAATAGTGGGCGAGAAGTAGTTTTCGGAGTTGTGGATGACTTCGGACTGATCGGGGAGGAAGGGAAACTGTGTTTCGGTTGTGAAAAATGGGACATTGAGTTTTCTCATGCGTTTCTGGAATAAAAAGTTGAGTCTTGACGGTAACTGTACACAAGTTCATATTTTACAGTTGTTATCACCGGCGAATGTCATTCTGGATCATTTTTTCCATTTCCTGACGAATGTCTTATGTGACGCTGTGTGATGGAATTTGACAATAATAAATGAGTCGTAATGAGCATTTGCGGACAGAGTGGGACGGATATCCATCTCGGATCTCAATCTCTGAAGAGTGGAGCAAAAACGAAGAAACATGTGTCAAGTCTGAACAGTCGATTAGTAATCCAGTACAGAGAGAAAACAAAAACGCATTCATTCATAAATGACTCTGCTCAAGTGCTCAGAGAAACTCACGCAATTAGGATAATAGCAAAGGCATGCCAAACCCTGAATTCATATTTAACTCTGCAGACAGACAATGGCATCTGATTAGAATACGAGCATTTGTTTTCTTTGCCTTCACACACAGGCCGAACTAAACATTCAAGATGCTGTACTACTCCAGGAATAGGATTCTGTAATCTAATACACAAGAATGGATCATCCATCTTTATGGCATCTGAGAACAGACATATGGCAGAAAATATTCATACGCCAGTTCAATCTGGCTCAGCATAGTGTCAATTGGTCCTAAGGACTCTTAAGGACTTAACACAACTACAAAAATCTGTTACAATCTAATATCACATTGTAAATACTTAAATTACAAATACTTCAATAAATAATATTGTCCTCAATGAATTACAGGCCAACTGTAATTTTGTGTCTCATACCAATTTGTGGGTTCTGCTTCTTAATAATTCACTTTTAGTTATGTTATTTTATGTTAAACAAGTATTTTGAGAAATTAAAGTTTCTTTTTAAAACTTCAGTGTATATTGTATCATATATTTATTTTTCATTAGTTTGCATTTCATTCACATTTGTAGTTTTGCTTAATTCAGAATTCACGATTTATTAGACTTTAACAATTAAATAGTTCTCCCTTGTGTTTCTCTATATATTTCTAGAGTACACTTAAGAAACCTGTTCTACTTTACAATTCGTTACTTACGTCAATTACTAGACAAAGGCAAAAATGAAACGTAATGACTTAAACGAAAGTATTTGTTTTCTAATGCGACCGATTATTCGCTCTACCTAAATTGTATCTAAAGATTGATTAATTGAAAAACCGCAATGAGAAGTAAATGGAGTCTTCGTATAAGAAAATTCGCAATGGTAGTTTATTTTTCATTCTTTTTAAATAAATTTACAAGTAAAAAATATGAATCTAAAACTCTTAGAAATTTTCTGCTGCATTAGTATTCGTGGTGTATTTACATTACACGTTAGATTAATGAAAAAGTAATATGAAAGATACTGCTATTTTTAAAGAATTTATTATAAGAGTAACTGAGAATATTAATTCTTGATATATTCCGTATTTTCTAAGTTTCTGAATATAAACAGAAGTTCTTGTAGGATTTAGTTCAGTTACTGTGCATTAGATTCGATGGATTGGATTAACAGATTAAGAAGAAAAGGAAATATGGTGCAATGGGGGCAAATAGTATTAAAGTAGTGTATAAGTAGTTTGAGTATAGGTGTCTGGGAGTGTTATTAGAGTTGAGGAGATGACTGTAGATTTGGAGAGTGTTTGTTGGGAATAGATTGTTGATTGTCTGTGGAAATGGAAGGAAGACAGAGTAGACAGTGTCCGTGCAAAAGTTATGATGGATTGCGTCTGCAGAGCGGAGTGATGCTATTTGAGCTTTCTGACAATGATATACGAGCACTAATCGGCCTCCGGTGTCTACCCTTTCCTTTTACAAACACATTTATTCCACTAGGCACAAATCCACACTTACGCAAACACTTCCCTCTCCAACTGCACCATTATACAGCTCCTGTCTCACAAACACCTTCCACAGCAAACTACACTCACATTCTCACTTCATAAATCAACACATAATAACAATATTTTACAACTTTTACATACAACTATTGTCAATTCAAAAATTAAGTATTCAGTATCTTTAAGAAATATGAAAAAATACATTTTTCAATTTTTACCACTTTTTCTATACTTATTGTACTCAAAAAAAGTAAAAAAGTCAATTCTCACTGTAAAACTACAGAAAGAATCGATCTCTTACATTTATGGCCAATTTTCATTATTGTTTTACAATTCCTCTCCGTTTTTGGCGAAAATCATTACATTTAAGACTGACAAGAAAGATTAATTCATTTGGAAAGTTTAATATGAACGAGAATAATATATCTTTGAAACTATGAAAAAGCGATTTGTCAATTTTTAGTACTATTTCCATGCTTTATTGTCATTGTAATCAAAAAAAGCTTTAAAAACTACAGAAATGTCTTACATTTATGCCCAATTTTCATTATTGGTTTACCATTACTCAACTCTTTTGTCGTATTCTACTTAGTTTTGGAATTTTTCTAAATTATTACATTTACGATTGACAAGCAAGGTTAATTCACTTTATACGAGCGAGAATAATATATTGCCACATTTTTTAGTACAGAATTCATGAAAATTGATTAACACATTTTTTGCTACGAAATTAGCGTACACGATATCTGTAGTTTGCAATTCTTACAGGGGACTTTTGGTATATATACTGCACAGACGTGTTGCATACGAACCTATGTAGAATTAGAGAAAAGATTATATTTACAAGAATAGAGATTTTTACTGGGGCGTAATAGCGAGATCACGCTATAGGAACATGTAAGTAGTGCTAATGAATGTAAATGAAGTATTTATGTGTTTTTAAAAGAGAAATAAATTATTCGAGATAGGTTGGAAATGTGTGATTTATTGATAGCTGAGTAACTTCCGTGTATCTCTGTGTGCATAATAACAAGAAATCTGATTGCATAATTGGAATCATAAAGAGCATAAAAGTGGCAGTTTGGTTGTACAGTGGAAACAGGAGTACAGAGGTAGTTGCAGAAAGATTTGACATTGAGCTCCGTGCACGACAAGATCACGATTACTTTTGACTTCTGCGATTGTTATTTGCATTGCACAGATATCTCTTTCTCTTCTTTGTCCCTCGCACCGGACACACTTCACATAATCACTCAAATACAGTGAGATTCTTAAATCACGCAACATAGGTCACGTGGTCCTAGAGTTTGCAACATGCTTCTAATTCATATGTATGTGTTTACCCGTTTTATATTAGAAGAATGTCGAAAACTTTAGCACCATGTGCCATATGTTGCGTGACTTTAGAATCTTGATGTACACTTCTTTAACTAAACTCTCAAAAGGATTATCTTTTTGCAACCTTTGTTTCCCAAATCAACAATTAGTCCTTTTTATTCGCATGTAAACACCAACTATGCAAATTACAATGCAAAAGTGCCAATTACGTATACTTATTTCAATGGCTTGTTACAACATACAAACATTGTTCAAATATTCTCAAACTTTGCATTATTTTATGAATATGCCGTAAGCATTATAACTGCATTCATGTAGAATATTCATTTTCTTACCAAATTAGTATTCCAAGCATACATATGCAAAAATGCATAATGCAATTGCAGTAATAATGCTTTTTTATATTCTAGCAAACAAAATACGATCATTAACCTACTTTAAGTCTTATTTAGAAATTTTAGGTCCTTATCCAATTATTAATTGGAACGTTAGAAATACACAAATACACAAATCTAGTAAATATAATAAAATAAATGTACCAAAATAATATTTCCGTTTGGTGAAAATGGAAAATGGAAATTTTGAAAATACAGGATGTACCATAATTTTTATTTAGCACACAGTATTTCCACGTTTATTCATCATTCATTTTGCACAATCAATCGTTTCCAACTCAAAATATAAAATATTTTTAACAAAAATAGTTTCACTAAGCACAAGAGTTTTTAGAAGTGTAATAAAAGCCTTTTTTGATAAAATGAGGAGAAAGAAAAAGGAAATTGTGTTGATTTGAACAGTTTTAATAGCAACAACACGAATCATAGGAAGCTCCACTATTTCCACATTGAAGAGAGTTAAAGACACATCCGTGAGGACAATGACGGATGTTGTAGCCACAGCGAGACTCCTCACAATTCCCATGACCGCCTCCGTGTCCTCCGCCATGCTGCACCTCATTTCCTTCATGGCCTCCGAATCCACTACTGTCTCCTCCAAAACCTCCGAAATCTTCAAAAAATCCTCTCCGTATGCGTTTGGCTGTTTTCATAAAAAATTACTCCAATTTAATTCAGCAATTGAACAAACAGAGCAGATTTGCATCTGTAGTTTAGTATCTAAGTATTTTAATTATCTTTGCATTTAAATTTAAGATGCATTAAATAAATGCATTGAAAAATATCATTCAAATTTAAAATGCAATGATTTAATGCATTTGCATTTAAAATGCTTAGAAAAAATGCTTTAAAATTTGAAATGCAATGATTAAATGCATTTAAATTTAAAATGCATTGAATAAATGCATTAAAAATTGTATTCAAATTTAAAATGTAATGATTAAATGCATTTAAACTTAAAATGTCTTGAAAAAATGCCTTTAAATTTGAAATATTTTGTATTTCTAGAAAAAAAATTACAATTAAACACTTTTTATGTAAAATTTGCTATAATCTTCTACTAAATTCGTTATAATTTGCATTTTGATGATTAGTAAGTACTATACTAGAGTTAATTATAATTAGGAAATAATAATGAACCTGCACAAGCGAAGGCTACACCAATACACAAGAGTAGGACAATAGTCCAACGGAATGGCACACTTTTCGTTCTCATTTTGAAATGTCCAGAAACTGACACCAGTAAAAATTGGGGGCGTGGCGTAACTTTTGGTGCTGCTGGTATTTGTAAAACTACTTAAATTGTTTGTAATAAGGTGGAAGTGTGCAAAAATAATAGTTCTCTTATAATAAACAAAGGAGATGGCAAAGTATCCCACAGGCAGACTATTGATCCGATTTGCGTTGGTTTAGTTTAATTATCTCGTGTGCTGACTTGACTTGACTCGTTTAGGAATTACTCGAGAACAAAACAGTTGAGACTGAGGAGTCCCAATGAAATAATTCAACTGCAGATTTCAGTTTCCTTGATTGCTTTGAATGGTTGAATGAAGGTGAGAGTGAGACGTGCTCTTAAGTATCCTATTGCACGTAGTAATCCACCAGTCTATTTTTAGTTTGCAAATTGTAAAGGCACAAACCAACAAAAAGGTAATTCTATTGAGAATCACTAAGGGGTGGAATGGAACTAACCAAGTCGAATACTCAAAAAGGTATAATATAGTGTCTGATGTTGGTAAATACAGTAAATAGGTGTAATACAGAGAAAAAAGAAAATAAAACCAAAAGTTAGTAATGTTACTTCATAAGATGCATAATAGAGGTATAAGAATTCACGTAACAGTGGAGCAAAGACACTCAACTGTGGAAACATTATTTTTTAAACTGACATGACAAACACAGAGTTAGTTTACTCGCATTGTCTACGTAGAGGCAGGCAGCTAGAAATATTTTGCATTTTTATAGAGATTTGCACAGAGTAATACATCTTCCCACTAGGCTTCCCTAAATTACCTTTTCCATGACATTTTTTACTATTTACTATCCCTACTTAAGTGGGAATGGAGAGGTAGGCACAAGTATCATATCATTCAGTGTTACGCTACACCGTGTACAAGAATACACATAAACTATACACTCTGTCACTATAACAGAGCATATTGTGATTTGTATCAGAGTAAAGTAAAGCGAGACGAAAGAGGTTAGTTAGCTAGAAACCGTGAAGTCGCGACTGTTACATTTACTATTGGTATAACTATACAAGCATGCAGTTTTTACACTACAGGGTTGGCCATAAATCATGCACCTTAAGAAAATAAAATACTGTTTGGGCCCCAAGTCACGCACCATAGGAAAATGCATACATGTAATGTTTGAAAATGATTCTCAAACCGTTTGAGAACATCGTACCTAATATTATTTTCATATGGTGCGTGATTTGGGGCCAGCGCTGTACTTGGTTTGACTTGACTCTCTTTGGAAAATGATCCATTAAAACGCAGCTTGTCACCTTACCACACTTTAACATATAATTTATTCCCTTTAAGTACATGACGAGAGAAAAACCATTCTAAATTCAAAAGTAAATGTAAGACATTACATTCCATTGTTCACAATTATCATAAATAATGAAATGACTATTCAAAGCGGCTCTACATAACTAACAACAGGTTGATGAGGGAATTAGCGCTACTAACTTTCTTGTTTGCCATACAACTGCAAAACTACAACTAGTTACTCTAAATAACCCTTTTCTGTATGCAAATATAGGTACAGGGGTAATAATAAGTGAGAGTGGAGATTAGAGTCTTTACTACTGTGCAACTAATGTCAACTAATCAAAATACAACAGAAAGCCAATTGGTAATTTAATCAAGGGACATTTTTATCTCCTTCTGTTGCACAGGTTTGTAATTTATGTCTAAGATTGTAATCTTGCTAATGTAGTTATGCCTGATGAAATATGACAATGATATTGAAATGCCAATTTAAAAAATCACGACTTCATTTGCTTTACCTGATTTGATTAGAATATCTCGTTGAAATTGATACGAACAGAATGTTTGTGAAACAGTGCTTAATTGCTATCTCAATAAGTTTATGTCTCATAATGTGCGGTGATCAACACACGAGTAAAGAAATCTAACGGGTTAATGTTCATAATGTGAATTGGATTGTGTAACATTATTTTCCTATCGCGCCATAGTTAGTAGTGTGTGAATAAATTAAGTACAAAGTGGTTCACTAGAGTTTACATGTTTTAGGTAGAAATATGCACAGAACTCCGTTACTCAAGTCTCAAGAAGATTTTGCATGCTCTGTGGGTGTTCTCAACTACTCATTCGTTTTCTCGTTCGCTCTGGTTAAGATACGTGTACAAAATACAGTGAAGGACCAAAGTCATGCATCTTTAGAGAAATGACAGTAGGTACTTTGTTTGAAAATGAGTCTCAAATTGTTTCAGAAGCATTTTCAAGCATATTACATGCATTTTCCTATTTTTTCTTATGGTGCGTGATTTAGGCCCTTCGCTGTAGTCATGTGTTCTCTTGTGTTATGAAGTGTGGATTCATTTCGTCCTGCTCTGTCACATCAAAAGACATTGATGACAAGACAAGTGTACCATTACATACGTTATTACGTATGTACTCTTGTCTCTCTCATTCTCAACATTAGTTACTCAACTGCAACTCTACCTATAAACTACTAACATTACGTAACCTATCTGTAATTCTCCAAATAAGTCGATACTTCCAAACACACGTAAATTAGCAACTCTAACTACAAATGAAACCACGCAGTTTGTCATTTACTACACAAATACACCAGAAAAACAAGATTTACAATACAACTTTAATTAATTTACATAAAATTACAATTTAAGTATGCAGTGAGACAAAACATTTGTTAATATCCTAAAATTATCTTTATTCAGTGACAAATAGATAGTAATATATATCGTGTAGTGGGAAATGGGAATTACATGATAACTATGAACTTTTTAAAACATTTAACCTGATTGTTACCATTAAAATTATGATTTCTCACATTTACTGCTCCCTAACTAATCTTCTTTCGATAATAACTTCCCAATCTTATCTTATTACAAACATTTATTCCATTAATAAAGATTACTTGCAAACTTTATCATTTTTAAGTGATATTCTACTCGAAATATTACATTTCGAGAAAATATGGTAGTAAAAATGTGGAACACAGTAGCTATATTGAATTTAAAGAATTTCAATTATCTAAAGTTTTACTAAGTGCTCTAGAAATTTTTTTAGTGAGCAACCGAATTACAGAATTGGACCTATATATTACATATGTACGTAATTTTTGTGAATTAGAAAACTTTACTAATAGCTTTAATATAAAACATTAATATTCAAATTCCCTAAAAATATAAAAATTAATTTAAATAAAGTAGCTTATTTAAGTGAAAGATAGAAGTTGGAAAAAATTGTAAATGGTCTGTAGTATGTTTGAAAATGTAATTTTTTGTAGTTTTAGCCAAGTGACAGGATAATAACTTAACTGAAAAGGTAAAATGATGGAAAGAAGTTAGTTTCACCTACATGACTGAAAATTATATAGAATTTGCAATGTAGGAATCCTTAAGAAAAACACCACCAGACAATTATCCACTTGCGCGAATAAATGAGCAATGTGAATTTGCATTAAAAATGAAACAAAAGCAATCAATTATTGTAATGCTGTTGGAAGAACTCCACTGGTTGAGTATTCAAGTGCAGAAGCCACGAATTTAAAAGGTTACGTACTTTGTAATAGGTAGGTAGTCTAATTATTAAATGATATTGTATTAGGGGGAGAGAATTTGGTTTTGCGTATTGGACTTGAGCATTTTTCACAATTAAGGACTATGATCACAATTAGAAGTGGACAGAGTTGTAATTACAGGTGTCTGTCTCAAGACAAGATGAAGACGAATGGAAACCAATCAAAGGGAACCTGGGAATGAACTATAGGCACAAAGTGCCAATTCCCCTCCAATAAATTAAAATCCAGCAACTGAAGAGACAATGATGACGAGGTCACCCATTATTATTACAGTCCGAGCAACATTCATATTCGCTCTGTGGAATTAATCAGCAGAAAACACAAAGCATCTTCTTCAATCACCTGCCCTACAATTATTATTTCAAATAATTTGCTCTTTCCCTATAATTTTCCAAATTTCTTACACTTTTCCCCAACTAGGCCTCTTAATGAACTTTCAGAAGGGATAACTCATTTACAAACTCATCCAAATCCTTCATTCCTCGTTCATGAACCCAAAAACCTCTCATCCCATTTATACAGTAGCATCAATTTCAAAAATCTCAAAGTCTGTTTTATATTGATATTCCAAATTCCCATTCCTTTCAGTAATGCTTCCAATACTGAAAATATTTATTTTATTAAAATGTTATACAGATTTTGCTTGCTTTAATATTTTGGCCAATACTAGAATAAAAAGATAACCATTTTATTAATTTTAACGTTTATTTTCCATTGCAAAAGAGAATTCTTAAAAATGCAGGGAATCTGCAACCGATTTTAGTAATTTTAACTTTTATTTTGTATTGCAACAAGGAATTTTTAAAAATGCACGGAATCTGCAACCGATTTTAGTAATTTTAACGTTTATTTTGCATTGCAACAAGGAATTTTTAAAAATGCACGGAATCTGCAACCCATTTTAGTAATTTTAACGTTTATTTTGTATTGCGAAAGGGGATTCTTAAAAATTCAGGGAATCTGCAAGTGAAAATTACATAAGGGTTATCAGTTGTAAAAGAAAATGAAGATGCACTTCTTACGGTTCATGGAAAAATGATTGTTAATAGGAAATGTGAAAAAGTAGATTATTAATTATTATGGGTTAGAAGTTTATTTATGGGTTTGGGTATTGTGCTGGAAGCGAAGCACGTTATATAATAAGTAGTTTAGAATATTCAGGGATGGCCAGGAGAGATGCACAGTGAGGTAATTGTGTGTATTTTTATTGTTATTTGAGTTAGTGTTGGTTGGCAGATGTAATTACACAGGTTAGCCTGATTAGCATGACTAGGTTGTAATTATCATTACCGTTTACGAGCCAATCGGATGATTTAACTGATTAAAATCACGCTGTGGCTGTGAGTCAAGTGAGCTTCTACAAATCACTCGCCCAACTCGATTTGCACACAAACACATTCATTCCACTCACATTCTCCTCTATAATTACTATTATAACCTATAACCACTAATATCCACTACTTGCAGTAATTATTTAGTTAAGCCATCCGCACATTTGCATACACAGATATCTCATTGCGAAATCCAAACAGCAGTGCTCATCAAAATATTAATTCTCACTCACCGAATTCCTCTGCACCACCAATCCTATAATCTCTTACAGTTAACCTTACATAAAACTAATCTACAGAGAGTGTCAGTAGAAAGTATCCATAGCGTTTACAATCTATAAAGAGATACATGTGTATTTAAATTGTCCGCTTTCAGCTTGAACATACATACCATGATATTTACTTATACATGGTAAGCCCCATGGTTACTTTCTACTGATTCTCTCTGTATCAATACAAAAGTGTTTAAACAAAGAATAATTATAAACCTGTACAAAGAACAAAGGTAGAATATCAGCCTTAAGGTCATTGTCGATTCTTTTGACTTATTGCATTATCTTCGTTCACATCACAATTATTTCCATTTCAAGCTCCATTGCTTCCTAACCGTACCTTTGTCTTTCCTATTTACATAATGTCAGTTGTTTCCGCTTAAGATTCCAATCCTTTTATGTTTTCTTTTCAGATTATAAAGAATTTTATTGTTCAACACAGTAAAATAAAACGGATGATAGCCACAGAATGAATTATTATTGTAAATTGTTACATGAACAAATATTTATTAGTTTCAAGCACGTAGTGTATTTATTGCACTGCAAGAAAAGGAAATTAATTATACTGTTATAGTAATGTGGAAAGCTGTAGCAATAAAACAGTTTAGGTTCCGTGATGCATTTGGAGTCGGTTGGGAAAAGCAGTTCATTAATCAACATTAATTCATTGGTCAAGTGAAGTGAAATGTTAATTTTATGTAAAACAGTTGTCAGTGTGTAAGTGGACATTTATTTCAGTCTGCCAACAAGAGACCACTTAAAAATCTGCGTCTGCCTAAAGTCTGGCTCAAAGATTGCCAGCAGGATTAGGCAGTTAGAGAATAAGCGAATATTATAGTAACGTTTTGGTTTTGGCTTTGTTTTACATTTAGGTACAGTTTGGATTACTATTGTATGAAATCCCTCAGCATTTCGTTTTTGTTGTCTGGAAATAAATGGTTAGTTAGTGCAATGTGTTTGTGCATTGGGGAATGAGTGAGCGGAGAAGAAGTTGAGAGCGACAAGATATTTGGATATGGGGAAAATTTAAATGCACCACATAAAAACTGAAATTCCCACAAATGAAAAGCCTTAAACTGCCCCACTTATATGAATTTGCCCCGTTTATATCATTTTACCAGATAAAACCTGACTCAACCCTATAAAAATAGAACTGCCCATGTTGTAAATTGAAACTCCCACATATTTAATGAATTTTCCCAATATTTTCATATAGAAAAACTCACCACAAGTTTAGAAATTCATTAGATATATGGGAGTTTCAATTTACAACATGGGTAGTTCAATTTTTATGAGGTTGAGTCAGTTTTTATCTGGTAAAATGATATAAATGGGGCAAATTCATATAATTGGGGCAGTTTAAGGTTTTTCATTTGTGGGAATTTCAGTTTTTATGGGGGTGATTAAATATTAGGGGTATCCAGAGTAGTAGAAATAGAAATGGTCGAGATGAATGGCTGGAACGCACGGAATAAACTGGAAATTGCATTGGATTGCATTCCCGAGTTTATCCCAGTTGTAACTAAACGTGTACGTAAATAAATAGTATCTATAGGGAGAGGAGGAAAAGGACGGTGAATTTCAAGTAAAGTTGACTAAATCCCAAAGCCATAGATTCTGCGAATGTTCGGACGTTAATTCTCGAATGTTTTGTTGTTGGGCTATAAAGAGTCTGCCCCGGAGCCAAGAGGAGTCAAGTCAACGCTAATTTATCGTTCCGTTTAATTTTGCAAAGCTGTTTTCCTCTCTGCCAATATAAATGGCCATAGCATAGCATAGGACTCTTAATTTATCCACATTTGCATATCTTGGCTGGATTTATATCGTTTCTTTGCGAACTGGAGCCTCTCTTTCGCACTTCTTCCATTTTATAGTTTATTTTAACATTTTAATGTTTAGAACTCACTTTGTCTTCCACTCTGCTCATCCTGCTCTTAATGTGAGAGATGAGCGTTTATCTCTCCATCTCTAAATCTCTATATCTACATATTCTCCGCAATTAAATAACAGCATTGAGTGGATTGGCCCACAACACTTGCTTGGCTTCCTTTTAGGCTATTTATGTTTTAATCGCTCAACTCGTTCTGCAGGGGAATAAAAGTAACTACTCGCGCGTGTAATTCCTATTTAGATCACTGGGTAATTCATACAGTCATATTAGAGGCAGACAGGCGACAAAACAAAACAAAATAACGTAAACGAGAACATAACGGCGGAAATCGAGTGACAACATAAGCCAAACTTCGTACTATTTAAACTAACTGACTCTAATGGATGCATGGATCATTCTCTCACTCACTCCACACTGTCACAAATACAAAACTCCATCACAAGGCTACACACAGCTATTTCCACTCACAATTCTCCTCTACTCCACAAATACGACCATGTGCCCTATTCCTATCCTTTCAACTATTTAAGTACACAACAAGTTAAAAGTCACCAGAAATTATACCAACGTGGCTAATTGCCATCCCTCCGTAAATCTAACACGTGCAATCGAATTACCCTCAATAAACGACGTTATTTACATACTGCTTTCAATTTAATCCACAATCTACAATCTACACTGAAAAATGGAAAATATCCGTTTTACTGAATACCCTCATAATATAACACTATTAAATGTATATACACGAAAAACGTAGTTTCTAATAATATACTAATTAATTTTGTGTTCCTAAAAAGTATCTAATATATAAATTAGAGTAATTGTGAGTGTGTGTGTTCGTTTGGAACGGGTTTGAGAAGAGGAGGCTTAAGAATGGAATTCGGGAGAACTAAAATTAACAAGACATTTCATTTGCTTAGTGACAAAATTCCTTGGTTGACTGGTGGAGCCAAAACAAAGGGAAATTGAGTTGATGTGAGTGACAGTGGGACAGAGTTGGGATTAGTTTGGAGTTAGCGTGTATAAATGCAGTTAAATGAGAGCGTCTTGCTGGGATGGAGTAAAATGGAGCTTTGCTTTGTGAGATAAAACTTAAGGTTACAAGACAATGCAATACAATGAAATTCTATCACATCACATTTCTTTTGTCTTCTCTGTAGTTCTTGTGCATTTACATTTTATTGCTTTACATACAAATACTGATATGTACCTACAGTGTATAACAACGTATACATTTTACATGTACAGCGAGGTTCTAAAGTTCCGCACCATATAGGCACGTGGTACTGAAGTTTGCTACATGTTTTTATTGCAAATGTTTAAGAAACTTGTCGCTAACTTTGGTGCAGAATTTTTGAACCTCGCTGTATGTAGGTACTAATAGGGATGTGTTAAGTTTATGATGCTAATAATAGTGTTGTGAAGGAAGAAGGAATTTCCAGTTAGAAGTTGTGCAGTTAACTCGAGGATTGTGAACTGGAAAAGTGGAGTGACTCGGCGTTAAGATAAGCTGTGCAATTCGAAATGAATGCCTCTGCGAAAGACAAACTGCAAGGAACATTTAGTTCTGTAAATTACACGAGGGAATGTGTCTATATGGACTCTCGTCTCAGATTGTGTCTCCCGACTCAACCCTTCCAGCACCAATCCTCTGGCCCCATTCCCTCACTCAACACAAACACTAATTCACATACACATTCAATTCCGCTCCCATTTCTTATTTCGCTAACAACAATACAACCACATCAATGCCCTCCACTTTACTTTGTCTCAAACCCGATTCCCGTACTCTCGCGCCTAAGATATCAACACCGAAGCCACACTACTATACAACGGAACATATCATAGACAAATAACCCGAATAAATAAACTTCTAAGAGTTTTACGACAAAAGCAATGAGCTTTGTCTTCTCATGAACACATTTCACTCTTAATTGCAAGGATTTAAGGGCATTACAGCCCTCCGTGTCTTTTTACTCTTGTCGACAATCAACAAGAATCTTTAAACGATCTGTTACTTTTTTTTACTGAACGAAACAAAATCCCATTTTATACAAAATCACTTATCCAACTAGAAATTCTATGCATAATGGAGACTTTCAAACCCTTTCTAAGCTCAAACACAATTAACGAGCTTACGATAAAATATACCCTTCTTATATATTATTAGATTGATTTCCATTTTCCCCAAAGCTAATAACATAATACTTAAGTTATCATAATATGTTCACATTAAGCATAGAAAGAGGGCTAGAAGAAATACTGAAGAGCAATATTGTATCTGATGATAAGAGGAACACCACAAGGAGCTAAATTAGGTTTTTTATTTTTAAGGATAATGTAATATTTTTTGTCAGCGACTAAGATGTTGAACAAAGGTGTTGTTATAAATACTACCCGGGTAGCGAGACGGCGTAGAGTGATTTTAGAGAGGTTTTTGTTTGTTGAGTGAATTAAGCGAATAATTTGTGGAGAATAAGTCAGGTGATGTGTGATGAGGTTATTGGAGCAGCTGTTTGATGGCGTATTCGGGAGGAGGCATTAGATTTGATGTGAGGAGGATTGTGCATAATGGAGGTGATATGAGAGTGGCTGGGGGAGGGCGCATTAGGCATTGGGTAATTACGCGGGTGATGAAGAGAAATGTCGGGAGTTAGCACTCGCACGTCGTAAAGCTGTCAACCGAATGGGTCTGTCTACTTTTGGCAGCTTTCACTCTCCGTCTCGGCAGCCTCATCCGTCTCTCCCTCCCGTCTCCGTTATTAGCAACCAGAAATGAATCTTGGCCATCGCAGCCTCACTCCACACATAACGTCCCCATAACTCTCCTCTAACGCCCCTCTTTCTCACACCCATTACTTTCCACTGCATTCTCTTACATTACCATTTATGCCCAACTCCCGCACCTTACTCAGAATTACAACTACCTTTAACTACATTTAAGGCACTATAACTGCACCCGCCTCTTTCCCCAGTCTCTCTCCTTCTCTCTCCATCCCATCACATCGCATTTCTTTACAGCTCCGTCCAAAAATTCCACACACTAGTCAATTACTTTGCCAAATATTCTTATATAATATATTTAAAAACAACTATTCTAATTTTACATTTTACGGTATTTACATGTAAGTACCGTATACAAAAATAATTACACACAATCTAATTTTTGTATAATGTAAATGTATAGGTGCGTTAATAAATAGGTATCCATGCATGTAGTAAGTATTGTTTTTCTTGTCCAGAAGGAAAAAAGGGGATTTTGTCGGTTATGAAGAACTGGGTATTTGTATTTGAGTATAGGTTGTTGCTTTGGTGTTGACGTTGACTTGACTTGGTGGGTAGCATTAAATGACATTAGCCTGGAGGTTTATGTGTTTTGTCTTGTGTTAAGTATTGTCATCTTATTTTTGGGCGGGAGGGCAGCTTGAAGCAGTAAAAGAGCTGAGTTGGCAACAAAAGGGACTCATAAAAGTGGAAAGTAGCACCCGTTTTCCGGTGTTGGCACCGTAAATGATCCAGCAGTCAGTTTATATAGATGTTTAGGTATAGGGGATACCATAGGCCTCTAAAAAGGCCTATATGGTATGTGAGTCAGAGGTGAGGGAAAAGAGACCAGCTGGAATGTAGTATTCTGGTGTGTTTTCTTAGAAATGCAGTCGTAGTGTCGGAGTTTTTATTATGAGGAGTTGGCGCTGCACCTTACATTAGTGATAGGTGGTGTCTGTTGTAGTAGTGGGACTTGAGTAGAAACAAATAGGAACATAAGATGAGATGTATGGAGAATATTGCAGCAATTCATTAGGACTGGGAGAGATTAGAGCTAAGAGCTTTCTTGTTCTGTGTGGTGGCTGGAAAGGTCGCAGTAAAGCACAGTGAATAGAAGAAGTGACCTGGTCTGTGGATATGATAAGTCTGGCGGGTGATGTAGTGCGGCGGAGGAGCAATATTAGTCAAGCCACGTAAAATGAAGTGGGAATGGCACTATTGTCTGCAGTGTGGGATGGCATTTGCAGTGGCAGCAATATGGCAGTGTGCAAACAGGGATTCAATAGAACCACGAGTGCTCCCATTGTTTTAGCCAAATGACTTCCCCTGTGAGAACACTCCGTGTGCAAATTACATGATAAATCACCCCACAGCACGTACACTCATCCATCTACTTTATCGCCCCAAACATCACATCCTATTCTTACTCACTACTCCTAAAACTCAAACCTCACTACTATCAAACGCCACTTTTATACTAAACCAGTATTACTACTCATTCAATACCAACAGCACTCTTTCTTCTTACCTGTCAAATAAAATACACATCAACTATTAAATACCAATTCTAGTTAACTATCATGCAAAATTATCACTTTTCCGCAAAATTATCACTTTTTCCACAAAAATTCTTTAATTTATCTCAAATATATCAAGATATGCAACAAAAATTGTCATTTAATACTAGAATATCTTAAAAATCTTTAATTTATCTCAACTATATCAAGATATGCAACAAAAATCGTCATTTAACACATGAATATTTTAAAAATCTTTAATTTATCTCAACTATATCAAGATATGCAACAAAAAATGTCATTTAACACAAGAATACTTATAAAAATCTTTAATTTGTCTCAACTATATCTAGTATGCAACAAAAATCGTCATTTAACCTATGAATATTTTAAAAATCTTTAATTTATCTCAACTATATCAAGATATGCAACAAAGATCGTCACTTAACACAAGAATGTATTTTTAAATCTTTAATTTATCTCAACTATATCAAGATATGCAACAAAAATCGTCATTTAACACAAGAATATTTAGTTTTTTCCACAAATAATTTTACAATTTCCATATATCTCATTCCTTTTATACTTTTTACATAAGAACTCGGATAAAGTACTAAAGTATGTAATAAACGTAACTTGTGGAAAAAGTAATACTATTCCTGCGATTCCTACTGTACGACTGTCATTACAAAATAATTATTGCGATGAATTGATCATGGTTTTGGAAAATGACTTTTTAGCATTTCAGCTTATATGGACAATTATTTTCCATAAGCTAAATATTTCTACTGTAACTGTAAATTTCCATACTCAATTGTACAATTCTTGATAGATGGTACATTTTAATTAATAATACATAACTGGTTTTGTTTTTAGAAAATGTAAGCGAGGAACATGAACACGTGCTAGATAAAAGAGGAAGGAAAGTGTTATCTGAGAATGGCTGGAGTTGCAATCAAAATGTATTAAAATTAACATGAGAAAAGGAAGTTCTGGTTTTTTATAGCAATTTGCATATTTAAGTGAAATAAATCGTTTAGATGGGAGACAAGAAGCTTTGCTATTAATCTCTTGATGATGATGACAAACTTTATGAGGTTTTTCTAAACTTATCTTTATATTCCTGTGTATCTATGCTTGTCTTGTTTGTAATAGAAAGTGAGTTCATCATTTGAGTATTAACTACTTCGTCAGAGGGATATTTACATTGGGGATAAGTTGAATTGAGGGGAGATTTTGATTACATGTTCAATATTTCATAATGTGAATCTAGGTTGGACGTAATGGCAAAGGGTGAAATATCACAACCGAGTCTCTTACTCTTTCACAAATGATTTTTTCAATTCTAATGAAGATATACTGTTTGCATTACGCACGTGTAAGTATAAATCTAAGCTTCTGATGTGCGTTACTTCTGTTATAATAATAATTGCTATAGATGAATCACTCTTTCAACCACAAAACTATCCTTCCTTTGATCATAAACTTTGCAACACACAAAATAAATGAGTTCATCTATTTTCGAAAAGACCGAGTTATTTCGTAGCTTCTTTAATTAACAACACCTGACCGAAAACAAAAATAATATCTCCAAAGTTGACAGCCAAGCCTCCGTTCCCAAACAACATTTTCATTCTTGGAAAAATCCATAAAATCCAAAAATACACTCCCACTGCCAACAGAAACATATAAAGATTATTACTTACTCCCTCTTTTCTTTGATTCACACAATATACGTGCACGTGCAATATACTACGCCATAAAAACTCAATTTTCTTCGATCAGTCAAAATTGCAATTAAAACTTGTAAATGTTTTTTCAATGCATACTAATTATGATTTACATTTTTTCACTTACATCTTGAATCTGTCACACATGTACGCATTTCTTATGTTATGCATATTTTCGATAAATTATTTTATTGCTTATTTAGGGATACTAACTAATAAACATAATTTAAGCAATAATCTTTGTTATTTTATTTTTTATATTTTAATTTTCGCAAAAAAATGATAGAAAGCAATAAATGTGCTGCTATTTATTATAAAGGACAGTTAATTAAGCACAGTTTCAGTTTCACTCTTTATCCACGTGGAACTGAGTGAATATAAATTGGAGCAATAGTTAGAAGGATATTTGCATTAGGAAGAGAGCATAGGAAACAAAAGAAGTGTTTGGATGAGGTGTGGCGTGAGAGAAGAGAAGGATGTGCAGTGTCTAGTAAATGGATGATGACAGAAGATGTTTCATCTTTTCAGAGGATGATCAATGCTCTTGTGTCTTGTGTCTCAGAGGTCATTCGTCTCTGTCATGTCAAGTCACGTCAACGTCAACTAGAACCTCTTTCCTCCTTTCCCAAGTACTCTTCCTCACTTTTCAATTACTATTATAACTAGTATTTCTTCAAATTGATCTACATTTAATACTAGGACCTCGATACAACGTTCCAATTGTGAAATTCTGGTGTAAAAACCGTAATAACCGATTTTTAAAGAAAAAGTATAATTATTCCGAATTAAAATAAACTTGTGTGCATAAAAAGTACCTAATAATACTGGAGAAATGTTTGTACTATGGAGAAATGGTATTTGGTTTGGAAGGATTGGAATGGAAATCGGAGTGAAGCCACAACAGAACCGAAAAGCGACCTCGTTGATTGTACCTTTCTGGTTTGGGCCAGTAAATCAAGCTGTCGTTTTGTGTTGATCTTCTGGCTTGGCTCATGTCCTCCAGTCACCGGGATGTTATTTGTCACAAAGAAATGCTATTTCTATCTATATGGACTACTTAGCCTCAATTGGGTGGGAAGGACTCTGCACAAATTTCAAAATCCCTTTTTATTCGGAATAATTCAATTTTTCTTCCCTCTTCCTTCCCAACTAAAAGGAAAAGTTTTGGGAATGTTTTTTGTTTGTTTATGGAAGAAAAGGAGGGAGGGAATCGGGGTGGGGAGGAACGCTCCGAACGAACTATTTGGAGGAATTGATTGAAAATGGACAGGAAGGATCTCAAGTGCACTGTCTATATTCATTTCTTCGCATCCGCTGACTTTGGTTTCGGTTTTAAGTTCAATAGCGAATGCTCACTTTTCATTTGCCACCAAATAAAAGAGATAGACGAAAGAAGGACAAGAAACTTGACAGCTGACAAAAGTAACTTCTCCACTTATTTACTCCCCTCCGACAAACCAACAAGTAAATAAACCACAAAATAAGAGTAAAATAAATCCGTTTCGACGTCGCAACTCCAGAACACCTTTTTCTTCACTTCTCCTAACAATAAACATAGTAAATACTAGTTTTTGAATTAATTAGTGTAAAATCAGACTAAAAATAGAGGAAAATACATGTAAAAGTCATAAAATTCAGTAATTGCATCTTTTAAGGCCAAATGTGTTGAATTTATTACCAATTTGTGTTGTTTGTATATATCCGTTTCCACATTTCAACACCAGTACAACTCCAGAACACCTTTTTCTTCACTTCTGCTAACAATAACCAAGTAAATACTAGTTTTTGAATTAATTAGTGTAAAATCAAGGGAAAAATAGAGGAAAATACATGTAAAAGTCATAAAATAAGAGTAATTACATCTTTTAAGGGGAAATGTGTTGAATTTATTACCAATTTGAGTTGTTTGTATTTATTTGCGGGATATTGTTTATTTAGTTTTAGATTGGAGTGGACAAGAAAAGTCTGTGAGGTCAAGAGGAAAGAGTATGCGAGATGCGACTAGATGTCTAGAGCGTTTTCGCCCATTGTAACAAGTGAATTGTGGGGAAATGTCATTTAGGAGGAATGGAGAAAGGAGGCTAATGTTTTCTGGAGAGAGGACAAGCAGGAGAATTAGTGGTGACACATGTCCTCCGCAATCTTCCCACATCCCTTGTCACCTGCCTGATTTTTTCCCTTATTTCTCCCAGCACGCTTTCTCCACCATATATATCCATATCAATTCTATATAGAAACATATATGACATATAGGGACATATATATCAGGAATTTTGTAGTAGAATGGGACCTGCTACTGTATTCCTAATAGATACTATAAGTGGAACGGAATGATAAAGTAGACGTTTAGCCTGTGTCTGCAGCCTTAAGCGGATTTCGGGTCTCTTAATATAAAAAGACAGTATATATCCCTATAAGGGAGAAGTGGCCTTGTGCCCTTGCCTTTCTGTTGTGGGAAGCGAATGGGAAAAGAAATCCACTTACTTGGCGAGTTGAGCACATTTTAGGAGAGAGCAAAGAGACAAGACTTTCTTTTAGCCAACTCAACTTAACCAGAGGAGACTTTGACAGCAGTTTGCTCCCACTCTCCCAACATACACGGAACACATCAATAAAACTGATATCTCTCTTCCCCCAATTCTCAAAAAGATGTCTCATGCATTAATACCAACCCAGATATTAAGTACACCGAACTAATACAAATGTTGTTCTGAAACACAACAATTTCCCATATGCCCAATACTATTATAGCGAAAGGAAATGCTCCATTTTTCGTCCTACCTGGTTATTAAACATAATTAGATGCACAATCCAGAAAAATTTACCTTTCTCCACCAATCATACATCTGCGAACGAAACTTTACGTGTGCATTTGTCGTTTACTTATTAATTCTCTTTGATTTCCATTTCGTTTCTATTATACTGAAAAATTCTCCTATTCAATTTCTGTCATTCACAATAAGTTAGAAGGTCTTTTTTCTAATTTTCTCAAAACAGAGATTTAAAAATGAAAATAATAATATTTATACTAAATAATTCCATTGATAATATTTCTTCCAATAATAAAAATAATATATGCAATATATTATTAGATGTTTAGTATGTATGACCTTAAAAATATTTGCATTTCCTAAACAGATAATAAAATTGTGGTGATATAGTCTATGCAAGTGATACTAATACTGCCGTAAATGTATATTGAAAAGTGAGAGTTGGTGGAAATCATTGCTGGTGGCACTTGTCACTGAAAAAGAGAGAATTGAACTCTGACCGATTGTGGATGAATTCCATGCATAGATTCTGATATTGGAGAGATAGTTAAATAAGAGTATATGGAAATAAGTATATTTGAGAGTTTTCATTTTGAGGATTGGATTGGATTGCTATATAGGTGGGACAGGAAGGGAAATGCAAAAGAAAGAAAAAAGTAAAATCAGTGAATGTGAGCTGAACTGAAAACTGAAGAGATTCCCAATTTGGCTAAAGAGCCATGAAGAGTCTCTTCACTTCATTTATTTGTCCTCTGCACATTTTCTTTCTGCCGCTGCATGCACAACAAAAGATTGCAAGCAGAGGGAATTAGTTTTCCATCCAATCCAATCCACCAACTCGACAGAAATCCAAAACAAAATCCAACCCATTGTTTTTTATTTGAATAAAATCTTAATTCAAAAGGCAAGAGAAAGAGTTCATCTTTCCTCTTAATAAATCTTATGATCATATGCAGTGTTGCCCAACCAGGGTTTTTGGGTCACTGGGCTTTTGGGATTTTAAGCAAAAGCCCAATACAATTTTTGTGAAAAAACCATTGGATTTTGGGATTTTTGATATTTTGACCAAAAAATAGCCAATTTTGTATGAAAAATCCATGGGATTTATGGTTTTTTGGGTTTTAGGGCAAAAACTAGAACCAATTTATTACGAAAAATCCATAGCTTTTTGGGTTTTGGAGTTTAAATACAAAATCCACTGCTTGTTATACGATTAATTACAGTTTATCATTACAAAGCTGCAAAATATGAATATATTTGATAATTACACTTGAAAACAATCATTTTTATTTAATTTTGGCTAAAAAAGTTTGGAAATAAAATAATATACCTGGAATATTTTGTTATATCGATATCAAAAAACCCATAACCCCAAAAATCTTCAGAAACCCATGGGTCAATGTTTTTTACTGAAAAACCCATGGACTTTTGCATTCTTGATGATATATTGGGTGCGTTTAATTAATCATATTTTTGTGTTGGTGGTGTAAGGAGAGTGTGCACATTTGTGTTGGTTGTCAGTTGGAGGACGATTTGGAATGGTGAGAGTGTGAGTAATACTTGGAAGAGTTCTTTGATCAGCCGCAGCTGTCATTTCCAAGAGACAGGAACGGATGCTGAGGAAGCCGGAGGCTGACACTCTTGTTATCGCCTTCTGTCTCCCGTCTCCACACACTACTCCCAACTGTCACTTTCCCTCCACGCTTTCACTTTTCATTCTTTCCCCACTCCACACCATCACTCAACTCACATATCAACCAAAATACACTCAATAATATTATAAACTAATTAATAATATCTCAAGAATAGTCAATTCCTATATTTTTATTTAATTAGCATACCTAATTATCAATATTTATATTATTTTTCTATCTATTAACTTTTGCAAACATTTTTTTAAATTTTACTTTTATCTATTTTAATTATTGGATCATATTTTCATTGGTTACCTTTTAAACCTACTAATTATTGATGATAGGAATTATTGCATTTGCCCTAAAATACATTTTACAGCTTTAAAATTCAATATACATCAATTTTGTAAAATAAAGTTGCTAAATTGTATGGATTGGAAAAAATGAATAATTAAAAGTTCTGTCTTTTTATTTTTTGACATGTGGTTGTGATTAAATGGTTTATATTCAAATTGATCAGTATGTATGATATTGAGGAAAGAAATATGCTTAAAAATAGTTGAGTAGTACAGAGATTGATTTTAGGGTAGAAGGGAGTAGTAAATATAAAAGGTTTATATAGGAGTAATGGAAAAGGTAGAAAGAGAGATTGGATGAGAGAGAATGTCAAACACAATCAGAGATCTCGTCTTGTGTGATTATTGAAGCATGTCTTGGTGGCTCATGCAAACATTACCTACATTCCGTCATCCAATCAACGGCCTTCCTTTTATTCCACAAAGAATAATGCATTCGATTGAACATCATTATCCACATCCTCTCTCGCTTTCTCATCCACAGTCATCTCATCTCACTACACTTCAATACCAACTACAACCAGTTATTCACAAAGTAAATACTTCAAATATCTCCTCACCTGATCATACAACTAAACTCAATTTCGAAGAAGCACCCAAAGCTATTTATTAATATTCCTATTCCAACAAATGTTGGTATTAGGCTTCCATTTTTGAAATACACAATGAAAATACGTTATTGCGTAAGAAATTCAAAAACAAATAATAGTGGTTCATTAATTTTACACAATATAAGCAATTTGCATAAAATATCAATAATATTTGAGCAAAAATATCAATAAGTTGTACAAAATATCCATTATTTGCACAAAATATCAATAAAATTTGAGCAAAAATATCAATAAGTTGTACAAAATATCCATTATTTGCACAAAATATCAATAATTTGTGTAAAAATATCATTAAGTTGTACAAAATATCCATTATTTGCACAAAATATCAATAAAATTTGAGCAAAAATATCAATAAGTTGTACAAAATATCCATTATTTGCACAAAATATCAATAATTTGTGTAAAAATATCATTAAGTTGTACAAAATATCCATTATTTGCACAAAATATCAATAATTTGTGCAAAAATATCATTAAGTTGTACAAAATATCCATTATTTGCACAAAATTTCAATAATTTGGGCAAAAATATCATTAAATTGGTCAAAATATCCATTATCTGCAGAAAATATAAAAAAATTGCACAAAATATCAATAATTTGTCATTAAGGTGCACAAAAAGTTGATAAATTACACAAAATATTACCAATTGTGCAAAAACCAGCATAATTAGCGGAAAAATACCAGTATTTTACCTCAAACGTGAGATATGAGTAATTTAAGTGTTGAAAACGTGTGTTGTAATTCTGTGTTGTGTTTTTGAGGTTTGAGTGAAAGTTAGGAAAGTCTAGTGAAGTGTAGATCAAGTGAAAGTCAAGGCCTGTGTGAGTAGTGAGAATGTTTGGTCCACGAGGAACATCTGTGCACGAAGAGTTATTGGAAGAAAGAAATTCTGTGACGGAGAATGAGACAGAAATTGATTGTCTTCTTTCACTCAACTCCAGTCATCCTCCGCTTTCACCGCACCACACAAGAATTCTCTCTTCCTTCCTCCTACAATGCTTTCTCTACTTTCTCCACCACTATACTCCTCTTCTTTCTTATCTCCGCATTAACCATTATTCTTCTATAGTATTCTCTATACTCACATATCACTTTGTGAATTTACAAGAGCCTTTGTGTTTTGGATGGAGAAAGTGGAGGAGGAATATGCACATACATGTAAATGACAAAAGAGTGTATTTTCTACCTTTCTCGTTCGTTTCTGTGGAGGATTGAAGCCATGGGAGTGGAAGGCTGTGCAAATTCTGTGTACCTACGGGAATTCGGACGGAGAGCGTGTGAGACAAAGAAGAAGGAAGATGCAATTGGAGCGACAGACAGTTTTCCAGTGGCATCACGTTAAGCAATCCCACTTTCTTCTCTTTCACTTATCATTTCGCCTCCAGAAAGATTGTCAACGTCAATTCCGCTGTCGACTTGTCTTGTTTCGTCTTATCACTTCCGCTTCCACGTCACATCACATCTCATTCGTCACATTTCCATTACGCACCTTTGGCCCATACCAACTCACATCAAAATCAAGCTTAAAAATTGTTTCTACCATGAAAATTAGTAATTTACCCATATTTATTACCAGAAATTAAAGAAATTCTACTGAAAGTAAGAAAGAATACAATTTTCTCATGGATTTCTAATGGAAATTGATGAAAACAGTAAATTTTTGATGGATAATTAATTAAATTAATTTTAAAAAATTGTTTCTACCATGAAAATAAGTAATTCATCCACATAAAAATAAGGGGTGTCTCTTAAATCAATATTTTTACCAGAAATTAAGCAAAAATCCTAATTTTTCATGGGTTTTTAATTGAAAAAGATAATTTTTTGGGTAAATAATTATTTTAGAGGTGGGATAATTATTAATATTGGTTTTAAGGAATAATAGTTGGTTTGGGTTGGTAAATATTATGTTGAACAAAGGAGGATAACTGAATGGGATTGAAGGGAAAGAAATGAACACTTGACTTTCTCTTTGCTTTCACTTTAGAAAGCCTTCCTCTTTGGTTTGTGTTTGATGGATGTCGGTGGGGTTGTCTGGCGGTGATATGATGATGTGATGTGTTCCAGCCACCGCTAACGATAAGTGGACTGGAATGTGCTCTCCTCCTGTCTCCACCGCAGTTCAATTTCCGAAGAAAGAAAGCGAATGGAAAGAGGAGATTCCTTCTGCTCTATTACAATAAAGAGTTCTGTGCATTAGGCCTTTGTGGATATCCGCACAAAGGCCAGGAGTGACTTGACTTGCAGAAGCAGCGACGTCAGACGTGGCGTGCGATCTTCGCTGATTGAGCCAAGATAAATGGGATGTGTACACAATGATCGATGGAGAAAGGAAAATGTTTGTCATGATCTTTCCACAACGGATGTCAGCTACCCCTTCCGTCCACTAACTAAAACCAATTTGTCATCCTCCCACCAACCATTTATAACCAGTCAAGTAACTCCAAGTCAATTCACATCTCGGACCTCCTTCTTCACACAATACGCAGTCTTAACTAATCACTTTTACGGATTTCACCCATAATAAACACTCTTTTTACCATTAAATATATCTCTTTTCAATGAAATAACTCATTTCAAAATATACCCAATAATATAACTCAATTTTTAAAAAAATAACTTATTTTGTAGTAAAATAACCCAGTGCACAATGAAATAACCCAGTTTCAATTAAAAATAGCTCATTTCACAATAAAATAACTCACTTTGCAATGAAATAACACATTTTCCAATAAAATAACTCATTTTACAATGAAATAACACATTTTCCAATAAAATAACTCATTTTTCATTAAAATAACTCATTTCACAATAATGTAACTCAATTTGCAATAAAATGACTCATTTCTCATTTTACAATAAAATAACTTACCTTACAATAAGATAATATTCTTTTTTGCAATAAAATAACTCATTGTACAATTAAATGCCTTATCTTACAATAAAATAACTCATTTTGCAGTAAAATAACTCATTTTCCATTAATTTACTTCCTTTACAATAAAACAACTCTTTGTACAGTAAGATAATTACTCATCCTACAATACAATAGTTCATTTTACAATAAAATAAGTCACCTCACAATAAAATAACCCATTTTACAATGCGATTATCCTTCACTCATTTTACCATAAAATAAATCAGTTGCCAGATAAATATACAAAACAAGCACAATTTAAAAATACCGAAAAAATGAACATCGTTTTTGTAATTTAGTAAACTCAAACAAAACTTATTTTATTAACATTTGCCATAATTATAATTCAAGTTTGGATTATGGTATACATTGAATAACGGTGGATGATTAAACTTAGTTCTTGGTTTGGTAGCGATCTTCAGAATGTACGACATGGCGGATCTATGAATGCAATGAGCACTACGATAGTTCCATAGATAAAGGTTACAAGAATAAATATCAACGACAGACACATACGAGTCTTGGCTCCCTAGACAAGGACAACAAAAATCAAACAATTGAAATTAATAATACGATCGCAAGGAATTGAGCAGTTAATAATAATAGCATTAAAAGCTATATATTCGGGTTTAAGAAAAGATTGAGCTAACTGACAAAACTTCAATCAGAATATAACACAGGATAATTAAATAGCTTACAGGAGCATCAGATTCATTATTGTTTCTCAATGTTAAAGTGTTAAAGATGAATAAACTGGAGCTGACTCCTGCCCATCCGTTGCAGTAGAGATAGTCCAACCAACAATAGTGCAACTAAATCACATGAAACCATACGAAAGAATTATTCACCGCTTGTTCTACGTATTTCACATGGAATTACTCGTTTTACACTAATTTACTTACTAAAATTGTAATATATACTTACAGTAATAGGAATTTGCATTAGAAAGTAAATAATAATCCATCCAATGGTGAGAGAAGATATGGAGCATGGCATTCTAGCATAGCTCGATGAAGTTGGAGCATAATAGATGATAAACACTGTTAATATTTAATAAAACCTTATGAAAATATTTGTCAATGAAAATACATACGTATAATTACTACGTATAAATTTACACGTAGTAATTATTGACACAATAAATTTTATTTTGTGGAAAAGAATTGAAATTGGACCCACATCCGTAAATATAGGAGACGTGTGCTAAGAATCCATGAATATATTGCATCCAGTCGATGCCCTCTACGGGATTGTCTCTGGTCAACTTCCATCCGGTGATCACGAGGATTAGGAAGCTCAGATCAATCAGCCAACCTGAAGTCACATGAAAACTGTTTTTTCCTAATAAGTACCAACCGATTCTTCCTAAACATTGACACACCATAGACCCAATTGTAAGAATTCCGGCAATGGACAACGGTAAAATGTGCATCTGAAAGAAAAACGATATTTAAAAGGTTTTCTTGGAGATTTTTCATTAAATATCATCCTTTACTACAATCAGTATAGCTAAAACTGCGGGGAAACCTAATTAGAAATTAATTGCTTGTATTTAAGTGTACATCAATATAAAACAGGTTTATCTCAAGAAAAATAATCAGTTTACATCATATCAATACATTTAGCTAATAAATATTTATCCAGTCTCAAGTATCATTACTCTGAACTGGTAATATACCTTTACCCAAATTTTAATGCAATTTGCTAAGGCTTTAGTACATTTACCTCAAGTGTAGTACAAATTCCTCACTATACTTGAGGTAAATGTACTAAAACATTAGTAAATTGCATTAAAACTTGAGGCAAAGGTATATTATCAGTTCGGAGTAATGATACTTGAGACGGGATAAATATTTATTTGCTACATGTACTATTTATAAGAGGCAAAGCGATTATTTTTCTTGAGATAAACCGATTATTTTTGAGGTACATATAATTTTCCACCGAAATTAGTTACTCGTAATTCTAGTAATTTTCCAAAATGAAAGTTTTTACTGTACAACATTAAAATGTTTAAAAAAGTATTTGTCTAGAAATACTAGCGTATACTCTAACTTACAAATCTCCAGACTCTTGTTCCACAAATAACATAATCACGATTTGTCTCTTTCATGTATCTCCCGATGAAGATACCAATAGGGATAAAGTAGAACCAGACGAAGACCAGTAGTTTACCATGGACATCCAAAATTATAATTTGAGTCCGTGTCGGCTAAAAAATCCAAAAGTTATTACTTTCCATTCAGTTTAATCTTTATGTTATAAAATGATAATTAATACCGAATTTAACTGCCATAAATAAAATGGGTTTATATTTCAATTATAACAAATCCCAAAACAGTGGTTTAATTTTTTAGGATTCTTTGTGGTTATTGTAAAGCTTAATTGCTAAACTGACTTCAAACTTGTTCCCAAGAATGTGAACTCCAGCTGTGTAATAGTTGTCGTGTTGCCCTAAGTTGCCTGGTATTTTAAAAAGAAAATTGTTCACGCCCTTTGAATAAATAAGGTTTGCTAAATTGTGTAAGCACCTCGGTTATTTCTTCCAGCTTCTATCAAATTTGAACCAGTTGCCATCAAAATGTGGTACTCATTGAGCAAGAGATCGTAACTGTAACTTTTACCATTAGGTAAATCCTTAGGTTTTCTTTCAAATTCATTTTTTATATAAAATTTGCAATAGAGTGTTGATCCATCTCGCTTTGTGTTAACCTTTCGGATTATTCCCTCAGGGCCTTGGCCTGTTTTCGAATTTGGATCTATTTTTGCTGAACCGTTGCTATATTTATCGTAGTACTAAATGACAAATGAAATATTATTAGTACATTCAAAAATTTTAGTGAAATACAATACAGGAGCATTCAAAAGTTAATAGAGGTTATTTAATACACCTATTTTTGAGTAATTGCATAATTAATTAGTGACTAGTGATAATACCTGGCGTTTATTTTCTCTCCCCGGGTAATTCCAGGAATTATAAAGTTCCACATCTCCTTTCACTTCAACGCAACATTCGATAACATAGTCATTTGCCTACAGTAGAGTACCATAATATTAATAATGCATGAATTGTTACTAATTATACAGGGCCTTAGAAAATATTCCATTTCCATTGAAAATTCTTACCATTTTATTATCTTCTGAGAAACCCATCGCAATCCATCTCTCCGACTCTCCAAAAAGTTCAATGACAATTTCATCTTCGTGCAGAGGTACCCCTTTCTCTGGATCACCTCCATACACTGCTAAAACATGACACACCCTGTCCTCAATGCATCTTTCCTGGTTCTCCGCAGTTCCCGGAGCAATGCAGCCTTTCCTATCCTCACAGTCATCATATAATTGCTCTTTCAGTTTAACCAACGAGTGTACTTGCTCCAGAGGGTCCTCAATAGTGGGTAATGTCGATGTCGTTCTCGATGGTTTTGCTGTTGATGTTGTCTTTCCTTTGATCAGAGAACAATCGAACAATTTAAACTCCTCTGCAACCACCATCATTAGAATTAAAAACCCCGCCAAATTCATTGTGCTAATTCTAAAAATGATAATGCCAGTAAATTTTTTCCTAAAATTGTGGCAATGAAATTAATTAATTTTGCAATATCCTAATAGTTTTATTGATTAGTGTCAAAATGCATTAATTGCTATGGCACAATTTAAATTTTTTTGGGTTAGTGTATTTCTTAAGTACTTTATGGTAATATGCAAATAGTGTATTTAAATAAAAAGGATAACCAATAAGTTATTAATTGGATCACATTAGATGCATTTTATTGAACTATTCATAACAACAGTATACTTTATAGAGCAATACAAAATATTGGTACAGTCATGTCATGGTACAATAATTACATGAGAAAATACACGGGGTAAAAATATTATAGTCTTACAAATACTTAAATTCTATTATTGCTAGCCCTGTACATAATACCACGTAATACTGTATATTAGAACTATTTGGAAAACAAAAATCAACATTGCTACTGCTAATAATTCAGTATAAAAACTAATTGTTAATAAATAATACACAAAATTGGGACACAGTTAGAATTACTAGTTAAAATGTTAACAATAATTTAACACATTCTATTAAAATTAAAACATTAATTATCATTCAATTTAAAAATTGTAACTATTATGGATTTGCATGTTAAAATTAAAACACAGATTGAAATTAGTTAATTGCAATTATAGTCAATTAATTAATGACTTAATTGCGAGAGCATTTCGTCTCTTACAAAAGAACACAGACTTTACCAGTCTAGCTATTTAACAAAGTTTCATCACACATTAAGAATACAAATTGTAACTGTTATCAAAGTTACTGCTAATTACCATAAGGAGCACTTTGCACCTGGATTCATTTGACTGTTTACTGGACATTGAAAATCATTCGCAAATTCTTTGGAATTCGCAAAAGTTCCCAAAACTCGAAATTCTCCAGGCGCATGCACTCCAGTTGTTAAAGTGTGTTTCAGGTATGCAGGACGCAATTTACTGCACCAGTTGTTCGCAGCCTGGATCCAAAACAGTTGATTCGGGGTGTAGTCCAGACCAGGAAGACCCTAATTAACAATAGTTATTTCCAATTAGTTAAACTCATTAAACTAAACCATTAGTTTGTCAAATTTTTAGATTTCTTTGTAACTTTTTTGATTTTTTTGTATTTTTTTTATTTTTTAATATTTTTTCTTAAAATTTTTCTTATTACTTTTTCGGGTCCGTTTCTTTTGACCCACGACTGATAACCCCGATATGCTTCTTTAATTCCTCCGTTATCCGCCACATTTTCTCCCAGAGAGTTTTCTCCGTTCAGCTAAATAAGTTTAAAATATATTCATTTTTTCGTATAATGATTTGGCAACTGAATAAATTGGGAATAATTCAACTCACCCTTAATTGGACATCCGTGGCCACAAAATTTCCGTACTGTTGAATGAAACATTGCGATTTGGTATCGTATGTTGATTTTGTGGTAGGAGCCCACCAATCTCTGAAATCTCCATGTTTATCATACTGGTGACCCTAAAAACAAAGAAATATCAAAAATTATATAGATTAACGGAAGAAATGCGGTCCGATTTTAATATTTTTGGATTATTTAATCCTCAATACCTGTTTATCGAAGCCGTGAGTAATTTCATGACCAATGATCCACCCTATACCTCCATAGTTCAAGTACCGGGGTCTCTCATTGTCAAAAAAGTGTCCTTGTAGAATTGCAGCAGGAAACACTAAAATCCCAATAATTATTTTTAGTAATTATTTTTAGTAATAATTTTTTGTACTTTATAATTGCTTTTTTGCTTTTCTTCCAAAAATGGTTTACTTACAAATAGAATTTTCCTGAGGTTGATAAAATGCATTTACAACTGCATTGCGTCCATGTGCGATCCATTCAGTTTTGTTGACCGGGGAGCGGAGTCTGCTGAACACATAGTCCGTTGCAGTTCGTGTTATAGATAACACGTTTCTCAGATAATTTCCATCACTGACATCAAACTGAGAGCAAAAACACAAAATTTACATTTTTTACAATTTTACAATTAGTTTCCACTTAATTTAAAATTTAATTTATAATTTACAAGTTAATAAGTATTAATACAGTAAGTTTTTTCATTTTTTGGTTTTGAAAATACCTTTGCATAAAACGCATTTAGTTTTCCATCATCCCTGTGTTCTTGCGGGTAACCAATGTGAGAATGCATTGCGACCGCCTTTTCTTTCGCATGGTATTTCGTGTTTGAATCCATCCAATCAGCTTCATCTAAGATATCCATGAAAGCAATTCCAATATCATCGACCATCTCTTGCGCTGCAGCTTTCGCTTCCTCTTGGAAATAGCGACGAACGTACATTGCTCCAATTGCGTTTCCCAATCTAAAATCAATTCAGTAAAATTTTTGAATTTTTTTCAAAAAATTTTAAAAAAATTTAAGTTTTTTAAAAAGTGAAAACGCTTACACGCTGGAAACAACTGCAATGCATTCCTTGGTTCTCGTCTGACGCTGAACTTTCCCTAGAATCGCGGTAGAAAATTCACTGTGAATATTCCTGACTTCCTCGTTCATGTACGTCACAGCAGAAGCAGCAGCTCTCCACATCAAATAATTCGCTTGGGTTCTGAAATCATTAATTAACTAACGTTACATCACATTCAATAATATTTACTAGTATAAAAACTGTGAATTTAAATATTTAAACTTAAGAAATCGGTTTATTTACCTTGCCGGTGTTTTCGAAATTAAATACAGAAAGTTTTCTACATATCTTGGGGATTGAACGATTACTATTTCATTTTTAGACACTTTAACCTATAAAAAGTAACAAGGAATAAATTATTTCATGCAAATTTCAAAAATCTTGAGATAAGAAATAGAATTGTTTACTAACATTTGAAGGGAGCAGTTTTTGAATGTAAGTGATCCAGTTGTTGGATGGAAATCTGCTCTGCATTTGAGAAATGGTCATTGGATTATAAAACACACTGTGCGATTTCCTTTGTTCAGGAGGTACAAAAAGACTTGCAAGTTTTCCTTCAAATTCCAATGCATCCAACATTTCCTTTTCTGCTTCGAAGCGGTCTGCACCCAATAAGACGGCCAAGTCAACCTATTTACCAGCATTTTCAAATTTTAGTATTTCTTATTCTTTTTTAGAACTTAAGAATTACTGTTTTTAATGCATACCTGAAACTTGTAGTAGGCTTTCAAAACAGGATTGCCGGTCAATCCTTGTATCAAAATATTCCATGCAACTCCCAAGGCTGGCTCTCCAATCTGTCAAAAAAAGTTAAGTTTAATAAATATAAAGAATTAATACTTTTATTCGCAATAAAAACTCACTTTACCATAAAATAACAACTTTTTCTTTCATAAATATACAAAAATATAGAGTTTAAAAAACCACAAGAATGGAAAATATCCCATACCATAATTTAAATGCGAAATACTTTAGAGTTTTTTGTGTTTGGGGGGCAAATGAGATATTTTATGGTAAAATAACTCTTTTTTTGGCAAAATGAGTTTTAAAGTTTTAGTTATTGTTCGATGAATACTTACAGTGATAACGCGTTTAGTAGAATCCCTCGAATCTGGAGTTATTGCAAAACTCATAAAATAATCGGGAGAAAGGCCTTCTTTTCTTAATGCAACTGAAGCTCTTGCCCAATTAAATTTTTCCGGTTTCCACTTTCCCCCTTCAAGGAGCGGCCAACCCCCCAAGCGCTTTATCAAGGAGGTCAAAGGTTTCACTCCGTAGTATTCAATATTAGCTAAAGAAAATTCGAAAATTAAAATAAAACCCACATTTTTAAAAGTTTTATTTATCGGGATAATCTATATTATTCTATACCTTTATTCATGCAAGATTTATAAAACTTTTTGGCCATTCGAAATGGTTTAAGGTCTGACTGCATTACTGGTTCTTCCATTAGAATCCTGACTTGTTCACCGACTTGTTGCTCCCCGGTAGTAAAAGGTGTGACGGAGCTTTGATCACTTGGAATGATAGTTCGCTGAAGAAAGCCTCCACATGCAAATTGGTAAAAGTTGTCGCAAGGATTCACATTCGCATTCATATTCCGTTTCAACTGCTCCGCTGCGTTAAATAAGAAGAAAATACGTTATTAAAGAATTGCAACGTAACAAAAAGTGAAAAATTCATTTTAGCATCGCAAAAAAATCATAGCATTGCAAAAAAATAAAAATAATAAAACTAATGTTGCAAAACAATAAAAAAATAAAAATAACATTGAAAAAAATACAAAATCGTATTTATTCGTACCTGCTTTGATACAAGACGGAGTTGTGCAGATTTCTTGTGGCTTATTTTGCGTTTTGGTAGGTCGTTTAGGTTGGAATGGGGAAATATTATTCTGCGGGGTATGTTTGGACACAGAGGGTGAAAGTTGAATGTTCAGATGCTGATACCATTGTTCAGGACTGCTCTTGATGTCGTTGTTGACTGCAAGGAAGAAAAAAGATGATTATCACAATGTTTTTTGCGATTCATTCTGCAAAGTTCAATATATCCTTGTTTACGATATAAACATAGATTAAAACAAAGAGGAACTAATGTAGTTACGAAAAGGTTAAGGAATTCATTGACTTGTATATGGAAAGTGGGCACAGAAATAAATAGCCCCGTCCAGAAGTGCTTTGACAAACAAGGGAATGATTTGTATGTTTGTTTGTGTATGCAAATGAGTCATTTCTCTATTGTTAGTTCTTTTGCGTCTGAATGTGCAAAAACAACTTCACCTCAGGCCATTGAATGACAATTATTCTGAAGGACGAAGTTCATCTCAACCGTGACCATCGAGATAAATCTTTTGCGTACCAATCTCATGCAAATAAACCATTAATTACTTATGTAACCTCTTTCTGAATAATAAAATCGCAAAAACAGGTATTCATTCATAGAAATTACCCAAAGTTAAGACATAAAAGGCATCACCTGATTTTACTATTAAACTACTACGTTCTATTATCGTACGATACACTCCACCGTAAAAAATAAGTTTACCAAACTAGTTTAGCTGCTTATTCCAAGTAACTCTCAACTGCGATTATTATGAGAAGCATAAACGTACCTTGATAACAGAAACAACAAGAATCTTCACATTGTCCGTAAGAGTAGCCGTTCGTTATACAGTACTCACTGCAGGACGCAAACGAATGACCGCCACAAGGAATACCCATATTTGCACAGTGGTATGGATCTGGATCCAACAGACGCCGATACGATTTCCCATTCACCTGCCGGAACAAGAAAATTCCAATTTTACTATACATTAGTAATATTCGATGAAATTTCACAAATAACATAAATTTACACGCTTTAATTTAAAGTTTTCATAATTTTCTATTTAAAATTTGAATTTAAATGTCATATTTTCAATTTATTTTAAAATTTTGTAATTAAATGCCATTTTTTCAAAATTTTTTCAAATTTAGCTATTAAAATACAAATTTTAATTTTGTTGTAGATTTTATGTTTGTAGCTTTAATATTTACGAATAATTAATAGTACCAGATCTTTACTAAATCTGTCAATATTATAAATGTAATATAATATCGTTTACAATTAAATCACTTACGACGTGAATTAAACCAACAAGAGAAGTTATAGCAAAAATTAATGAGAATCTTTTCTTCATGTTTACGAAACTTTTGCGGTTATTATTATTAACTTGACTTTCTCACACGAGTGTGTGTGCACTTAACGAAAAACGAACTAGGTATTATTATTATTATTACGAACAGTTAAAATTGTAGTAAGAAAACAAACTTTCGTAAATTATGTTAATATTTCTGAACAAAAATATTAAAACTGATAATTATTTAAATATTTGTAAAAGTAGGAAGTAAAATTGCGGTGTGTTTGTTAGGTAGGATACGATGTGTATGAATGAAATATCTTAATGACTAAAGAACCCGATTTGTTGGTCTTATATATGAAGATAAGCCTCCTACGACAACAACGAAAACAAGAGGTAAATATTGTGTAGATATCCTACGACTTACCTATAGAGATTAAGTATGGGAAGGAAGACGAAAATACGCAAACAGTCAGACATAAAAAATAGCTCATGTCATCCTATGTTCAGATCTGATGTAATAATCCACATGGTCCTGTGAAGAATGAGTTCTCCAAAGGATAACAATCTACGTAGTAGAATTCCGAATAGTCCAGCTAAGAACGAATGAACTCCATTTACATCTCTACACAACTTTATTGCACCTGCCCTAGGTTCAGGTACACTCACCAATCACTTAGGTACTGCAGTAATTCAATGCGAAGATGCACCTCATTACCTGCCCACATTTCATGACATCATTACTCATCATCTTAAGAATAGATAACAATGAAATCAGTGACGATAAAAATTTTAAGCTTCAAGAAATAATGTAATTGCAATATTTACCAAGTAAATTGGAGTACGGATTAATCCAGATTATCAATCCATTGAATATTGAACAATTGAAGAATCTTTTCACTTTATTCAGGAACAGGGTGTATAAATTTTTTCCTTGCAGACTTACAAAGTAAATAGATATTTCGTTTACAGAGTTTACAATAAGAATAAATAAGAATGAAATCGGTAACGATAAAATTTTAAAGCATCAAGAAGAAAAATAACTGCAATATTTACCAAGTAAATTGGATTACGGATTAATCCACATTATCAATACATTGAAGAGTTGAATAATCTTCTCAGTTTCGTTTTATTCAGGAAGGGGGTGCATTTAATTTTTGCGTAAAGGCTTACTAAGTATTAAAGTAGGTAGTTATTTCGCTTATTTCGTTTACAGAGTTTAAAATCTTTAACGCATGCATAAAACGAGGTTTATTATCGCTAAAGTGTAGCATTGCCGTTTCTGAGAAATTTTACTAGTTATTTTTCACGGTATTAAATAGATCATTCAGTTAACACACGCAAATACAGTAAAAATGCATTTATTTTACAGGAAAATGATGTTAGTCATCTGTAACGCAAGTTTAACCTAATAAATAAAGTAAAGGCATGCCTGGATTTAGAAAATGCGGTTCATCCCAGAACTGCTTGGAACTGCAGGGCATTAAAAGTCACGTTTTATTACATTGACGTGCAAACTTGCTACAGGGATGTTTGTTAGCTCGCAGAAGTCTTAGAACCTGACTGGAAGTTGTAAATTAGGAGAGATGAAAACTTGAATGGATTTTTTAACCAAGTGACCGCATAGCGCAATAAAATCCAAAACTGGTTTTACAAGAGCTTAGCTTTGCCCTTTGTATTTCGCACCGCAAAAAGTTTGCACTGTTGGGGGGATGGATACGACGTACTGCGATTTCTGTATTTACTTCCAGTTTTTGCCCCGTAAAAATTCTAGGCCAAAACAATATGGAACTCTTGGAATTAATCGCGGCTTGTTTTTCTTTGCCTTTTAATTGCTGTAGAACTAAACATGAGATTTATTTGTTTATTGACTGCATGACGAAATCAGATAAGTATTTTTAGTTCAAATCCGCATTTATTCTCATTTCATGAATATTCAATTGGTACTTTACCATTTTGTTATTCACATTCTCAATTCATCCGCATCCTCAATCAATAAATGTTTGTTCATTTACCTTGAAAGTATCAAGTTACCGTCAAAAATCATCTTCATTAATTAAAGTGGAATTTTCCAAATGACATTTTTCAAATTGAACTTATTATGCTTGGTTTTTCTAGTCCAACATAATATTTACTACAGATCCAGATGCAAACATCCGCATGCAATCTTGTTTGCTAGATCAGACATTGATACATTTTCAAATTGTTATCTAATCATCATCTAATCATGTGTGACAATCGTGGCAGTACCTTAGGCCATAGAATATTCCACAAACAAAATATTCCTTGCAGAATAAATTTTTAAATATTGCAATATTTAATTATTTTAATGCAGATTTCAATATCATTAATGGTTTCTACAAACGAAACAATAATTATTTTACAAATATAAATAATAGATTTGATATTCCCCAAACCCGACATTTAGCATTTCCTTAATTTCGGTTCCATAATGTTTGACTAATACAAATTACGTAATCCCTTCTCCGCCAATAAACCCGCCTTCTAGGAAAGCTAACGAGTATTGTGTCATAAAGTATTAAGAATTCAATTATTCATGTAAACACATCATGGACAAAGTATTTATTGTGCTTATTGAATAATCATGCGATATAGATCGTAATATGCTAATGAATTTACTCATGTCGTATAAAAACTAGCATTTAAAGAAATCTCATGCTTCTGAGTATTTAGCACCTTGACTATTTTGAACTCATCCTTTATTTAGAGACATATTATGGAAATGATTTATTTTCGAACAATGAGGTACCTTAACATTTATACACGGAAATGGTAATACCTATACACATCGTGATGGTAAAAAAATTAGGAAACATAAATGGTAATACCCGACATTATGACGTCATTATTAATCACAAACATAACTTTTTCCTTACTACCTACACTATTATAATATAACTTGCAATTTGTTATTTGTACTTGGTAATAATTTCTGTGTAAACATAATTTTGAGAATTGGAACCGGGAAAATGTTAGAGAATTTCTGAATATTTTTGGAAAACCCAGTCTGGGTGACTGCATTGTATTTGTTGGTGGTGTGTAAGATTTGAGATAGTGAAGATGGAGGTGAGGATTTCTTGTAGAATAGCTAATCCGTGGTTGGAAAGCGGATTGGCGTCACATGGCAGATGATAAACGTAAAGTATAGTGTAAAATAATGCATTTGAGATTTGGGATTTGTGAGATCATTTATTCCGTTTATTCCCCACTCAACGAACTCTATTCTTCGGCTAACTCGGTGTTCCCTTTCACGAGAGTAACAGGATAAAAAGGCTGTAAGGTAGAACCAACTATAAAATCTAATACAAGATGATCGTTTATTTGTGTTTTAAGAGACAAGACAGAAGGAGAGGGCAACAATATCTCCTAAGTGTGCACAGTCTCTGGTAGGGAATCCAATCCTGCTATTTCTGTACCGGAGAATTCAGAGAATACCGGGAGATTTACGAATTCTGGAATTACATCCGTTGCGGGTGCCGAAAAAGCATTTAACTCTGTTTCTAACGTTTAACGTTTTTGGAGAACATGAATTTTTCTAAATGCAAAACATGTTTATGCAAAAACCTTCATTTTTTCATTGTAAACATTTAACGTTTTTATCATTTCTTCATTGTAAACGTTTAACGTTTTTGGAGAACACGTATTTTTGTAAATGCAAAACATGTTTATGCAAAAACCTTCATTTTTCATTGTAAACGTTTAACGTTTTTGGAGAACACGTATTTTTGTAAATGCAAAACATGTTTATGCAAAAACCTTCATTTTTCATTGTAAACGTTTAACGTTTTTGGAGAACACGTATTTTTGTAAATGCAAAACATGTTTATGCAAAAACCTTCATTTTTCATTGTAAACGTTTAACGTTTTTGGAGAACACGTATTTTTCTAAATGCAAAACATGTTTATGCAAAAACCTTCATTTTTTCATTGTAAACATTTAACGTTTTTGGAGAACACGTATTTTTTAAATGTAAAATATGTTTATGCAAAAGCCTTCATTTTTCATTGTAAACATTTAACGTTTTTAGGGAACACGTATTTTTCTAAATGCAAAACATGTTTATGCAAAAACCTTCATTTTTCATTTTAAGCGTTGAACGTTTTTGGACAAGTATTTTTCTAAATGCAAAATATGTTTATGCAAAAACCTTCATTTTTTCATTGTAAACATTTAACGTTTTTGTAGAACACGTATTTTTCTAAATGCAAAACATGTTTATGCAAAAACCTTCATTTTTCCAAGGTAAGCGTTTCACAAATGTATAATAATTTTTCAGTTATTTTATTGAGATGGCATCTTTTCTTAATAAATCCAAGAACTTCTCCGGAATTCTTGTGAATTTTCCGAATCCCGGTCCTGAGTAGAATGTTCCGGTACTGGATGTCTTATTTTCCACAGCGATAGTTAAAAGTGATGGAACTGCGAGAGTTTTCTGCTCCACTCCACTCTCGTTTACAGTGACATAATGGCATATTCACATCATAACCTAATATCATATTGTTCAATAAAGAGTGCTCCTCCCCCGTCCCCATAAGTGGGAACTGCTTCTTGCTTTCTCGTGCATTACTCCTTACAATATCTGTCCACACAGAAAATACTTGATTCCCAACTTAAGTCAGTAGTTGAGTGGAATGTCACAGAATCTGCTCCGTATTTTAAGCCATCACCATTCTGCGAGTAGTAAACTCTATTACGGTCTGAACGACTATATTGTGAGTGTATAGTAGGAAGGGAGAGGAAAGTTATCATGTTGGTCCCTTCGCTATTACTTGGCAAATGAAAAAGGAAGCTTTTAATGTAAAGTCTTCTAAAGTTGGGTCTATTCTAAGTGGCGATATGGTCTTAAGACTGTAAAACATGAAACTCAACAAGGGACTTGAGTTCAGATGCAATTTCCCTTGGAAAAACTCATCTTGCAAGTGTTATCAACGTTCGGTGGAACAACATGTATTGTATTTGCTTTATAAGTAGGATTGTAAAGTAAAATGTAGTGCATATAAGTTGGTGGCGAAGGAGACTTGTGGGAATAGCAAGATGTGGCAAGAGAATAGAATAAAATTGGCCAACTCAAGTGCTTTACTCTATTATGGCTGTAGTCAATGGGCATTGCATTGCATTAGGATTAGATCACGATGGCGGTGACGACGCTCGATCCTCACAATCATAGCCCATACTACAGAGTGGGTCACCTAAAAGTATCCATAGGACACTTACAATGTAGTACACTAAAATACACGTATACTTAAATCACCCGGGTTTTTACTCTTGACCCGCTAAATCAATACCACATGATGTTTCCTTATACACGCTATTTCCTATGGATACTTTCAGATGAACCGCTCTGTACCCTATATTCACTCAACTCAGTTTAGTTGCAAGTGAGTGTTGACGCCTGTTGTCATCCGGAGTCCTCTCGCCTGTCTCCTAGTGCCCACCAGGGCATTGTTACCAGCCACACTCCGATTACCCCTCTCCAGCCATTCAGGTACTCCAGTCTCACTTAACACGCACTCTATTACACCGCAATCCTCTCCCACACCAATTCTCTACCATATCAAATAACTCCAGTGGGTACTCACTATTTCTTCACTTCTAAACTTTATATTGCACAGACACACCTATTTTAAGTATTGTACACTTAGACTCACTTTTTTCAATTCCTAAACAAATATTACTTCCCAAAATATAAATAATATTTAAAAGTACCATTTAATATGGACAATTCTATTAAATACCAATTTTCTAATAAAAAGTTACCATTTTAATATTATAATAAGAATAATTATAAGACTCTGGATGACAATTTTTAGTATTTTTCTTTGTGATTTACCGATTTGAGATACGATACGGTTATAATAGTAAAAGATGCATAGTTTAGCAAAGGGAAAATAGGATATTGGGTTACCTTTGTAAGAAGAGTGGAAAAAAGTGTAAGAGAATGTTGGAGAAAGCGTTGGTTAAGACAAAGCGTAAGTAAGAGTGTGCGGAAGGAGTTTTGTGATGGTAGTTTTGTGAAAGTGCCATAATAATAATGTAATGCATCATTCAGTACTTACACAGGAGCCATTTGGTAGTGAAACTGAAGGAACTCTCCTTATAGCTTGGGTGAAGTGGAAACTGCGGCATTCTGTGCATCACAGAAGGTTCTATTCATTTTGCACGGATACTTAAGTTTGTAGTCTGTGGGAAGATGACTAGTGGGATAAGAAAGGCACTATCATTACCTATGTTTACTTGTGTACACATACAAGTAGTAATAACAGGAGTTATATTACACTGTGGAGTGCAGTAGCAGCATATGTCTGTATATACAGGGTATATGTAAAGTATGGATGGATTATACTTGATCATAAAGTTTTTGTTGGGTGTGGGTGGGAAATTGTATAGTGTATAGATACCGTAAGGATCAGAGTGAACCCGACATCGCCTTTTACATAGGATAATTGTCCATTTGATGTTAAGAGCCGTGTTGAGTTATTAGTGTGTGTGAGAGATGAGGAAGATTATGATTTGTGTTCGGGAGTGATAGAGTTACAGGGTGTGTGTGGGGAGCGGAGTGGGGATGACAATGGGGAGCGACAGGGGCCATATTTCATGTGCTGCGGAGAGAAAGCGGCTCTGAATGGGCTGGGAGATAAATAACCTGGCTGTAATTGCGTGTGGAACGCTACCATATTTCATACAGCTATAAGCCATAACTTAGAAGGCAATTACGCCGAGTAGCTCGTTTATCAAACTCTAGACCCATAGCCAGCCATACCACTTATGACAGCCAGAATGGAACTCTTACTTTCTTTGTGCACCATGAAATATCACCACGCGCCTGAAATATTGTCCTCCAGTCCTACAGGGTTCCGCTCCTTTACGGGGCGCATACATTCCCACCCAGTCCTCTTCCCGTCCCACGTCACCCTGTACTGTCACTCTTGTCACCAGTCCAGTCTCCACACAAACAGCCCTTTTTCGGCCTCTATTCAGGACCCTTTACTCAAAAGTCAGTCCAGAAATCATGTTTCATAGATTCCTTAGGACAGGTTGTGATCAAATGGCCCATTTTTCCGCAATGCATGCAATATTATGGACATATACAGAGTTTTTGGTTGTAATAGAGATGAATATGAATGGGATATGGCGCTATGGAGGTATATATAGAGTATATAAAGAAAGTTGTATGGGAATGTGTAGATTTAGTGTTGGATAGAATAAGAGGAGTTGAATTTTGGAGTTGGGTAGTGGAGTTGGTGGGTAATTTATGTCTTCCTGAGTTGAGTTGAATTGACTACATTTTTTATCTGGGACACAACACAAAGAGCGGAGAATAATGGTCGTGTGTATAGCAGTATAGTGGATGCGATGTCTTGGCTGTAAGTTAACATGGCACGGCTAAGTAACTAAGTAAGTCTAACCTGTACGAGCTGTCAAGTGAAGCTAAAGTCATTTCAGATTGTCACTCTTTTTTGTCACGACGTGTCACGGAATGTCAACCGCCATTCTCTATAGCCAACCCAACCAAAACGAAAGTCCCTGGATAACTTAACCAACCAAACTCACATTAAGTCCTTGTCGTGTCCTTCTGTCGTGTAGCCTTGTTCCAAACACCGAATACTCCCAAATACGCCATATATAGGGAATATAGGCCCTATATAGGGAATATAGGCCCTATATAGGGCCCTATATAGGAACAGGCTCTCTTTTACTTAACTCCACTGTAAACAACACTAAACCAACAAATCACACATTTTATACACTTTTTATTTCCGATGCCAACACTAACACTCTCATGCCTTTGTCCCTTTTGTTCACAACGAGACTATTCCTACGTCATATGTCAAAATAACTAACTAAACGGATACAAAACTAAAGTTTCTTAATCGCAATGCCCGCAAATAAAGATATAAACACAAAATATCAGGTTTCTTTTCTTACAGATTCACTTTTTATCATTTGTTATAATTACAGAGTTTTGTGCAGAAATGACACCTACAATTTATTAATATTTACAATAAATCTTCCCAAACTTGAAATAGTTTTACCGGTTCGGAATTTAATTATTTTGTAATATTCTATACATAGTAAAAATATTGACAAAGTTAGTTAGTAAGGCAAAAATAATTAAAAGTTGACTTTTTATCATTTGTTATAATTACAGAGTTCTGTGCAGATCGTAAACCTACAATTTAATAATGTTATAATAAATCTTCTCAAACTTGAAATAGTTTTACCGGTTCGGAATTTAATTGTTTTGTATGTATAGTAAAAATATTGGTAAAGTTAGTTAGCAAGGTAAAATTAGTTAAAATTTGAGAAGGAGGACGTTTTGGGTTCTATAATAAATTATGAATCTTGATTCTTGATATGGTTCCGCTGTGGAGCAATTAAAGGGAAGTACATTTATGTATTAAAATGCAAAGGTCCATTATTCATCAGAGATAATTACATGCTAAAGCGTGTGTACTTAATTGAATGGAGTAGCTCACATAAATCTCCGCCTGTCAAAGTGTAGCCAACAGGCTACTTACTGTTCACCATATTTAGTTCACTGTTTACATGACTTTTCTCACTTTTATACTTCTTTGGTGTCAAGTCCTTCATTAAAGGTATGCCCACAAAAGTGCAGAGTACTAAAATAATAATTACGCTGGCTATTAATTACTAACTGGAATATTCTGGTTACAAATTTTAAATTAATTTTTTTTAAATTGCAAAAAAATTTTTTCGTTGTTCTGCACAATTTGAAATAAATTTGCAAAAATAAGATAAATTTGAGATACGTCTTTTTACGGAGTCAGAATTGACGTTTTGTTAGCTGGAGGCTATTATGTTTGGTAATTAGTAAAATTGATAAAGTAAGTTTAAGTTTTGAATCGGTTATTCTGGTTGAGAAATGGGAAAGTTTGTCATTCATCTCTGTCGGAGTAGTTGATATGCATGGATCGACTGTTCAACTGTTCATTTGAGTGTTGGAGCAGAAGGAGAGCAATTACATCACACCAGGCAGACGTCCTCTCTTCGTGTACTTTGCCATTAATCATTTTCTGTCTCGGGGCTAATTTACTGGGCGTTACTCCTGCTTTCTTTCACATGCACTTAGATCGCAAACGTCGCAGTCGCTTTCAGTGGTAGCAAATTGAAATTTTAAAAATTGAATTCCAGTTTTGTGTGTACACAAGGTGCAATAACGATTTACTGTGTAATTCCAAGTTTCCTTTGTGGTGGTGGAAGAATTGGTATCGCATCCTAACTGGAGTGGAGTGGAATGGAAGGAAACAAGGCCAAGCGTAGTGGAGATAGGGATCTAAAGGAAACCTAGAAATTTAATTCTATTCTAAACGGTATTCCGGATGCATTTGGTCTGAAGATGAATAAGTGCCTTAGTGTGTATGTCTAAGAGTATAGATACTATCGGACATTTTCATTACACATAAATATATGTAATAATAAGTATATAGAGAGGGTAATATATGATAAATAGGAGCTATAAACATTTTTAGTGGTTCTATAAGGCCTGGTTGGATATTACTTATCGGCCGTAGCTCTGGAAAGAGAAATTTGCATTAACATTCCTGGCAGAACAATAAAAGTCATAATTTAAGGTAGGCCCGAGTCTATCTGCAATGCATAACAGCCATTTGGACGGTTATGGCTGATTTGCTTTCCCTTATTCACAATTTATGAGTTGACAGTTGAGAAAGAGTCGCTTTCCCTCCCAGTCGCCTGGCCTAAGTAGACAAGGCCAAGCCAAACCACACAGACAGGGAAACGAACTTGAAAAATTCGGTCCTCCGCTCCGATTCTCGGAGAAAGGAAGGAATTTCTCATTTTCACCCAATCAATCATTTTAATCAATGGCCCTGCATCTACACCCCTCCTTAAGAACTGGAAACACTGCTCTAATAATTATTATTATGCGAAATACAACAGAACTGTTCATTTCCGAAGAACAAACGTCTTAATCTAAAATATTGTTATGATCAAGAGAACTTATGGTGGTACTTTAGTCAAATGGAACTTAGCCACAGAGTCGAAAGCCGCCACTGAGTCCAAAGCCGCACTATTATTGCACACTGGCATTAATACATATGGAAATAGCGTTCTCCTTTGTTCCTCTATTAAATTGTAATCTGAGTATCTGAGGAGGAATTTCCATTCCGAGTTTGTACAGAATATTCCTCGAGTCTGAAAATTAACATCTTTTTCTCGAATCAAGATAATGAGCCCATTTCAGTTCTAACGAAGAATATGACCAATAAATGAAATTTAGTAGGTTCTGTGAACATTAGTTAAAGCGCGGACATATATTTACTGTGTAGGTACTATATGGGCTGGAATTATTATTTATTGTAATCTTTTGGCGATGTAGCCGTTGGAATTGGGACGGGACTATACAGGGCCATCCATATCTTTCGAAATAATAATAAATGGGGTTTGTGAGAGAAAGTATGTGGGTCGACGGAGCAGAATACCCGGGATTCGGGAGCCAGACTGCCCGCCTGAGCAGAATCTCTCTCTGTAATGTAATCTAATGTAAAGTACAAAGTACATAATTCGGATAGAGAGATAGCCCCCTACTCTGCATAATATTTACGGATATAGCGGGCACAGTCGCTCCGCTCGCCTTCACTTTTGGCTTCGACTAATATATCGCAAGATATGAAATAGTTTCAGGGCCCGGCAATGAATCATTTCCCTTTGATCTTATTATGTGTCTCAGCCCATATTTCTTATGCCCTCCCGTCCCCCGTCACTTCTTTATTATACCCGGTAATTTATGGACGAAATTTATTACCAAAATTTAGATCCACAGACTACTACCAAATCGCAGCGTACCAGACACACCAAGTACCAACCAACTTCGTCTAACATCCAATCCACCATAGCACAATAATACCAACAGACCTTAAGCTACAGTCCTCCCATTACTTTCTTCTTCCACTTTCTTTTCCACACAAACTTACTTCTATGCACTTATCTTCTCTCTACTGTCTCCACCCAGAACTAAAAATCACTCCTTACTTCTTAAGGAGCTTAAAACTCATTTCTCTGAATACCCCTACTATGTAACCAAAAAATTATCCATGGATATTTCTTTAAATGATGTACATTTTTAATTTAGAATCATTTTTCAACTATTTACGAATTTTAAATAGTAAATAATAAGGAAATTTTTAGATAAAAGAAGTTTCCAGGCCTGAGGACTATTTATGTTGGGAAAAATGAAAATATTTTGAGAAAATGTAATTGTGTGTTATTGGGAGAGTGAGAATTGACAGAATTTCGAGTGGCACAGCTTGTTCAGTGCACACAATTTATTTCGCTTAAAAAATGTCACCTAAACTGTGCGGATGCGATACAACTGCTACAAAGACCGTCAGTTGGCTTCATTTCGCTGGAATCGTTACTTTTCTACATACGAACATTTCTTGGCTCCTCCACCAAAGACTCTCTCTTGTAACAATATTAATATTGTGCTCCGTACTAGTTGAGAAAATCCGGTGCTGTGAATTCAAGTGAATTGAGTAAATTGAGTCTTGAAGAAAATCCACGAATCTTTCACTTGATTTCATTTTACTTATCGTTCCTTTTACTTCCCCTGCTCCAAATACCGAACCGACCACTGAAATTGAAAACGGAACGGCTGTGCACTAAAAGCATTCAGTTACCAACGATGTGGCTCAATATCATGGCCTGCTAACTTCCATTCCTATCTACACCACTGTGCCACAATCTTAGTCCTTTAATACATATTTATTAGCACCAAAGACAAACTGACCCAACATTAAGCCCAAACGCAAAGAACAGATACGCAGATGAACACTTTGTTATCCGTGTAAGCGCATTTTCCTTTACTTCAGTTGGTCATTTCTCTATCTACACAGTTATGACACGGATTCTATGTTATTCCCACAATATTATACTCCAGTTACCAAAATACACAATAGTTGCCCCTCCTTTTACATTTTTATTTATTTTTATTGCTTAATTTACATTTTTTCACATTTTTAATTTGCTTTGTTTTATATTCACATTTATTTTATCGTTAACTTTGGATTATTTCACATTTTTATTTTGTTTTGTTTAATATTCACATTTTCATTAGTATTTATTTATTTAATTCAATAAAATAAATTTGATGACAACATTTTTTATTGAAGTATTTATATTGCAATGAAATATTGCGTGAGCAAAGTTTACCTTTTGGGTGTATTTTTAGGCAAATGGTTAAATTGGTGAAAAATTGCTTTAAAATTCAATATATTTGAATATTGTGAATGTATTGGATCCAAATAATGGGGAGGGTGCATATATATGGTATCTTGCATATGTGGATTGAGTATCGTAAATGGTAACAAATATGTAGATAGAAAGGGTCATGTAATGTACTAGTACGTATGGTATGGTCTGTGGTTAAAGTAATTCTGATAATGTTGTGGATAGATTGGGAATTGCTGTACTCGTCCCCTACAAGCAATTCTCGTAAAAATTTAGTTGTAAAGTTCAGAATCGTTTGCGACTTTTTAACTTTGGCCTGGGGACAAAACTCTTTAACGAGTTACTGAGAATGGACTTTCTCTACGCAACTATTGCGGGATCAACTGAACGAAATGTTATTGAATTGAATACAGACTAGATAATCCAATGAGTACTCTTACACAATTTCCCTACTTAAATAGAATCTCGTGGAATATGCATCTTCTATTGAAAAGGTTGTGCTGATGCAATAAATCGAGTAAATTGGATGCGGATGTCATGCAAAAATATCCAAAGGCTAATGCACTTTCGTTGCTCTCTTATGGTTGCCTTAAGGAAGTAATATTATTTAATCTCTACATAATGGTACCACATAAAATACGAATTTCTTACAAATACTTTATGGAAATGTCCTCTGAGTCTGTCCGGTTAAATCAGGAATAGAATTTTATTTCTTTGGGCAACATTATCAGTGTTCTGATTTCAAAGAGAATTTATTTGTGATGAAATGTAGCCCATATTATACAGTCTTTGGTTGAAATAATAACATATTTCTGTTTTATGTCGGTGCAGAGTGTGATTTTGGCAGTCCAGCAGTGAGAAATGCAATTTCCATTCGAGAGAGAGTGAAAGTAGACGGAAGATGAGTATTGGTGACGGAGGGCGAAATGAAAAATGAGTTTGATTTGAATCCCTTTGACAAGGACAAGGCCAATTTGATCTGTCTCCAGACTCGGCTCTCTTTCCACATCCACCAATGCATATCTTTACACCAGGCAGATGTCTCCCGTTATAACTAATATATCATCCTATGTCGGAAAGTACACGTGTATTAAACCCACCACTCCAGACTTTCTTCGAATGACCTCACTACTAGGAAGTGAGACTCTTCAAATGGAACAAGAGTTGCGAACAAGGATCCAAAAACCCTCGACCCATGGGTTTTTAAGTTTTAGGGTATTTAGTCTACCAAAGAACCAGGTTTATTTGATTTCCATACTTTTTTAGTCAAAATTAGGTTAAAAATGATTGTTTTCAAGTGGATTTATCAAATATGTTCTTATTTTGCAGTTTTTTTAGTCAAAATTAGGTTAAAAATGATTGTTTTCAAGTGTACTTATTAAATGTGTACTTATTTTGCAGTTTCTTAGTCAAAATTAGGTTAAAAATGATTGTTTTCATGTGTAATTTTTAAATGTGTTCTTATTTTGCCGATTTTTAGTCAAAATTAAGTTAAAAATAACTGTTTTCAAGTGTACTTATTAAATGTGTACTTATTTTGCAGTTTCTTAGTCAAAATTAGGTTAAAAATGATTATTTTCATGTGTACTTTTTAAATGTGTTCTTATTTTGCCGATTTTTAGTCAAAATTAAGTTAAAAATGACTGTTTTCAAGTGTACTTATTAAACTTGTTCTTATTTTGCAGTTTCTTAGTCAAAATTAGGTTAAAAATGATTGTTTTCATGTGTACTTTTTAAATGTGTTCTTATTTTGCAGATTTTTAGTCAAAATTAGGTTAAAAATGATTGTTTTCAAGTACATTTATCAAATATGTTGATATTTTGCACTTTTTATAATGATAAATTGTAATTAGTTGCATAACAGACGATGGAATTTGTATTTCCACTAGCAAAAACCCATAAACTCAAAAACTTATGGGTTTTTTTTATAAAAATTAGATCTGACTTTTGTTCAAGAACCCAAAAGCCCATAAACCCTGTTTCTTTCAGAGTGGGAGTGAGTGATGCTCTGTCATGTAAGGTATACGGAGAGTGTGGGTTGTATTTGTGTACTCCTACTCCATTTAATGCATTCTGGAGATAAATGCCAATTGAATGACTGACTGACATGACATGACAGAGAGACAAACAGAAAGACGAACGAATCGAAAAAACCGTTCAAAGAAAAAGAATCAAAATGCAATCGAGGAGCAGAGACGAAATGAAGTCTTCTGCTCAAAGTGGGGAAAGGAAAACCGGAGGGAATTCTGCCTTCTCTCTCCTGCTACTTACGACACTCTGGCTCTCCTCCGTCTCAAACCAGAAAGTTCATCCTACCACAATATTTATACTCAGGAAAAACATCCATCAATGTGTTCGCAGAGTCCGACGCCGGCGCGGCGCCGCCGGCGCGCCGCCGACGCCGACCCAAAATTCGACGCCGCCGCCGCCGCAAAATTTTGATCGGCGCGCCGCTGAGCAAAATTTTATGGCGCCGCCTTCAGAAATTAAAAATTTTACAAATTTTACTTTATATTTACAAAATTTTTCTGTAAATAGTTGTGTCAATGTTAAATTCAATAGCGCTATTATGGTTTTCCCATGAATATAAAGTGTAATAACCCTTTATTTTATATTTTATATTTAAAAAGTAATAACTTATTTTCAGAAACGCTAAAAATGAGCTATAAAAAGGTATTTTTTCTGGTCACGCCGCGCCGACCTCATTTTGTCGGCGTCAGCCGGCGCGCCGCCGCCGCCGAGAGTCTCCGGGGTACACGCCGCCGCCGCCAAATTTTCATCGGCGTCGGACTCTGTGTGTTCGTACTATTTAGTGCTGCCTTATCCTTTGTTCTTTCTCATAATACGTACATATTGACTACAGTGTATCTTTGGAAAAATTCCACATCCCACTTTCCTCCGCATTCTTATTAATTTTCCATTTTGGATTATATTTTGGCATTTCAGAAGTGTTGTGGCGAATTGGAAATATGTGGGGTTCGAAGTATTTTGACAATTTGGAGAGCCAATTATGTAGGAAATATTTTAGTAGTTTGCCAATTTAGAAGTTTTTTTCGAATTTAGAACGTTTTGGCATTTTAGAACTATTTTGTCAATTTAGACGTTCTTGTCAATTTAGAAGTATTTTGTCAATGTAGAAGTATTTTATCTATTTATAAATTTTTGCCCATTTAGAAGTAATGATTTTGTAAATGGTTTGTCAATTTAGAAGTTTTTGTCAATTTAGAAGTACGTTGGCAATTGAGAAGTAGTGAATTTGTAACTATTTTGTCAATTTAGAAGTGTTTGTCCATTTAGAAGCATTTTTCCAATTTAGAATTATTTTGTCAATGTAGAAGTATTTTGTCAATTTAGAACTATTTTGCTAATTTGAAAGTATTCTGTCAATTTAGAACTACTTTACCAATTTTTAAGCATTTTGTCATTTAAACTACTTTGCCAAGTACCTATAAGTATTTTGTCAATTTAGAACTACTTTACCAATTTTTAAACATTTTGTCATTTAAACTACTTTGCCAAGTAAGTATTTTGTCAATTTAGAACTACTTTACCAATTTTTAAACAGTTTGTCATTTAAACTACTTTGCCAAGTAAGTATTTTGTCAATTTGGAACGACTTTGCCAATTTATAAGTAATTGTGTGTTTTGTGGCAATTTAGAAATATTTTTGGAATTTCCAAAGTATTTTGTCTATTAGGATATGTTTTGTAGTACATGACCTTTACGGACATTCTGAATTTGTTGATAGACTGAACATTCTGTGAATGAGTTGTGTTGACTTGTGAAATTCGGATGAGTATTGTAAGAAAAGAGTTCTTATGTTAGTAAGGGGGGAAGAAGAGAGCGGATGGTTGACGGAAACGAGTGGAGAATATATTGGAAGGCTGAAAAGTGTCTCGAGACTGGAATTGAGTGCCGTTCTTGGAAGAAGATGACGTTTGCGATGCCCAGATCGTGCTAAGCGCCCGAGGCCTCTGTGTTGGAGGTTGTTAGTTGTGAGGATCTGGAGAAGTGTGGAATCGGAGACGTCCCCGAAGTGGTGTGAAGGATTTCTGTGACATTTCCATAGGTTGCGTTTCCCGATGCGGGTGAGTTGTCAAGAGTTGATGTGATGTGATGCGATAGAATCCCTGGTGGCATATTCCGTGTTTCGTCTTCTTCCAATTTACAAGATGGTCACTGATCGTCGTGTCAGCAATACACTCTCCGCTGTCCGACTCAACTTAACCCTTCCCTCCCACACATTAGAAATGCTACTCTTTCCCTTCAACTCTTTATTGTCTCTCAATCCACTGAAGCAATCAAATGCTTTTTCCTCCTTCATACCAAATCCTCACAAATATAAATCATTTTCATCTCCCATTTCAACACAATGTCTTTTCTTTCAACTTCTGTCATCCCATTTCCTAACATTTTATTTCCTACGCCTCAAAACTACTTTTTCACAATCCAACACCAAGAAAATCCTCTTCTCTTTTAATTACCTTATCAATTACAATCATTTTAATTCCTAATTCATTCAGAATTTCAGAAAAATACGCCCAGAAATTTGCAAACATTTACAGATTTGCAAACACTTTTTACAAGAATATTAAGATTAGAATTGAAAAGAGGACCAAAAACGACTCCTCATGTCCGCAGATACATCCAAAGTTTTTTATTCGGGGAAATAAGAGGAATGGATTTTGAGTGGCGACTTGTGCCTGGCGACATATGTACAAAGAAAGGTGCCGAGTCATGACCATATTTCTTCCGCTCCGTATAACACACTATCTCTCATGTATTTACGGCCATCCCGAAATACGGAATCCAACTCTGCAGATAAAAACTCCAGTTCTTTCATATTCAGCCGACAACTTTAGTATCAGTTCATCCCCAAGTTTACGATTCTGTATAATTTAGAAGCATTAAAATATTTTAAGTAATTATTGGATTATATTGTTATATCTATATTACACAGATACATAGTTTGCAATGAAGTGTTTAACATAATGCAAACTAATGTAAGTAGTGTTAATGTTTCCTTACATTTGTAAGTTTGGATCAGAGCTATTGAACATCTTTTTAGTGTAATGGTCTGTTGATGATTTGATAAATAAATAAATAAATTATTGTTGTTATTTAATAAACAAATATATTTGGTTTTAAAAAAGTAAAATTAAAAATCAGTAAAATAGTTCATAATGCAATGGGAGAAATAAGAAACTTGTTCAATAAAATAAACGAAGGGGTGACCACATTTATTGCCTTCACTTTACGTTTCCTTATACTGCACTCTTTGGTGCACTCCAGTCAAATTTCAATTCTTCCTACGTTCCATACCAATATAGTACAGAGTATAAACTCCACCGTATTGCATTCTACATGAAATCATTTTATAAACCTAGTTTCCTATATATTAGCCTCAATATTGAGACACATCTTCTCACATTCGAGCATCTCGTTCATTGTCAACATAAATAATTCTGAAGAATATGCAATATGTACATGAAATAACTAAACTCTATAAAAACTGACACATATATGACACGGGGAACGAAATGGAATGCACTGGAGAAAGAGTGAAATGGATCTATGTAGGAAAACCTGGAAAATAAAGTGTGCAAATGCAATATCTACTCATGTACACGATTATAGAGCAGAACAGAAGAAATTAAGTTATTTTTCTGTTGAAAAGAGTTGAAATGTAAGTAGAGTAGTGCATCAAGTAAATGGGAGCACTTTAAAAAGCGGATAGAGTTTCCAGTTAGGGTTAAGATTACTATATATTGTGTTTTACAGCTGTAAAGAGTAAAAGAGTTTTATTTTTTGTATTGCAAAGTATTTAAGTAAGAGAGAAAGTATAGAAATGCCCGGTTCGGTGTAAAGTTGGAAAGTTGGAGGAAGAGTCTATAGTGCTTAACTAAAGGTGTTATTTGTAGTACAGCATGTTTCCAACAGTTTGGAAATGAAAAGGAAAGCATGTGTTCACAGAGCAGATACATAAAAATATAATAGATTTCGGTTTGCAGTGTCCAGCAGGAATTGGGAGCGTAGACGGAAGAGATCCCGCATTGTAATGGAGACAAGGCGGAGGGAAAATGCCCAGGGGAGGAATCAATGGGGGGAAATGTCGCAATAATCTCATTTTCTTGTTGGGCACTTGTAATGGTGAACTATGGTCCATTTGCGCCAAATGGACTCCTTTCCTCCTTATCTCCACTTCATCCATGTCTTACTTACTCCTCCAGACCTCCAACCAAACCTAAACATAAAAACTTAATTTCCTACACAAATACTACATAGATACCTTTTCCAATACACTGAAACAAATTACTTGTATAAAAAGTGGGAAAAAACCGAAAAAATCAGTTTTGTAAAATGTTACGACATTTTCAGTGTAGAATCTAAGAAAAAGAAAACATGATTGGTAATAATGTTTTGTGATGTTTCGTTTAGACCGGTTGATCCAGGACAATTGAAGTTTATCAGCTTATGAGCATTACATTAGTGTTGAGATTTGTTGAGATTCGGAAGAAAGAATTGTGTATGTGGAGAAAAGACAAGTGGAAATTAATTTTCTTTGAAGGATTGGGTTTTCTTTGATTTGTTCTTGGATGAAGATCAAGGCTGGTGTAACCACAGTAATTCTCTATAAGGTTGTCTCAATCAAAAAATTATAATTTAAAAATTAAGTTTTTTGTATTGTTGAGTTAAATTTGGAGAATTTAGCACCACAACGTACGGAATGAATAAATTTATGGAAATCTGACATAAATAATTTTGAAAAACAGAAATCTTGGGTTAAGCATTTTCTGTAGGGACAACCTTATAGGAGATACACCAGCCTTGGTTTGGATATTTGCGTTTGACACGTAGTTAGGTATGTATATTTGGTTTTTGAGAGATTGTGATGAAAGGAGTTTTGTGCTGTGTTTAAAAAAGTGATTTTGGAAGGGGAGATAAAAGAAGAAAAGAGGAGTTTAAGGTAAAGTGAGGCGATCGATTTAATACACTCGTGATTGTTGTTGAATCCGGTATTAGGAAGCAATCTCATGATTTGAATTGGATTGCTGTGCTCGCCTTCGTCTCTCTTTTATCTTGATCAGCAGCAGGGGTGGCTTTCCGGATCGCGACTATAGACCCACACTCTAATCCCCAACCGACTTTGCATTGCATTTACAACCTAAGCCGAGTCCTTCTTGTCGCCTACAAGAAAACACAAGTCTCCACAGACACACGACGCTTCAAAGCTAAATCCACGGGATTTCAGACCAAATAAATTACTCCTTGATGTGCAATGACACGTTCTTTCTCTCTCCAAACGCATCTCTTCAGCACTAATCTATCAACACTCAACTCTTTACTCTTTTTAACTTTCAGGACTCAATCCATCAAATTTAACACCAATCATAGCGTCATCAGCACTTAGGGCCCTCATTTTCCACAGGAAAAATATCCAAATAATATTGGTCAACTCTGCATTATTATAATTAAACCATTATTCAATTTGCAAACTAATGAATCTACTCAGTAAATAAATAATAATATTAAATATGACAAATAATATGGAATACTTGGCTCTAACTTTAGGCACAGGAAGTAATTAGGAAATTATGACAAATATACAATGGATTAAGAAGGACAAATATGGAAATCTGGAAATATTTGACACTTTGGGAACAGTAATGGAAAACTGGAAATAAGTAATACTGGAAAACATGAGAATTGGAAATGTGATCATGGGTAAATTATGGAAAGTACTGCTGTATTTGGTTTTCCATTGGAAATTGGTGCTTTATCTTATTTCTATAATTCATAAAATTCATAAAATATTTTAAGGTGTTTTTAAAAGTTGGGTATGAATGAACCATATTTAGTACGTTAAATAATGAACATGCAATAAAAGCGATACCACAATTTGGGAAATCACAATTCAGTATGAACTAGACCAAGAAGTATTTTAAATGTATGCCAACAGAACTTTGTATATAAGACTGAACTGAAACACTTGCAAAATGTTAGATTGTTTCTAAAATGCGAGAGTTCCACTAGCCTTCTGGAATCATTGCAAATAAGGAGAAAATAGAGAAAAAGTGTTACAGTTGGAATAAGTAAAGTGAAACAGTCATGGTATGAGGATTTAGGAAATGAAGTCAGAAAAGGCAGTAGGTTTAAGTGGGTGGTGGTACGGGAGTGCTAGGTACGCTGTTAAGTTGATAAACAAATAATGTTTGGGCTGATAGGGATTTGGTGTAGCAGTGTGTCAGATCGTAAAGCCGTGATTGTGAGAAAAATCGCGAAATTGCATGCAAACTGGTTTAGGCTGATGTGTCAAAATTAAATCCAAATCTTTGTATTTCCTAAGAGGCAGGCGAGGGATTTTATTTTGATGTCATATTTCATGTGGCTCTACACAAACTAATCATATTCCCTCCCGTCCTTGTTTTTCCACAGCATATGTGAGAAATTAGATTAGCCACCTCAGCCTAAGCCAGTCTTTCCCTTTTCGCAATAAATAACACCAGAATTTAAAATGCCTTTAGTGTAAGTAATACATTAAGATAACATTGCAAAGTAATTATTCAAGTCAAACAACAAATTGATTTACAGCTTGGCCTTAACATTTGTCCATCAAATTTAATTGCAATTCCGCATGTAATACAGTCAAAGTTCTGAGTTTTGGCACATATTACATATTTGCATGAAGATTTTTGCAAATAAAGACCACAAATACTACTTTTATGAAATTCCTAATAATTGCAAGTTTCGTAAAAATAATGGTAAATAAATCTTAATGGTTTATTATGACTTTCCTCTCTGTTCCATATAAATATCCCGTTTTATTCCATCTTTAACGAGGCATGAATCGCAATTTAGGTCATACTACATTAAAGATTGCATAAGTACCTGGAAAATATCCATTTGTATACGAAATTGTGAAAGACCCTTTTGATTTCATGCTTGCTTACTTATTATTGTGTTTGAAAACGATGGAATGAACTACTTTTGCGGTTTAGTCTCTGTGTAAATAAAGTTTTTAATGTTTCACGGGTGATTTTAGGGAGACTGTCCATATTTTCATGGAGAGAATGTATTTTGAGATTGCTGGAGAAAGAAAGGTGTTGGGAGATAGGAAAGGAGTTGTAAAGTGATGATGATATCTTGGATGTCGTATATCTTGGAGGCATTGTTCCCCGAAGACAAAAGAAGATTGTAGTCATCTGGTATGGCTGTGCAATTTATCAGGAGATAATAGGGAAGGGAGGGAAGGAGCAAGCGGATCATAAAGCGGAGCAAAACATCCGCATCGAAAAGCTAATCTTGTTCAGTTCACTCATAACTACCCACATAAAATAAACACTTTCTCCGAACCTTCTTCCAAGAATCACAATTTTAGCTAAGTGCCCAGGATTATACAAACAAAACACAGGGGAATAAGAAATTAAAACTAAATAAACATTTCCTCCTGTCATAATAAAGCACAAGAGGGATTGAATCAAAGCCAGTCTTTAATGACTCTATCAAATACTCCTTTATTACAGATTCCAACTGTATTCCCGAATAATTATCAACTATGAGTCCCGAATTCCTATTCACCTCCAATTATCTCTCCTCTTGGCTAAACTTCAAATATACACTGGGGACTTATTTGTACTTGAAGATAATCCAATCTAAAATTTTAAATCAGTTTAATCTGAACCATGCAACATTTTCCAAATAAACGAACTGGAAACTAATTCTAAAAGTTTAACCATGAACTACAGTCCGCTGACTTTTAGTTTCTTTGTAACGGCCACGATGCAATTATATTAGAAGCAATCACATGTTAATCATTTGCTTTCCTAAAGAAATAAGATTGGTAAAGCGAATCTGACTCCTAATTGCGTCACAATATGAAATAATTATTGTAAAAGTTGGTAGAGAGTGAATGAACGATGTTTTGGGAAATGGGAAATAGTTGTGCTTTTTGGATGGAGGTCGTTAAATAGCTATTAAGAGATGGCTAATCCTAAACTATCGATCACTGCCAAAGGACTGTCAAATCACTCACCACCAGGAAATGTATCATCGGGACTAAGCAACTGTCATGTTCTTGTCATCTCTATTTTTAGTCATGTCATCCGATGTCTCTTAACTTCGTTACCTGATTCCTATGTACATCTGCCTTAATTCTTCTAGTTCAAGAGTATGATCAATGTGCTAAAGTCATCAGACTCAGTATCAGAAATAAAATTTAGAAAAATTTAAAATAAATGTTTTAAGCACAAGAGATTTATTATTTGGTCATGATGCTTTAACAATAGAGCATTCTTAGAATTCTTAGAATTTATGAATGCGGAAAATGTTGTGAATAAAGGAGAAAGAGTTTTTAGCAGTAGAGGTAACATTTCTATGGTCTGGGTAGGTTTCCTCTTCACCCAACTATGGAGCTCAACCAGCCGAAGGGGTTAAACCAAGGCGTGCCAGTTGTGGTGGGTCTGGTGGTGGTTGAGGTGGTTGTATGTGTTTCTGTTGTGGAGGTTGTATTCTCTGCTTCCGTGGGCTCTTCTTCCGATTCTTCACACTTTGCACCCTGTATTTTACAATTGAAGACATAACTGAAGTCATAGTCATAGATGTACACTTCATGAAGATACACTTTTTTAAATTTAGAAATTTAAATTTAAATTTAAATTTTTAAATTTATAAAAATTTAAATTTAGAAATACCAAGGTAGTTCTAATTAATTAGTCCATTTCTCATGAGGACCTCTCTCCTCAATATATTTTAAATGAACAGTCTTCATTTTCAATGTCGGGAAAATTTAAGAAATTTACGAAAAACCTAATTTCGTAATGTGTTGTATACTAATAATGTTAATATAATATTGCTTATCTCGATAAAATATTGTATTTCGATAAAAGTTATGAAGTGAGGAAATGAACTTACAATGGCGCACACTGCAGCAACCAAGATAACTACAAGAGTGAGGTATTTCATGATTAAATCGTTCTTTCACGGATTCTGCTGAGCAACTGCAAAATATAATGATCCATTTTACAAAGAAAGTTTGCGCTTTTATACGAAATCGCATTTACTTACATAAAATTTCCCAGCGCAATATTTCGACCACAACCATCTTTATTTTTTGGTCACCTCTTCAAACTCTTTTATGCAGACAGTTAGTATGGATTCACGTAACAACATAAAACTCCTATAAAGCTGATGCTATAATGGTTTGTGGGCACAGATGCTTCGATTGTCTTCTATTGATGTCCTGTCCTGAAAAATACCTCTAGAGTTATAAATTTTTTACCTGTATTGACCATAAATCATTCTACTGGGACATATCTACCGTATTCGATCACTTAGATTATGAACTCTGTATACCTTTACTATATTTCCATTTCTCTATAGTGAATATTATTTATAATGAGGATAATACATATTCCGTTATTCCATATTTAGATTTTGTGACACGAGAAATCGGCAATTAGTGGAATTCTAGTTTAATTTCTAAGTTTTCGACTCAAACGCATTCCTACTCCTACAAAACGGCTTTTATTGCAAATATTGACCTCACATTTCATTTTCCTATTTTAATCATAATCTATTGCCCGGTTCAAGGCAGTACTTAGTACGAAGTTACATGTATGTTTAGTAAACCAAAATGAATGTTCATCTTTTGGTACCACGAATGTCACCTTACCGCCTGCTAAAAATGATGTGCCTTTTAGTACACGTAAAGAATGCTCAACAATCTATTGTCTTTAATCCCAGTATAATCAAGGTTCGTGTAACTATGATGATTCTCTTATAAGGTTCTCTCAAGCGGGAATTTATAATTTAAAATTTCCATTGTTTCGTTCTGGAAACAAAGGAGATTTTAGCTCCAGAGGGTATATGTTGAGACAACAGAAATGTTGAGTTAATTTTTACTGAGACAACCTTGTAGGAATAGGAGTACACCAGCCTTGAATACAATAATATTGGAGTTCCAGAGGGTAAGGAATCCATAGCGAAATACCACAACGTATCGGGTTGAAAAGATTCCAGGACATTCGAGATTCGATAAACAACAGATACGGAAATCTGAAAATACACGCAAGGTATCTCCTAGCAAATAATTCAGAAAAACTGAAATGTTGGATTTAAAAATTCTCGCTTGAGAGAACCTTATATGAGTTGTTACAATAGTCTTGCACATAATGTATAATGATGCAGAATCTAAATATCCGAAACGGTAAAAGTCATCAGAAATAAAAATTTAGAATTTGTAAGAAATGTTTTAAGAAGGGAAACAGAATTTATATTTTATTTCATCAAGATGCATTTGTAACAATAGGATATTCTTAGAATTCTAACGATTTAGAAATGCAGATTGGATAAATGTTAGGAGGAAGAGTATTTAGATACCTATTATGGGTTAGGTTAGATAACTGGAGTAGATGAGGGTGCGAGGAATTTAGTAGTACTATGTTATAGGGAACCTGAGGTGGCTATGAGATTGATAGTAATCTGGAGGTAACATCGCTATTGTTTAGGGGTGCGTCTCCGACTCCCCCTCCACCACGGCCACCAAAAAATAAGTTCAATATTTCTAAGGGGATGTTTAAAGAAAAAGGGAGCGACCCGCGAGCGGTCTCCTGGTTGAGGTGGCTGAAGCCCTTGTTGAGGTGGCTGAAGGTCTTGTTGAGGTGGCATATGCTCCTGTTGAGGTGGCTGAAGGTCTTGTTGAGGTGGCATATGCTCCTGTTGAGGTGGGATATGCCCCTGATGAGGTTTGATATCTTCCTGTTGAGGTAGGATATGCTCCTGTTGAGGATTGATATGCTCCTGTTGAGGTTTCATATCTTCCCGTTGAGGTAGGATATGCTCCTGATGAGGTAGGATATGCTCCTGTTGAAGATTGATATGCTCCTGTTGAGGTTTGATATCTTCCCGTTGAGGTAGGATATGCTCCTGATGAGGTAGGATATGCTCCTGTTGAAGATTGATATGCTCCTGATGAGGTTTGATATCTTCCTGTTGAGGTAGGATATGCTCCTGATGAGGTTTGATATCTTCCTGTTGAGGTAGGATATGCTCCTGATGAGGTTTGATATGCTCCTGTTGAGGTTTGATATGCTCCTGTTGAGGATTGATATGCTCCTGTTGAAGATTGATATCTTCCTGTTGAGGTAGGATATGCTCCTGATGAGGTTTGATATGCTCCTGTTGAGGTAGGATATGCTCCTGATGAGGTTTGATATGCTCCTGTTGAGGTAGGATATGCTCCTGATGAGGTTTGATATGCTCCTGTTGAGGTTTGATATCTTCCCGTTGAGGTAGGATATGCTCCTGATGAGGTAGGATATGCTCCTGATGAGGTAGGATATGCTCCTGTTGAGGTAGGATATGCTCCTGTTGAGGATTGATATGCTCCTGTTGAGGTTTGATATCTTCCTGTTGAGGTAGGATATGCTCCTGTTGATGTGGGATATGCCCCCGTTGAAGTTTGATATCTTCCTGTTGAGCTGGGATATGCTCCTGATGAGGTAGGATATGCTCCTGTTGATGTGGGATATGCTCCTGATGTACTAGGATATGCTCCTGATGAAGTAGGATATGCCCCTGTTGAGGTTTGATATTTTCCTGTTGAGGTGGCATAATCTCCTGTTGAGGTTTGATATGCTCCTGTTGAGGTGGGATATACTCCTGTTGAGGTTTGATATCTTCCTGTTGAGGAGGGTTATGCTCCTGTTGAGGTTTGATATCTTCCTGTTGAGGTGGGATATGCTCCTGTTAAATGTCCGCAGCCATTTATATTTAGTTTGTACTTTGAGAATTGTAGTTTTGAATGTAGTTTGTTATCTTAAAGATGTTTGTAATTTACCGCCGTCTAGGGCATTTCTATGTTAATATATTTTGCCTTAATAATGTAATAAGTAATAGATGTTAGTGCTGCTGTCATAACAATAACTTGCTGTCATAACATCACCTACCTTACCTGTGCGTCTAATGTGGTTGCTGTCATCACAAACAGTGTTGTCATAACACCACCAACCTAACCTGTGTGTCTGAAGAGGATGCTGTCATAACATGGCTGTCATAACAGCGCTGTCATAACATGGCTGTCATAACAGCGCTGTCATAACACCATCTACCTTACCTGTGCGTCTAAAGTGGTTGCTGTCATCACAAACAGTGCTGTCATAACACCACCTACCTTACCTGTGCGTCTAAAGTGGTTGCTGTCATCACAAACAGTGCTGTCATAACACCACCTACCTTACCTGTGCGTCTAAAGTGTGTGCTGTCATCACAAACAGTGCTGTCATAACATCACTAACCTAACCTGTGTGTCTGAGGAGGCTGCTGTCATAACATGCTGTCATAACACCACCTACCTTACCTGTGCGTCTAAAGTGTGTGCTGTCATCACAAACAGTGCTGTCATAACACCAACAACCTAACCTGTGTGTCTGAAGTGGATGCTGTCATAACATGGCTGCTGTCATAACATGGCTGCTGTCATAACATGGCTGCTGTCATAACATGGCTGCTGTCATAACATGGATGCTGTCATAACATGGATGCTGTCATAACATGCTGCTGTCATAACATGGCTGCTGTCATAACCTGGATGCTGTCATAACATGCTGCTGTCATAACATATAGCTATATAGTATAGTATAACTGTATACCTATAATAGTATAACCAATAAGTATGAGAGTATGTGTATAACGTAGTGTGTAGCTTTTGTCAGTACACACTAACCTAACCTTATGGACCTACCATGTTATAATTATAGTTTGTAACAATTATGGAAATTAAATGTATTTAGCTTTAATTAATCTATGATATTAATGCAAAATTGAATGTATGTGTAAATTATGATGATTGTTTACTAATTAGATTTAATAATTGATTAGTGCAAACCACTTAAAATTAATGATGAATGTATATTCCGTTCGAATGTAATACACTCTAGAGTACCTCAGTAAGTGTTTATGTAGATATGATGATGATTACGATTATTAAGTACGACTATTAGAAAGAGACTTGTAACTTGTTATCCCTTTACCTCGCATATGTAAAATACGCGGGAGATTTTGTATAAATCAAATTATTGTTGTGTGTTTAGAATATTGTTATTTTAGAATAAATTCGATCTCAATCGTGCTAAAGCTGTGAGGGAGAATTATTCTCAGTTTCTATTACACTTCAATTATCTTGGCCATACTTGAGCCACGCGGTGTGACCTGTTTTAGACAGCGCATCTTAATTATTTGTCAGTTATTATTTTGGAGGAGATATACTGGAGAATATACGTACGCAGTCGTGCTCAAATCATACCGGGTAGGCATTTTCCCTGAGCACATTTAACATTTGGTGACCCCGACGTGATTTTAAAACTGTGAATTCGGAAGTGACATTCGAACTGGTGGGAGCATCTTGTGATTCCGGTGTTTCAGCTTGTTTGAATTTAACATTAAAATTATTTAGTGATATAAACTGTGAAAATTATAAGTGACGTTCGACCTCGTGGGAAGATTCTGAAATCGGGATTCTGACGTTGATCGAAAGTTTTAAAACATATTACTACTGAAATGGCTGGGCGTGGCAGTCCTCATCAATTTTCCTTGGAGAAGCAGAGAGATGTCCCCAATCCACTATTGAGGAAACCTTTGCTTTGGGAAGGCAAAAAGAAACTTGTGGGCGATGCCGAAGAAACGTCGTCAGTGGGTTCTAGAGTGAAATCAAAAGCATCAAGCCGTCGGCATTCGAATGCATCCCACAGTAGCCGTCTTCGGATCAAGAACATTGAATTGGAAATGGAAGAAGAACTGGCAAAGTTAGAGGAGGAAAAGGGAGATCTCCAACACGCAATGAAGATCATAGACAATCAAATAAAGTACTTGGAAATTAAAAGAGAACAGTGTGTGGAGTCTCTTAAATACCTTACTGACGCTCAGGAAATAGAACAGATGGGTAAGGAACTGTCCTTTGCCCAACAGAAACTGGACAACCTCTATTATGACAAGAGTGTCCAGCTTATAAATGAAGAAAGGAGTATGCCTAAGATAGAGAAGAAAATTGAACTTCTCCATAAAAGGGCAAATCTACAGAAGGAGAAAATTGCCGACGAAGATGAGCAGCATCTTTCTTCTGATGATGAACGTGAAATCAACCCCGACATCGTGACTGTTGATGAAGATGTCCAAAATATAGATCGAGTAGAAGAATTTGTGCTTTCTACCGTTGAAGAAGGTAATAGGCGGCCAAAAGTGGTGACGAATCTCGAGAAAGATCCTCATATTGCTTGTGAGGGGAAGAAAATCAGCCAAAAGGAAATTGATCGAGAGGCTGAGAAGAAAGTTTTAGAAAAGCAAATACTGGACCAGGAATTAAAACTGCAAGGTATGACGAAACGCCTTCAGGAAGAATCAGATAGACTGATCGCTGAAGAAACGCAAAGAAAACTCGAATTGGAAGAAAAGTTAAAGGGATTGAAAATTGATACACCCACTTCCAGTTCGCGGCTCCCTGGTGTTGTAGACCCACCCACAAAAGATGAAGACCGTCTTAGGAACATACTAGCAGAAGCCCTTAAAGGAAGCACAGCCAACATGAGTGTGCAAGATAACAGTAAGTTTCTCGCTAGACAATCTTACGCTAAGGATTTGCCGTTCTTTAGTGGAAAAGCTGAGGAGTGGCCCATTTTCCACGCTGACTTTGAGCGATCGACAAAGGATTGCGGTTTCTCAAATTCCGAAAACATGTCTAGACTAAGGAAGTGTTTAAAGGGTGATGCAGCAAAGTACGTCCAAAGTCTGATGGTATCTCCCGATAACGTTCCTGTTGTCATGAAAAAATTAGAAGTACGTTATGGACAGCCGGAGTTAATCATAGAAGCGATGATTAACAAAGCAAAAGGAATTCCAACGTTCCAATCTGACGAATTGGACCTTTTCATTGAGTTTGGATCTGCAGTACAAAATGTAATTGCGACCATCCAGACTCTTAAACGTCCTGGACACTTGAGTAACCCCCAACTATTAAAAGAGTTCGAGACTAAGCTACCCAGGACCATCATGATGCAATGGCTGAATTGGGTGGTAGCAGTTGCGACCCGTACGAAGGATCTTATACATTTTGCTGAATGGATAGATGAGCAAACTACTTTAGCGTGTCAGGCTTGTCCTCCATCCGTAAGTTTGCCAGATAACTTGAAGAATGCACCCGTACAAGGAAAGCCTGAAAATACGGGGAAAAAGAAAACAGCCGCCACCAAGGAATTGAAAGAAGAAAGATTGCCCACTGCTGCTGGACTACTTGTAGGAGAAAAGACCAGTGCGAATGAAAAAGCAAGGTGCATATTTTGTGAGAAACACTTCGACAGTTCAACCTGCACCAAGGCAAGAGAATTGACAATGGAAGAAAAAGTCAAGATTATTCGTGAAAAGAATTGCTGTCACCTTTGTTTGAAGCCCGGACATTGGTCGAAGTCGTGCAAAGGATTTGTTAAGTGTATGGTGTGTTTGAAAAAACACACTACCTTGAAGTGTCCAGAGTTACATAAATCCGAAGTTCCTCTGACAAAGGTGTCTACACCACCAATTGAAGAAAAAGTCAGTATTGAACAAGTCCAAACTGCTAGTTCAAACCTGTCGTGCACTTCAAAAGTGTTTTTGAAAACCCTGATGGTTCCAGTGTGTACTAACAGTGGGAAAAGATTAATCCGAGCAATCCTGGATGACGGATTCCAGCGATCTTATATTCTCCAAAAGCTGGTAGATGAACTTGATTTGCCTGTTATTGGCTATGAAAGCATTAGTCATACGTTGTTCAGTGGAGTTCAGACGGCTGTTAACAAACACAAGATGTACAAGTTACAGCTGAAAAACGCTAAAGGTCCTGGAGTCAGTACAATCGAAGTTCTTGGACAAAGTAGAATTTGTGGAGAAATACCCCGGGTACCAACTGGCTCGTGGTTGAAAGAACTGAAGCTGAATAACATCTGGTACAGTGACATAGGAAAAGATAGTCCGGAAATTGAACTTTTGATTGGAGCAGACTATTTCGGGAAACTGCTGACTGGAAAACTTCTTCAGCTAAGCAACGGACTCACTGCTCAAGAGACTCTTCTTGGTTGGACTTTGATGGGAAAGTGTAATGGTGCTTTCCATCGACAAGAAGGACCTGTGTCTATGACCGTTACATCAATGTTCGTTTCCGACTCATCAGTAACTCAGTTATGGGATTTGGAAACTATTGGTATTCGTGACCCAATTGAGAAAAAAACCAAGCAGGAAAACGAGCAGTTGGCAAAAATGCACTTTCTCAAAACAGTGAAAAGGACTGAAGAAGGTAGATACTCGGTATGTCTGCCTTGGATTGACGGCCGAGTGAAGTTACCCGACAACCGGAGAATTGCAGAAAGAAGACTGGATTCAACCACTAAAAGATTACTGTCTCTTCAGAAATTTGATGATTATGACAAAATATTCAAAAGTTGGTGTCAGGAGGTCATAATTGAAGAAGTCACTGATAATGATTCAAACAGTGATGTACATTATATCCCACATAGGGCAGTGTTTAAACCCGAGAGTGAAACCACCCCAATTCGACCTGTGTTTGATGCGTCTTGTAAAGCCCAAAGAACACCTTCTCTGAACGAATGTCTCGAAAAGGGACCTAATTTGCTGGAGTTATCCCCATCGATCCTGTTGAAATTTCGAGAAGGAAAAATTGGGATCATCGCGGATATTCGAAAGGCCTTCCAGATGATTGAAGTTAGTGAAACTGACCGGGATTATCTTCGTTTCCTTTGGTGGGCGGACTACAACAGAAAAATCTACAAGATTTATCGACACCGAAGGGTAGTTTTTGGAGTCAACTGTAGTCCTTTCCTACTAGCAGCTGTTCTGGAACACCTTCTAAGTGATGTTGAAGAACATGAGAAACCTATAGCGCAGAAAGTGTGGAAATGGTTGTACGTCGATAACTGTGTGACATCCGTGAATACTGTAGACCAAGTTAATGTTTTCCAAAAATGGTCGACTAACAAGTTGTCTCAAGCCAAAATGGAATTGAGAGAATGGGAAGTTGGATTCCACGAAGCCTCTGCATTTAGTGGTGGGTTAGATTTCAACCGGACAATTTCCCAAGGAAAGGATAAACCTGTGACTTCCGTCCTAGGCTATAAGTGGAACAAATTAAAAGACCACTTATCCTGCGATGTGGAAACCGAAGATTTGCCTCAGACTTTTACAAAAAGAAAGATCTTGTCTTACTTACAAAAAGTCTACGACCCGATTGGCTTTACGTGTCCAGTGACTTTGCAGCCAAAAATTATTTTACAAAGATTGTGGCTTGACAAAATCGGTTGGGACCAAGAATTACCCGAAGATTTAAGTAAGGATTTTCGAGAGTGGTGCAGTAGTTTGGACGTTCTTCGCCAAATACACATCCCTAGAAATATGACTGGTGGGATTTCTTCTCGAGCAACTTGGCAATTACATACTTTCTGTGACGCCAGCCAAAATGCTTATGCTGCGGTTGTGTTTCTCCGTACTGAATACGGGGGACAAATCTCAGTTCAACTGCTAATGGCCAAATCTAGGGTTGCACCGTTGAAGAAACCAACAATCAATCGCTTGGAGTTGCTGAGTTGTTATATTGCAGCAACATTAACAGATTTTGTAAAAGAAGCTCTTTCTGTCAGAGATGTACCTACCTTTTATTGGAGTGACTCCACTACAGCTTTAGCCTGGATCAGAAGAAATGATGAGTGGGGTACCTTTGTTGGAAACAGGGTAAGAACAATTAACCAACTATCCTGTACAGAAGATTGGAGACACGTTCCAGGAACACTAAATCCAGCTGATTTACCTTCACGCGGATGTAATTCATTTCAACTGTTGTCGTCAAACTGGTGGGAGGGTCCAGAGTGGTTAAGAAAACCAGAAGAAGAATGGCCCTCAGAAGAAGTTGTTACTCTGGAAGAGGAAGTTGCTAAAGAACGTAAGAAAAGTACAGCAACGAATGCGTTACTTGTGGGATCTCCGCAGACCAAAGATGAATACCCTTGGTATTGTAGAAGATCCACATTCAGAAAAAATGTTGTATCTATTGCTTGGCTCACAAGATATGTCAAATTCTTGTCAAAATGCCGTCCCCAACCGAAGCACGACAAGATTTTGTCAGCAAGAGAAGTTCAGGAAGCTGAAATATCTCTACTAAAACTAATGCAGAAGGACATCTTTCCGAACAACGATAGTGTGATTTGTGGTCTTCATGTTAATCGATGGGAAGATGGACTAATACGGGTGAAGACTAGACTTAATAATCGCAAGGACACCGGCGGATTTGTGAACCCAATTCTGTTGCCATTCAGCCATAGGATTGTGGATCAAATAATTTGGGAAGAACATAGAAAGAATAATCATGCAGGAGCTCAATTCTTGATGGCAAAGTTACGAGAGAACTACTGGATCATACGCAGTAGAAAAGCCATAAAAAGAATTTTGAATCAATGTACAGCGTGTCGCCGCTTCAGTACTAAGAGGCCAAATGTTGTTCCAGCAGCGCTTCCCGAGGGTAGAGTGAAGACATCTAAGGTCTTTGAAACTGTTGGAGTGGACATTGCTGGACCTTTGTTTACCAAGAATAAGGAAAAAGTGTGGATCTTACTCATCACTTGTGCGGTGTATAGATGCGTGCATCTCGAGTTAGTGATGTCTTTGAGCACCGATTCGTTCATGGATGCGTTTTCTCGGTTTACTGCTAGACGAGGAAGACCATCAACAGTTTACAGTGATAACGGAACTAACTTCGTAGGTGCTGAGAATGCGCTAAAGGAGTTGGACTGGATCAAAATTGAAAAGGAGTATTCTCTGGAAAAGATGCAATGGTACTTTAATCCACCGGCCGCACCGTGGTGGGGGGGATTTTGGGAAAGATTGATAAGATCGGTGAAAGCTCTGTTAAGGAGAACACTAGGGAAAGACCGACTTACTTACGAGAAATTGGTGACCATGGTCACAGAAATTGAAGCCATTATTAACGGAAGACCGTTAACAGTTGTGACTGAAGATTCAGAGGATCTCATCCCTTTAACTCCAGCCATGTACTTACATGAGTTGTCATACCCACCTGTTACTGACCGTGAGCTGTTAGAAGCAAGTGGTTTTCAGAAGCTGTTGAAAGCCCGAAAGACATTTCTGGACGAAATTAAGATGCGATTCCGGAAGGAATATTTGGCGCTTTTAGTTCACAGAGGAAAAGCAAAATTCGTGAAGCAGTTCCATGTAGGCGACATCGTTTTACTTGGATCGGATGACAAGAAAAGATGGGAGTGGCCGTTAGCAAAAATCGTAGAATTGATTCCAGGGAAGGATGGAAATGTTCGAGTTGCAAAGGTCAGGACCGCTACAGGAATGTTTACCCGCCCATTACAGTGGCTCTATCCAATGGAAATCTCATCACCTCAGGAGGTTCCGGTTATGGAAAAGAAGAAATGTGACCAGATTTATCAGAAAAAAGTAGCCCCAATTGTTGCTGAAGTTAAAACTCGGTTTGGACGTACAGTGAAAGCTCCAGAACGCTTTGGACAATGAATTTGTTTAAGTGCAGTGTTCTCAGTAGTGTTTATCGGTTGTTTTTTGTTCCCACAAAAAAGGTGGGAGAATGTTAAATGTCCGCAGCCATTTATATTTAGTTTGTACTTTGAGAATTGTAGTTTTGAATGTAGTTTGTTATCTTAAAGATGTTTGTAATTTACCGCCGTCTAGGGCATTTCTATGTTAATATATTTTGCCTTAATAATGTAATAAGTAATAGATGTTAGTGCTGCTGTCATAACAATAACTTGCTGTCATAACATCACCTACCTTACCTGTGCGTCTAATGTGGTTGCTGTCATCACAAACAGTGTTGTCATAACACCACCAACCTAACCTGTGTGTCTGAAGAGGATGCTGTCATAACATGGCTGTCATAACAGCGCTGTCATAACACCATCTACCTTACCTGTGCGTCTAAAGTGGTTGCTGTCATCACAAACAGTGCTGTCATAACACCACCTACCTTACCTGTGCGTCTAAAGTGGTTGCTGTCATCACAAACAGTGCTGTCATAACACCACCTACCTTACCTGTGCGTCTAAAGTGTGTGCTGTCATCACAAACAGTGCTGTCATAACATCACTAACCTAACCTGTGTGTCTGAGGAGGCTGCTGTCATAACATGCTGTCATAACACCACCTACCTTACCTGTGCGTCTAAAGTGTGTGCTGTCATCACAAACAGTGCTGTCATAACACCAACAACCTAACCTGTGTGTCTGAAGTGGATGCTGTCATAACATGGCTGCTGTCATAACATGGCTGCTGTCATAACATGGCTGCTGTCATAACATGGATGCTGTCATAACATGGATGCTGTCATAACATGCTGCTGTCATAACATGGCTGCTGTCATAACCTGGATGCTGTCATAACATGCTGCTGTCATAACATATAGCTATATAGTATAGTATAACTGTATACCTATAATAGTATAACCAATAAGTATGAGAGTATGTGTATAACGTAGTGTGTAGCTTTTGTCAGTACACACTAACCTAACCTTATGGACCTACCATGTTATAATTATAGTTTGTAACAATTATGGAAATTAAATGTATTTAGCTTTAATTAATCTATGATATTAATGCAAAATTGAATGTATGTGTAAATTATGATGATTGTTTACTAATTAGATTTAATAATTGATTAGTGCAAACCACTTAAAATTAATGATGAATGTATATTCCGTTCGAATGTAATACACTCTAGAGTACCTCAGTAAGTGTTTATGTAGATATGATGATGATTACGATTATTAAGTACGACTATTAGAAAGAGACTTGTAACTTGTTATCCCTTTACCTCGCATATGTAAAATACGCGGGAGATTTTGTATAAATCAAATTATTGTTGTGTGTTTAGAATATTGTTCATTTAGAATAAATTCGATCTCAATCGTGCTAAAGCTGTGAGGGAGAATTATTCTCAGTTTCTATTACACTTCAATTATCTTGGCCATACTTGAGCCACGCGGTGTGACCTGTTTTAGACAGCGCATCTTAATTATTTGTCAGTTATTATTTTGGAGGAGATATACTGGAGAATATACGTACGCAGTCGTGCTCAAATCATACCGGGTAGGCATTTTCCCTGAGCACATTTAACAGCTCCTGTTGAGGTGACATAGTCTCCTGTTGAGGTGACATAATCTCCTGTTGAGGTGACATAATCTCCTGTTGAGGTGACATAATCTCCTGTTGAGGTGGCATAATCTCCTGTTGAGTCCGTGGTGGATGCTGTTGCCGGGGAGGTTGAGGTATCGGTGTTTGTTGGTACGCCTGATGAGGTTGGGGTTTCTGTACTTGAGAAGGTTGTCTCTTGTCTTTTTTGTCTATTTGAGAGTCTGACCTTGGGAAATAAGTCTCGACGGACGAGTGAAGGGAGTACAAAAGTCCCAGGGACTCTTTGAAAGTCTTGTTCCTGTATTGACTGAGCATTGGAGGACCCTTCTTCCGATCCTGCGCACTTTGCACCCTATATTTTACAATTTAAGATCCATTTCAAATCAAAACCATCTTTTCTCAATATAATTTAAATGAAAATTCTTCCTTTGCATTATATGGAAAGGAAAAGGAAAGAAAAAATTTAATTGTCTAAGGAAGCAAAGTAGTTGGAGCAACGGTTGTTTTCGCTTCTATAAGGTATTCTCAAAAATGATTTTGTAAAGAAAACTTCAAATTCTATAGTTGAAGAAAAAATTGAAATTCTACTTTAAAAATTCTCCGATGGGAGTACCTTTAAAGAGCGCAAACAACCGTTACTATAACTACTTTGTTAAGGAAGGTTACCTCGGAAAATATTATTATTTCGATTAAAGCGAAGTTTATCAAGTGAGAAAATGGACTTACAACGGTGCACAGTGCAACAACCCAGATAACTGCAAGAGTGAGGGATTTCATTCTTAAGTCGTTCTTCCAAGGATTGTGCTCCTCAAAATACACTGAACATTCATTTCAGCAAAAAAGTTTACGTTTTTATAGGAAATCGCATTTAATTACTTAAAATGTCCCAACACAATAGTTTGACCACAACCATCTTTATTTAGTCGTCTCTCTACAACTCTTTTATGCTAGCAGTTCGTAAAACTGATGTCATAATGATTTGTGCGAGCAGATACTTCGATTGTCATTCTGTCCTGAAGAATACCTGTAACACAATATTACCTCAATTGGCCATAAATCAATCTACTATAGTACATGTCTACTATACTCGATCACTTAGATTAACGAACTCTGTACATACTGTATGCCCATTTCGCATTTCTCTTAATAAGTGAATATTATTTTTAACAATGATAGTAGGTATTCCATTATTCCATATTTTTAGTCCTTGTGACGCAAGAGACTCAATTTTGTGGATTTCTACTGATTTATGTAAGTTTTCGACCCGGACAACATTTCTAGCCTACTAAAACAGCTTTTATTGCAAATATTTACCGCACACTTCATTTTCCTATTTTGTCATAATTAATTGCCAAGTTCAAGGCAGTAATTATGTATGTTTAGTAAACCAACATATATGAATGCTCATTTTTTGTTACCGTAATGTCACAATGTCCACCTGCTAAAAGTGCTGTGCTTTTTAGTACACTTAAATAATACTATTGACAGTGTATTGTCCTTAAACCCCAGTACAATCAAGAGTCGTGTAACCAGATGGATTCTCTTATAAGGCCATCTCAAGCGAAAATAAATTTAAAAATTCGGATTTTTTCGTTCTGGTGCTAAATTTGGAGACTTTAGTTCCAAAGGGTAAGAAATCCCACAACGTTTGGCATAGCTATGGAAATCTGAAATAAATAATTTGGAAAAACAGAAATCTTGGGTTGAAAATTTTCACGTGAGACAACCTTATACCTATAGGAGTACACCAGCCTTGTGTACAATATTATTGTCCATAGCAATGCATGCAATTCATCACAGGTCATGCGATGAAGCAAACACCAAGGAAACAAATGGTATATTATTGACACCACGAAAACAGCATTTTCAACTTTCCAGAATTATTCCAAAGACAATTTGACATACATGTCGGGAATTCGCAAAAACTTGCAAAAACTCTGTAGCAGCCACTTTTAAAGACTGAAAATGCGTAGGAGTATCGTATTGTACGAGGGAGATAAAGTTCTCTCTGCGACGGGTAAAACTGAGGGACTTAATGGACGGGTAGAAAAGATTCCAGGAAATTCGAGATTTAGCAACTCAGCTGGTTTTAGAATTGCTTGGCAAGTTGGTCATGGCATTAAGGAGGAGATTCTTGAAATGGAGAACGGGGAACCCATCTACAAATACCCGGTAAGGATAAATTAAACTGATTTTGTTCTTTCTATTTCTTTGCACGCAGTGAAATAAAGAAAATTATTTTACACAGATATTTATCTTGGATCGCGACTACAAAATTGGAACAAAAGTTATTGAGAACGGTGAGGAAGGAACAATCGTCGGGGTAGAAAAGGTTGCAACTCTTTCCTTGGAAACATCTGACAATCGAAACTTTGGGATCAAACTCCAGAAAATTCCCCAAAAGCTGCTAAAACGACCTTTGGTGAGTGAAGATTAAGATTTCCACTGAATAATTTTGTATTGACTGGGATTCGGGATAGTTTTAATTGCATTTTCTGTTTTAGGAAACTGAAATTGGTGAATTCGTTTTGTGGAACGACTGGCTGGGAAAAATTAAGGATATGACCGTGAAAGTGGTGTATTACTTTGAAGACGCGGATGTAATTTGTTCTGTTTCCGGTGAAGAAAAGCATTTGACAGATAGCCAATGTCACAAGTACCCTTTTCCTTTCGTCGGTCAACAGTTATCTCGTTTGAGCTTATCACAATTGTGGGACGCGGACTGGGAAGACAGAAAATGGTTTAAGAACACTTTCAAGTACATGAGAAAAAAAGCCAAAGTCATCAGTGTTATGGTATCTAAATTATAAAGTTATTTATTAAGCTTTTATCTGAATTAAATGTAAAAGTGGTCTTTATGTATTACAAAGGTGGACTCTATAACTCCTGATTGGATTAGAAAAATCCCATATGAAAGTGAATTTCGATGTACGGAAGAGGAACGAAAGAATCTTCCGAAGTATCTTGTGGATGAAAACTTACAGAAAGTGAGTTATCTTTACGGCAACGAGTACAGTAAGATTGGTGAGAGATCTTTGTGCAAATATAATGTTAAAGAAGGAGACGAAGTCGTGTATCTTGGCGAAAACAAGGAACGAGAAATGACAACGGCCACCGAATACTCGAAATTAAAAAACAAAGCGTACAATTTGGAGATAAGTGAAGAAGGAATATTCACAGTTCTCCATCTCTGGAATAATTATCTAATTGAATGGACTGTTAGTATTTTGATCTGTCAAAATTGTAAAACTATTACTTGTATAATCTTTAGAACACTAATTGTTAATGACCTTGAGATTTGTGCATTTCATTAGAACGGAGTCCAGGAATCTTTCTTTGTCCAAGAACGGGGAATTCTTTCTACGGTACCTGATCCTAATAGTGTTTCTTTTACGAAATCTTTGAGTCGAGGAACTATTGTTGAAATGCAGGATTACTTACGCAGCGATTACAATACTGGATACGGAATCGTCCTCAGTGAAAATCCTAGTATATTTTTTTATTTACTATTTTTATATTTAAATGTATACTATTCATTTGTATAGTGTTTAGTGTTGTAAAATTAACTGATAAATATTTGTTTGTTTTGAAATGCAGATCGCATTGTAAATGTGAAGTGGGTGATTCCCCTCGGTGCTGGATATTTGGTTGAGGAAACACAGAATTCCATTTACGATTTGAAATTGAGCGAGAAATATTGGTATCTGGAAGACCTGAACAATTTTCCAATCGTATTAGACAAGAAAAGCTTACAAGTGGGAGTTGTTACGAGTGTGGATACTGATGAAGCCAGGGTAAGGAATATACGTTTTCCATAATACGTAGAAATTAAATGTTTAAAATAGTTTTAAGTGCTTAATGAATAAAATTATTCTCTTTCTAGGTCACTGTGAAATTGCCTAATGGAACTGAAGTTCGTCCGTACGTTCACGAGGCTGAGTATATTCCAGAGTACAGTTGGTTACCCGTTTCTGCAGAAGAAGAGGAAGAAGAGATCGGAGACAGTCACGCTAACAAAATTGATTTGGAGCAACTCTCCTTTGATCCATTTGGGGCCAAAGGTGGTTTCCTCGTTTCTGAACAGGTGAACGATGAAAAGAACTTTTACCACCTGAATTTTGCACCGAGAAAAGACGATTTTCTGTACTTAATTGCTGTGGAAAAAGAATTAGCCAGTTTTGAAGACTTACCCGAAGGAATGTGGATACAAGGATTTGCAGACCGATCTGTATATACCATTTGTTATCATTTTATTTGTAAATACAACTTAAATTATGAAATTATTTACAATTTTGTACATATTTTAGGATTTGTACACCGCGGTCTTACGAGGGAAGCCTGGAACTATCTACCAAGATGCTCTCTTAGTTTTTGATGTGGCTTTACCACAGGATTTCCCAGCGGTCACTCCAGAAGTCACTTTCCGATCTTTTGGTTTGGATATTAACCCGAAAATACATAGTTCTGGAGAAATTGTTCTCCCATCGTACTCCGAATTAATATCCTTACCGAATATTAATGAAAATCCATGCATCATCCTCAATTCTCTTTCCTGGATCCAAAGTACTATAACTAATTATTAATTAATACAATATTTACTCAATCGAAGATTTAAAAATTATGTCTGATTTGATTTTAGATGAGATTCTGGTGAATGACCCCTATTACTTAATTTGTACAAACGGAAAAGATTCTGGGGACACTTTCGTTGAAGCTCACAGTAAACTCTACAACGAATACGTCCTACTTAATTTACTCACCTATCAACAGAAAATCGTGAAAAATGTGCCAGAGAATTGGGAGAGTTTCTTCCTCAAGTACTACTGCGAAAATCTGCCAAAGTAATGTTGAAACAATAAGCAATTGCACAAAAAGAGAAATAAATTCTAATTTAAGTTCCTTTTTTGTAGGATAATTAAGCGTTTCGAGTCTCTGTTGTTACCGGATGGGATAACAGAAGAAAATAACGTTTCTGAAAGAGGTATATACCCAAGAAATCATATTTTTATCTTTAAACATCATGCACTAGTACAAAAAGGAAATGTTTTGGTTTTTCAGGTGATGCATCAATGGATGCTCAAGGAGATGGATTTCACATTTCTTTAAATACCCGACTAGAAGCTATTCGGTCATCTTCCCTCCTGCTTAACGAAGATAATATGTGAAATCATAGTGGAGTTCATGAAATATTTAGTATAATATGTTTACAAACAAAATGGTCATTAGCAAACGAGGAGGATTCCGTAAATTAGGATTTATACTTTTATTGTTTATAACATTTTATTGCAAGCACTTAGATTTACGTACATAAATTCATTATCGTTTTGCGTAACTTACAAAATTGAAAATGTAAGTAAACTATTGTTTATTACTTATCAGTTACTCCGCTTGCATATTTCGTGATATAATAAAACCAGTTACTTAATTGTATTCACTTAAAGGTTCAAAGTACCATGATTCTTAGTTTGTCTTTCAATCAGCTTCATATAAGCAGTCTATGATCCAAGCCGTGTGCTCACCGTTTTGTTTCATAATTGGAGACGTATTTAGGAAATTAATTCGTCTAAAAACAAAATAATTGAAAATTTTCACTATTTTTGTAAATTACAGTCATTAAAGCAATATAGAGATAATTAATTTGATAAAATACCTCATTAAGCATTCACGAAGATTTGCCATCGCATTTTGGCAGCGCACATCGTCGTGCAAAAAGTAATTCCGTGCCAAAACAACCATGACCACCGCTTGATCCACCGTCAGGAAATAATGGTCCTCCAGTATAGCATTGAAACAAGCAATCATCAAATCCGGAATTTCAAAAGCAAAGCTCTTGTAGAACAACTCCATGCGTCTCTCAAAGTTATTGCAACAAAGCGAATAACAGTCTTTCGGATTCCCGTTCAAGAAGTGTATAATGTCACCCATCATGGATGTATCGTGACCCCCAAGGCCTATCTGCTTAAGATCAGGACTGTATTCGAATTTTTTCTTGAAGTAACCACTTTTCTCTTGAAAATTAAATGAAAAATGTCATTTTTAGGGTTTTTAAATTATTATTAAGGTTTTATCTCTTTGTTGCAATTTGACATCATTTTTAATTCATCAATCAACCATTCCAATAATGAAAATGTTCCATAATTTAAAAATTGAGTTAAAATGATGGTAAATGTTAGCAAAATTAAAGTATTTTGTGTTTAAAATATATGGTAAACGATTTTCATTCACTTTGAATACTAATCTTTGTATATTTATGAGGTAAATGAGTTATTTTATGGTAAAATGAGTTTTCATTTAATTATTTCATGGAAAATTGAGTTTTTATTGTGGTTTGATAAACGTAAGCTAATTTTTAGCATTTATTGAGAATTGAAAATTGTTTTACATACCAATGAGCTTTTCCTTGTTCCCATCAGGAATTAGGAGACCGTTGCAAGTAATGGTAATCCATTCGATTTCTTTATTTTCATTTTGGGACTCCTGACAAGCTTCTCCCGTTGAGGTTCCTGATTCGTCTACATTTGTAGTGGAATCAGCTTCCGCTGTTGTTGAAGAAGGTTGCAAAGAAGTTGTTTCCTCCTTAGAAACATCTGAAGAGTTTTCCTTTGGAGTATTATCAACATAATTCCAAAATTGCAAGATCGTCAAATCGACTTCGATTCTGAGGTTCCCAGACTCCAACAGGTTTCTAACAGATTCGAGGCTCACAAAAGATTTCCAACCGAAGCTTAGTCTCTCAAATTTAAAGAACCGAATTCCGCTTCCTGACAAGAGTTACAATTAAGGATTTTTATCCACATAAATATCATTTGTAAATATGTATATTTCTTGCTTACGTCGGGAGACCAACATTTGGCCACTGGAATCCAAAAGACGCACAATGTAAATTGCGCTCCAGTCGGTCTCTGCACCTTTTTCAACTTTAGCGAAGAATTCAAGGAAAACTGATAGCATTTTGTCGTTGTTTTGGTTGTGATTTGTCAGAACATGGACTCTCCTGAAAAGTATGCAGTATTTTATCATGAGAAACATAGAAATAATAGTGAAATTGCATTCGGAAGTACCATTTAGAATGGACAACATCCTTTCCAGCAGGAAAACACGGAGATATGAAAGTTCCAGTATTATTGTTGGAATCTGAAACGGAATCTTCTGTCTCCATTGGGGTGTGTGAAGGAACTTCCCATCGTAAAACGATATTTCCAACTTTCATCTAATTACAAATTGCAAAATAAATAATCCGAATCATAATCCATAATAATAAATCCAAAAATAAACTAAATATCATTATCTACACATAAATGCATGGTATATTTACTTTGGAAGTTGCATTTCCGAAGCTGCATCGCCGCATTATTTTGGAATTCGGATTTGGCAGTGTAAAACCGTACACTAGTTCGTCCATGTGCTTATAGTCCACCTTGGCTTCAGTCATTTTTAAATTCGTAATAGCTTTCACAAGAGTTTTCGCAAAATTAGTGACGAGAAATGCGGAGACTCAACTCAAACTGTTTTCAGGATGAAATAGACTTTTATCATTTCAACAACTCCTGTCTATAGCTTTTCTATAGTTACTATGTAAATCATGGATTTAAAATTCGGAATTTTTTAGATGCAAAAGTAAGTTTCCAAGAAATTCTTGTATTTTAGAACTATTTAGGATGGCAGATCAAGAAGAAAAGAGAAAAGCAATGATAACACTAGAATTGATAAATATTTATTAGAAATTACGATGAAATTGCATAATGGTACACATACATCATACAATTCAGTAACAATTAAAATAGAGATGACAACTAATGCAACTGCACATAACATTTTCCTGAAGAATAGCTTTCTTCTACATATAATTCTTAATCGTCTAAGCATTCGTATTTTAAAACGGATAAAAGTATACTGTGGCACATTTAATATCATTATTGACTATCTTTGGAAATATCCATAGAGAAGAATTAAAATAATGCTTCATCGTCGACTGAATCTATCCAAAGAACTATCAATCCACTCTCTGTACTCCACAACTTTTGTGAACACCGTGTAGTAGAAGTTTTGACACCCACCACCCGGCTTCGGAATGCCGGCACTTACGATTCCTTGCACTTTGAATTTACCAAGGTGGTTATTATCACGGAAAACTAACGCAGAACCAGAATCACCATCCTAAAACAAAAATATGATTATAAGGTTTACAATTCCAGGATACATCACTTAAAATATTAATTGGACTACTTAAATCTGACAGGAATACTTACGCAAGCACTCGTTCCGTTTCGATATCTGTAAAAATCAATAAAAATTCATTTAAATTAAAAAATCATGTAAAAATGGAATAATTTTGTATTTAATTAATATAATTGTCTTTTTTCTGTTTACCCAGCACAAAATGTTGTTTTTCTTATTATACTGGCAAGTGTTGGATGTGCTTCTCTGCATCTCGTAGTGCTTACAACAGGGAGCTTAGTTTCCTGGAGTTCTTCTTTGAATTCGTTATTTACAGCACGACCCCAACCAGCCAACTGTTAATGAGGAATTGCAATTAGTACACTTGTACCTGTACTACATACGAATTAATCCATGTTTGCATCACTTACATGTCCAAGGTATTCATCATCGGGCTGGACAAGATCAATTCTCGGGTCAGGAAGGCAAACTGCATGAACTCGACTCGTCATTTCAGCATTCTAGTGCAAATATATATGTAGGCGATTTACACGTCAAAAGTAATCGGTTTATCTCAAGAAAAATAATCGTTTTGCCTTATATAAATGCATTTAGCTAATAAATATTTATCCAGTCTCAAGTACATTACTCCGAACTGATAATATAGCTTTGCCTAAAGTTTTAATACAATCATATAATGTTTTAGTACATTAACCTCAAGTATAGTGAAGGTTTCTTACTCTACTTGAGGTAAATGTACTAAAACATTCGCAAATTGCATTAAAACTTGAGGCAAAGGTATATTATCAGTTCGGACTTGAGACTGGATAAATATTTATTAGCTAAATGTGTTTACAAGAGGTAAAGTGATTATTTTTCTGAAGTTACACTTAAATACAAGGATATATTTAATAGGTTTGCTACAGTTGTTTTCATTTTCTTCCCAAAATTAATTTAAAAATGATAATTAGTTTACCTTATCCAAAAATATGATGGCAATATCGTTATCAACTGTCATTGAATTGTAATAGTCGTGGATCATGATATACTTGACCCGATGCATTTGCATGTACTTCTCTTTGGTACCAAAGGATCTGTAAAACTTCCCAAGCATGACTCGTATGTCTCGTGGCTCTCTCGCTTCCGACGTTCTTATCACCGTTGCACAGTGTGCAGCTATTTGAAATACACAAAATTAGCCCAGGATTACCCAAAATCAAATAAATTCCATGCTAATTATAGTATAGAAACCTGTGAGGACGGCATTTTGAGAAATTAAGCTGCCTCCACAATAGTATTCCCAGTTTCCGGAATTCGGGGGGTTTTCTTGGTAGAGAGCGGCCTGCCAAGGCCACTTCCCTTCTTTAGAGGTCACTCCTCCAACAATTAGACTTGCCTGGTCATAACCACCGTCGCCACAGTCCAAACTGCAAAAGAAATTCCTCCTCAAAGGAGACCAATAACCATCTTTCTGACAAACTCTTTCCCTGTGTCTACTTCCAATCTGCGGCGCTTTGTAGAAATCTTTACAACTACATACAAAGAAAAGATAAAATTAATTTATTACCAAAATAGTATATAAAATATAATAAAAATGCATGATAAAAGTAATTAAAAGTAAATAAAGGGCTAGAATAATGTGTAAAAGAACAGCAAACATTAATTTGTTACCAAAATAGTATATAAAATAGAAATGAAATACACAAAAGTAATTAAAATGTAAGAAAATGGTAAAACTAACGTGTATGTAGCTTTAGTTCCCACAGGTAAGAGATTTCTTGCGTTGACACAGTCTGCAGACTCATAGCCAAACACACAACTTATTTTAAAACCTTCAGGTTCGTTATTTAAAGGGGGACAGCCGGAACTGCCTCCGCCAGTATTCTGTGGAACTTTGGGAGGATTATTTGCCGGAGGTCTCGGATATCTGATTGTTGTGCGCTGTTCTGGAAACACTGGAGGACCTCTTGTTGGTTTTTGGAAGGGAGGAAAATTGGAATTTCTGAAAATTTTATTTTTTGCGTAAATTCTTCATTTTTTGCTTTCTATTTTAAAATTAATACATAAATATTAATAATTTTGTAGTGAATAGTTAATGAAAATGTACCTGTCAGGAGGACAGAGTTCGATGGACTCGTCATTTCCTCCCCAGCAATCTGGAACACCATTGCACTGCTTATCTTTTGAAATACACCCGCCATACCTGCATTTAGTTTGCGTTATCTGACTGAAAATAAATGATAAATAGTTAAAATGCTTAAAAATACTAAAATAAAGTAATGAAAAATTAAGTAGTGATTAATAAATGTGTTAAAATACTCGCAATCTGTGGACAATGTGATTTTAGTGCAATCCCACTGCGGACTGCCGCGTTCGTCTTCCCCTTTGGGACAGTCTCTGGTTCCGTCGCAGAGTTTTTCTGTCCTTAAACACTTTGAGCCATCCTGGCACCGAAACTCATTGTGCCTGCAAGGATTTTGTAACTGTTGTGCAGGGACCTGCAGAAATAAAAACGAACTGACGCAAAATAATCCAAAGAATAAACTACTAGAGCGAAAATTCATATTTGTATTCTGTTTAGCTTCTTTAGTCAAGTCACCTAACCTACGTGCGTAACAAAATTACAAAGCAAAGTAAATTATGCATACCTGTTCTTCGTTCCAACTCCAACTACTCCGCTCTGTGAATACACGTTTTTTGCAAGAGCAGGAAAACAATACGAAGTAACCTCTGCAAACTACGGCTGCCGATCTAGCAACAACTTTAAGCATGGAAATATTAATGCATTTGCATTTTAAACGCAAATAAAAATCAGGAACAGACCTAGACAAACCCCAATGCCTCAAGTACAACTTTAATCGTCGATATGCACGGACGTCAGCAAACCGTGGGGGTTGCATTTCTATCTCCAGGCTCATTTCATACATACACATTTACATGGTGGGTATTAAGTATTGGTATGTACATAATATTCTGGAATTATTGTACAATAATACAAATGTATTTCTATGTATACAAAGTAATTATAATACACGCTTAGTGATATTAATTATAAAACTGTGTATACAAACGATAATATATAGGGTATAGCATTATAGAAGATGCTGCAATAGGTAATAAGAAGAAGTTAACATGTTGAGAGTATACAAGGTTAAGTTGAGAAGGTAGTTGCAAAAAAGAGATACATTATATTATGCACTGTAGTAGCTGCGGAGAGCAACTCTTGAGAATCTCGACTTATTCGCAGAACTTGTTCTATTATGACCAACTTACCAACTAATACTATAATACTACTTAGTAAGGAAAACAGAGGAAAAAGAAATACTAGTAAAAATGTCTGGTTACTAGTTCGCTTTGAAAACATGTTGCAGAAATGCATGCAGAAACTGGACGAGTTCCTAAACATAAGACTGAATTCAATATAAATATTTACAAGAGCAGTGCTCTTATATACAGGTATATCCCTATAAAAAGTCTCTATAAGCACCCAAATCGTTTGATTCGTGATATTAATATTTTACGCAATGATTTATTGCAGCTAGTTGACTTTGACATACTTGAGCAAGATTTGGCAATATAAAGATGATTATCCTAGTAAATATGCATAGAGTTGCGTATTACAAAATGTTCATTAGATCTCCATGGAATTTTCGATTACCTATATTGATACGATTAATTAGTAATAGTAAATGTTAATATTCGTATGAAGTTCTTTGAAAATAGCGAAATCTTAGTGCAGAAAGGTTGCATAATATTTTTTACTAAAGAATGCTACTATTGTTGAATGACACGGTATGTCGAGCAAACTACGACGACAGTTTTGTCTTTGGAAGAGTGATGTTTCCACGAAATAATGACAAAACTCCTTTGTTGCGTTCCTACCTGAAGCAATTGGTTCCAGTCGTTTGGAGTAATGGCGAAGCGGAAGTTATTGATAACCGGAAGCTTAACACCAATGTACGCAAATGAACAACAATAAAGAAATAGAGATATGATGATTCCAAATATTCCAAATATTCCAAATATTGGTTATTATTCTTTAAGATTGGTGTCGTATTACGAAAGTTCAAACCAGGCGATAGAGTTCAGATTTCGAAGAACGGAATGACCGGGTATGTAACCCGAGTTCGGGAATACGCCACTTTGCAAAGTGTAGAACAACCTAGTTTCATCTTTAAAGATATCCCTACTGAGAGGCTTTCCACTATTATGGTAATAAGCCTTTCCACAAAATTTCCAGTTTTCCAATTTTATTTCCAATTTGTACCAGGAAAATTGTAAAATCTTGTTTTCTAGGACTTTTATGGTTATCCAGGAAGTCACATTCTATTTGACAACTGGATCGGGTTAATCCTGACTGCTAAGCGTCGAGTAACGCTTAGTCGCAACAATAATATCTTCTTCAGTATAATAGATCCTTGTTGTGAACGCAATGTTCAGGTACCTCCTTGGATGGATCCTTACTGGGTTGCTGATGATTCCATGCCGTATCCTGGAAAACAAATTAAATTAACCAAAACCCTTTGGCAAAAGGGGGATTTCGAATCTGTGTGGGAACATTTAAAAAGTCTCTGTTTACTTGGCAAAGTTTTCGTGGTGGAAACTATTGAAGTGAGTCTTAAAGAATTTTAAAGTTTCAGAAAACCACAAATCTGATTGTTTCTACTGTTTTTCTAGATACTTGAGGTATCAGTCCAATGGCTGTGTCCAGCAGATAGCACGAGGCAAAACGAAAACGGACTCGACGAACCTAGAACGAGAATCGCAGGAAGTGCGTTGAAAAGAATAAAGAATTTAAGTATTCCAAGCTACTTACAGGTGAAGAACGGGAGTGGGAGAATTTTTCGGATGACAGAGCGTGACATTCCGCTAGATATGAAAGAATGGCAACATATTTTTGCAAGGGAAATGTTTCCTCTGGAAATGAATATTTGTAGCGTCCCTTCGGGTGGAGGAAACGGAGATTATGGACCACCGCCGAGAAAGAAAAGAAGAATCGAAATAGACACCCAGCCTTTGGAACTCCTTAATTCAAACGGAAGTTCACAAGAAGATTCTGCTGAAATCCCGATTGTTGTCAAAGTTTTGTTTACTAGACAAGTTTCGCAAATTCTTTTGGATGTTCGTAACAGAACTGAATAATATATCGATATAGTTTCTAATTACATAATTGAAATACTAAAAGAAATTGACTTTAATAGAATAATAGAATGGAAGAAATCGAATCTTCCAATTGTGTTCCGCTTTCTGGTACGAAAAGAGAAGAGTGGGATTTTTCGTTTCCCTTTGGATGCTGGGTCTCTCCAAAGGCATTGGACACTGACAAGTTCTACGGAATTGTAGTTCGCATCTCCTCAGGTTTCATTAATTACAATTTCTCCCCCATAAGAATCAAGATATAATATTTTGAAATATATACGCAGCTTCCAAATGCATTGTACAATGGTTTCAATCTGACGCCAACGATACACCTTTAAGTCTCGAAGAATTCTGGAATTTTGAATTAGTTCGTCACAAAACATTCAATTCGTTGTGCAGAGGAGGAATTGTTTTATGGGATGTTTGGCACTGTGGAGTTATCTTGGAAAACTTTTCATCTGATTACAAGGTAAATTATATTTTAGACCAATTAGGATTTTTCTGACTTGGTTTTGGAATAAATTAATTCTTTTGCAATTACTCAGATACCTGTACGGAGTTTTTCTGGAGAAATTATAAAATTGGAGCCCCATAGATTGCAACTACTAAATTATCATGGCTATTGGGATGTTTTGAAGCAAAAGTGGTTTATCCGAGAATTGGATTACCTTCTGAACGAAGTGAAAATGAATCCGTACGAACATTCCGAAGAAACTTTCACAAATCGAGTTCAAGTTTTTGAAAATGTTCCTTCCTCACATATCTACATCCAAACTGAAATTCCTTACGGAGATAAAAATGGATCGGGAAGACCTTTCGCCGCTACGATTCTCAAGGAAATACGGTTTCTTCAAGATCATCTCCCTCCTGGAATCTGGATTCAATTCTACATGGACAGATTAGTAAGCAAATATTTCCTAATTTTATTTTATGGTTTGTAAACTAAATTGTATTGTTTCAGGACTTAGTTTCTGCTGTGATCAGAGGAGCCAAGGACACTCCCTACGAAGGAGGACTCTTTTTCTTTGATATAAAAATCCCTATAGCGTACCCTTCCGTGCCTCCTCAAGTGCGCTTCCGTACTTTCGGTCAGGAAAACGAACTGAACCCGAATTTCGACGTCAAGAATGGATATATTTGCTCATCTCTCCTTGAAACTGTAAACGATGGCTCCTTTTTCGAAAGGTGGACAAGGAATTCCAATATAATGCAAATACTTCTCTCCATTCAAGGTATCTCACTAAAATCATTACCAAAAACTATATTCCTTGATGAAATCATCAAAAAATTAATAAATTCTTTTAGGAATCTATTTGTGCGAACATCCTCTTTTCAACACGCTTCCTTATGAAATGTACCCCATTTATCAACAGAATAGCAAATCTGTATCGAAACAGGAACTGCAATTCTCTAAGGCATATAATCAGAAGCTATCCACCAATTTGATTTTGTACTACTCCTCAGTTTTCCGTAACACACCTTCTCATTGGAGATTTCTAGTCATATCGCATTTCTACGAGTCATTGGAAAGGTATTTACAAGAAGTATTTGCAAAGTTATACAAATTCTTTAATACTATAAGCTATTCTATCACTAATTCGTTTACGTTTAGTTTAATGGAGAAACTAAAGGAACAACAGATAATGCCTACAGTTTACTCCTTGGATTCCTCAAAGAAATACCTTTATGATAAGAAAGACTTTCCAGAACAAGTCAAAGTGGCAACTATGAATTTTGAATTAATTCTTCAGGATATCAATGAAAATAAGTGGCAACTCTTTCCTCGCATCTTAAATTTAAAGTATTAAGTTCCTCAAAAGTGCTTCTATTGTACATTGTAAGGTTTGACGAGTGAATAAAACGTTTATCACGGTGATAACATTATTTTGCGCATATATTTTATGGAAATAGCTTTAGAATATTTTTATAACCATACTGCATCCTCATTTAATTTCATACAAATGCGAAATTTGTCGGAATTCCTGAATTCGGGTATCTAAAATTGCAGGAAAAGAGTTTCCAAGGTTAATTAGTTTTATTGTAACCTATGAAAACAGCAAATGGGTAAACTAAGTAGAGATTAAAGCAGAGATTGCAATTTCCGAGCTATTCATGACCTAAAATTAACTTAATTCCAATTATTCCAAATCTTCTGTACGAATTACTCCGTAGTTGTAACACATTTCGCTAAAATTAGCACTTATTTAATCTAAAATTGAAATGTCGACAAAGAAGCTTTATTTTCGGGGCGATGAGCATCGGGTTACTCGAGCCCTTCTCGGTTCCGGGATGAATAAGTGGAAACGCAGTCCATCTAATCTGTCATCGAGACTTTATCCGCAGAGAAATTTAATTTCGAACGTGAAATATGCGAATACCATTCCTGAAGTGGGAAGTTCTGGTCCTGCAAGTCTTGCGGTCACTCCGAAAGTTAGTTATACTGAAATGGAACTTAATCTTTTGAAATCGAAGCGCGGGGACACTTTTGCGAAAATTGCGAAGAGGAATCCCGAAGGCTGGCAGAAAATTATTAAGGCTCAACTAGAACATGAGAAGTTTCTGAATAGCATGCACTTCTACAATAACCGAGCGTTGTTAATATCCAACCGATTTGGAACTCCTTACAGTCAAGATATTCTCCAAGATAGATATCCCGATAAACCTAAACGAGACAACAATTTCAAATCCTTTCGAATCCCGTGGAAAACAAATACCAATAAATCCACTTTTGTTAGTCCAACAGAACAGAAGCAAAATGCGTTCAACTCCTTGCAAAATGTAAATAACTGTTGATAACTTTTAGATTTTAGGCCTATTTTTATTTTGTATATACCAAGATTTGTGAAAATTGAATTGCTTTTGTTTCAGGAATGCACTGAACCACCGCAAACCCCTCCTGAAACCAAAACTTCTAAAACCGAAGGAGTAGGGGATGAAATAGTGGAAGAACAAAATGGTACGGAGCCTAAAAAGTCAAAAAAGAATTCTGATGAAGAGGAATTGAGTAAACCATACGTAAGTATTGTTGAAAAACCGGTGTCCTTGCGAACAAAAGAGGTTTCCGTAGAAAAAGGAATGGATAATCTTAGCAAGAATTCAAAATCGTTGGGAAAGTACTCTTTGTATTTCAAATCAACGCTTCCTCTGGGAACTTCCTTCGACTCCGGTTTGCTAAGCAAGGCTAAACGACCAGATCAACCCGAAATAAGAACTTCGACCTTCAATTTATCTAACTCAGATTCTCAGAAATCTCAATTTTCTACGAAATCTCTGCAATCTCCAGCATCGTCACAGAAATTACAATCTTCTTGGGACTCCCAGAAATCTCAACCGTCTAATTCTCAAAAGATACTGAATTCTTCCTACTCCAAGCAGTCAAAACTTTTTTCTAATCCTCCTGAGCACTCACAGAGTTCGAGAACATCTTCAAATCTTCCTACGAATCCACAAAAATCTCAGATTCTCTCAGAGAGTACTGTGGATTCCAAAGATATCTACTATTTGACAAATAAACTTCGCAACGGTTCGACAAATGTACAAATGGAGGTTCGTAAAGAATCGCCAACCGAAATTCTTCAAGAAAAAGATTCCAACCAGAGTAGCATTAACCCCTTGGAAGAAAAACCGGCGACTTCCAAATCCAATAGTAGTTCCTTTTCTGACGTGACAACAAAACTAAGGAAACTCCGCATACTTCAAAAAAGTCCATTTTTGCCCGTTTTCATTCCTGGGCCCTATTACAAACGATTGGGCATTGTTAACAACATTACAGAACGTGAACTTAAGGAAGAATTCCAAGAAAGTGTAGATGAGGAATTTGACGAGGAACAAGAAAGTATCTAATCAGAAAAATTTTCGCAAAAAGTAAACGAATTAGGAAAATCTCTTTCCTTAATGAATTAATGCTTAAAGTTTCATCCTTTATGTAAAATATTTATGAAAAGGAAGCACAATATTGGTAACATTATTCCCTGTGTGCAGTAGACGAATTTTTACATAAACTTGTGTACGAAATATTCATGCTTTATAAATCAATATTTTAATTGCGCAATAAAATTGACGTTTCTATCAAACTATAACAAATACTAAAATTGGATTTATTATATTTGTAGGTTACGATTTTTTGAAAACGTGAATTTGTAACATTAACATTGCACATAGCATATAAATACACAATTTTGAACTTTTTACTGATTAAATCCCTGAAAATTGTCTGTATACAAATGTATTGATGTAAGCGCATTAAGAATTGATAGCGTCACTCCAGACTTTTAGCAATTGCTCATCGGATGTTTCATTCCAGATTAAATTCATTAAGTTCCAACCGGTTTTAGCTGTGAAAAGCAAATATTCGTTTCCTGGGTTGAGGGAATACGTGTACGCCCCCATCACAAGACTTTGGCAAAGCCGAGAGCAAATTAAAATCTGGTCATAGAAAATACAAAATGAAATATATACTATATATGTATAAGTATATGTAAATATATGGTATACCTTGAGAAGTTCCAGTTCTTTTTGGGTGACCTTTCTGAATTTGTTGTAACCAGCTAAAATTCGGGCTCCCCCGACGAAAGGGTCCAGGTCTCCTACTCGGACGCACTCAAGCATCAGGTAACAAAGCACAATCGCCAGTTCAAAAACGTAATAGGAAGATTGTAGATCTCCGAAATCGATGATTCCATGAATTTCGTGATCCTCCCCACTTCCACATGGACGGACAATTATATTTTGCTCGTTGTAATCTCCGTGAATCACACCTGCATTCAAAAATCAGAAATTTATAACGAAATTTACAATTTAATATTTACTACTGATAATTTTTAGTGTTAAATTAGAAAATCATTGTTTGGAATACCTTTAGGGAGAACAGGATAGGAAGGGATGACCTTTTCCTCAAAAGCGTCCATGATACTTTTAACCATATCGTAGCGACCTGTGTCTTCCTTGATTACGTACATGAATTTACGTAGTTCCAGAGAATTTATCATTAACCAATTCGAACTGTGCGTATCTAAGACAGGGTGGTGGAAGTTCTGGAAATAGTTTTTACTTTGAAAATGTTATAAAATTGCGTAACAAATCAAAATTAATTTCGAAAAGTGGTAGACCTTGAAAATATTGTCAACTTGAGCAATGTAGGCACCAGCTTTGAACAACAACTCAGGAGTTTGCTTAACATCACAAAATAGTTTTCCTTCAACAAAGGTCAGGAGACGAATACAATTCCGTGACGTAGCTAAATATCAACATTATCAGTATTAAAATATATAAATATCACATTTAAAGTAATATATGCTAAGAGTGAGAAATATTTTGCAATTTTACCAGAGGATTCTCCTCCTAGTGGAATATCAACCACCTCAAAAGTATTTCCTTCAAGATTTGTCTGTGGAACGGGACAGAATATTCCGTTTTTGTCTAAATCATACAAATACTATTAGAATTCATATAAATAAAATAATCTTTTTATTTATATACTAATTTATAAATTTACTCACTCAGAAAAGTCATCCCTGCATTTTCAGCTTGGACATGTCCAGTCTTTTTAGAGTCCTGGGAATTCAAAACCTTGAGAATGTATTTTCCAGGGACCCCACTTGTATTTTTGGCCTAGACAAATAAAAAGTCTATTGCATGATTCCATTACACACTGGGTCGAAATAGTAACGTCCAACCTCAATTAAGAAGTTATTATCATCGTAGCTATTGAGTTCCTTGACACGATCCACTTGATACCCGTAGTATTTCTGCACAAGTTCCTTCGCCAAGTCCAAGGACACATTGGGTCGAATCGCTTGTCCTGGTTCAAGTAAATCCGTTGCGTCTCCACTCATTTTTCAAACTGACAAGAAATAATTATATACTTTACTTTCTTTTGCACTAAATAATATTAGTATGTCATAAAAACTGAGAATAATAACTACTGCATTGTTTCAGACAGTATTTACTTTTATTTATAGAAATCACTAGACTTTCTATAGTATTCAAGCAATTATTTTACAATAAAAGTATATCAGTATCTATTCTTCAATGTATTTAAATGTTTCTCTCTACGTAATTTTGTTAGAATAGACACTATATATATTCACACCCAAGAATCAAGAAAAAAATATTGCAAAAATGAAATTTTCCAAAATCTGCAAAAATTATTTAAAATTTAACATTAAGCTACTCAATGTTTCCAAATAATTACGACAATTACCTGTATACTTATACGGACGGGACTGTAAATAAGAAATGGTTTGATCCGTGTTTTAAGTGAAGATGAGACGCGAGAGAAAAGAGGGGACCTTGTATCTCCTTGACTTATTCTTGTACTCTGAGCTAAGAAATGTAAGGACAGATGTATGACAGATGTAAAAATGAAAAGGATTGTATGTAAATGAATGTATAGAATGACTGGTTATATAGAATTAAGAGGATGATTATGCGTATGGAAATGAGAAGTGATTGCTGGAGGCATTTCTCCATATGGAAGTGGTTTTGTTCTCCAGTCCAAAGTTCTGCTTGTCTCTGAAGTGTCCTTTGAACTTCACTTTGATAGCGCTATCTCCTCTCCCCATTACTTCTGCTCCCATGGTCAGCTGTACCCAATGTTTACTTTATCGCAACTCTTTTCCTTTTCGTCACAGATAATATCGATCCCCGCTAACTTTAGCCTGGAACGGCACTACTACAAATGCACTCCGTGCTTATCAACACATTTCATTTAGTGTGATCATAAAACAAGGACAATCCTTTACTGCGCCCAGATAACACAATTAATTGTCTTATGCAATGCAAAGGACTTCCTTATTCATATTTGCATTTAATGACTAATTATCATTGAAAATTATCAAAAATGCTGAGTTTTTTGCCACACGGTACGTTTATGTGCCTTCGGAATGACCAAAAGCTTTTTGTAAGGGGCTTAAACCAATTTTGTGTATTTTATGAATGAGATTCCATGATTCCATGAATAATAGCGTTAAATATCGTAGTTATTATAATAACTATAATAATCTTTACTTATTGTTACTGCAGCAAGCATAAACTCGATAAGGATTATTTAGTCTGTGCAGTGACAATTCAGAACAGATTTTAACAGACTTTTCCAAGTAACGTTTATGAATATACCGAAATTTAAATTTCTAATAACGATCTTGGAGTTTTCATCTGTATTAAGAATGTTAACAATGAATTGCCTAGCGAAGCATAATAATAATAACGTGCAAGCTCTCCGTAAATTCATATATGATATAATTAGTAAAACAATTAAATCTGTTTTTTAAATGGATAATTGGTAGTAATAATTAGGATAGGATGATTGTGACTATGATATAAATGTGTTAAGATACTTGTGTATTTCATTTCTCTAATAATTGCTTTTACTGCATCTAGTGTTACTAATAAAAACAGCATTATAATTTATCTTTGAAATTGTGTGATTAATTTAGAGAGAAAATAAGTAGGAAGTTGAAACGATCATCTAAATTGGTAGTTTTAACTAGACACATTAAATCTAGGTGCCTATGTGACAGTAAATTAGTAGGCTCAAGGAAATTAAAGCTAATAAGGAAAACAATTTTTCAATTAAATAGCATATTTAATAATTGTGCTATTAAGTGGATCTATTTATAATGACAAACTTTTATTTATCATTCTATATATGTCTTCTTTATGTTCCTAGATGCAGAATGAAGACTCAAGTACAATATGCTCTGAATGTTTAAATATTTATCTCCGATTTTCCTCTAGGTCAAAAAATGTATTGCTATATGGACGTGCTTTTATTATTCGCTTTTACTTTCAGCCTATAAACGTAAAAGTGCCTTACAAGTGAATGATGTCCTTTTAATTTGGAAAGAGAGCAGAAGTGACAGCTTCTTAAGGAAAAACTGAAAGTTCTTTTTGTCAGTGGAAACAGTGTTACTCCTGATTTGCATTTCTAGTGAGCAAGTGCAATAAATGAGTGTTTATGAAGGTGTCTTAGTGAACTTGACCTTTTCTCGATGAACTGCATGACATAAATTAAGAGGATTCCTATTAGGAATTAATTGACAAGACATAGAACTGAGTTTCGAGTGAAATTACGCTATTTGAATATTGATGTGCTAGAAAACAAACAAAAAACGGCCCACGAACGATAAATCGTGATAATTTCTCTAAAGTCCTTTGATAAACTCTCTAAAAGTATTTTCTAATCTTTTACATCTACCTATATAACTATTCTGTATATTTCCTAACATACTATATCATTCTTGCAAAAACCTTAATTACTGTTTTTCGAAAAATTGAAGAATTAGGTAAAAACAAATTATTTTCCTCGAAAACTCTCTTTTGACGAATGACTTAAGGTGATTATTGAGTCATAATATATTTGTGAATGAAATTATAGTGTAGAAACTACGAAATATTACATTGTCATAAAGAAAACGAAACCACAACAGAGCATAACTTGCAATCGAGCCAAAAAATAATGAAAAAGGAAGCCTAAAGCCAAAACAGAGCCACTAATCGTTAATAAATGTCCAACATCAACTGGTCATGCAACTTTAGTTAAGTTCACTCGATTTCTACTGCAGTTCTGTATAAGGAGATTTTAATAGTGTAGGAATATGTATATAAGTAGTATAGAATATACTTATGTATAGAAATACGTTACTAGAGTGTAGGATGGGGAATGAACTGCATAATGCATTTGTTCTGTTGCTTTATTACGTACGAATAGTTTGTTATTATCGTAATTTATAGGCGTAGAGTGTGATTGCATGCACTTAGAAAAATTTCGAATGGTGAAGTCAAAATGCTGTTGGTTTACTTCACTTGGCTCATACTCTGCAGATATTTACTTCCTCCGATGTGATTCGATTAACTAGCTTATCGCTTCAGTCATTTTTCCTTCCACTTTTGCCTAGACATTTCCGTTTTCTCTATAAATACTCAATTTCCTCGATTCCTTCCTTTAGTTATTCAGGAAACTGCATTTGTAACACACGTAGATAATTCTGAAGCAACAGTGATTGTGATTTATAATTCCAAAACTCAAAATGTACAAAATTTCTGTGGTTTCGTCACTTTTCGTTTTCGTCCTTTTTCTGTGCACCGTGTATTTGTGTGACGGAATGACAGCGCCATTGACCCAACTGAGGTTCGACCCCCTATCGATGAAAACTGGAGAAGATCACGTAATTAATCGGACAAAACGAGGCTCCTATGGAAATTCTCACAACGACCTCCAGGATTCAGCCAAAACTCTCATGGGCGTCTTGAGCAAACTTCAAGAACAGGGCAGACTCTTCAAAATGATCCGGGATATGGTTGGAAGTGAATCTGCGAAAGTGGAAACTCGAGTTCCTCCTCCACAGAGACCAATCGCTTCTCCAGCAACTGTCAGAAGTGTACCAAAGTCCTCCAGGAAACGATCTTACCCAAGAATGTAATTTTTGGGACTTGGATAATTAGATATTAAGGACCTTATATTGGTTACCTACCTTAATTATAATTAAATACTCCTATTTATACAGCACAAATAATACCAATATATAATTTGTCATACACGTTAATTGTATTTATAAATAATGATCTTTGCAAGAAAAGTCGAGAATTAATTATTTCTGCAATTATAATAATAGACTGATTGTTTCCTATCAATACAAACAAATGTACCTTATACCTGTAATTATTATTGTAAAATTAAATGATAATGCAATTTATATGTTACTGACAGTGTTAACAATAATAAATCATCTTTTAACACTTTATGATTTTATGTAATTTCTTATCAACACTAAGCCTCAGGCCCTCTGCGTTCATATTCAATAATTAAGTAAACAAAACAAAAGTAAATAATCATAAAGTAACTCTAAATTTGTTGCATTCACTAACCTACATACTTCAAGTCTTGAAAAATAATGGTAATTAATTATTTCCTTACACATGAACTCATGTTGCGGCTTAAATCATAAATAAAGTATTTACACTGTTCTCTATGCAAAGGATACGCTTCACTTCTTTTCAGCTTATCCACAAACAACTCGTAAACCAGTAATTAAATACTCAATTATTGTTTCTGCACTGTAGTGTAACATTATACTATGTGCATAAACATTCATACCTTTTATATAGTTCGGTATTACGTTTGTTTATTATTGACACTAATGAGTCTCCGAGTATTTAAGTGTTAAAACCTAAATGAAAGGATTAACCCTTATCATTCGCTCAATTGTCTTAAGGTTAATTGTGTGAAAAGAAAGGTAAATAAATTTCATACTCAGTTGTCATCAAAACCTCATAGATTCATGTGATAGTTTCAATAGAAAGGAAAGAAGGTGACCGGAAATAGCAAATTGTCCTTTTAAATATGTAATTACATAACTTAAAATCTATTAACTACAATTAACTATTATTTAAATGACATAACAGAATAAATTACCATCAATTAAAGAGTTATTGTTTAACTTATCAAAAGAACACCGTTTCGTAATTAAATGTACGATTAATTCACCATACTCCTACTATAGTCAAATTCTTAATTAAATTAAACTTTTGGTATTTGACAAAATTGTCCAATAAAATCTAAACCTTTTGTAAATATTTAATTGTTAGTTAAAAGTTAAGAAAAGTGGCACAAATCAAACTATTTAACAACTTTTGTGTTTTCTCTTGCATGTTTTTTGATGAGAATATAATTTTAATGGTAAAGATTAAATAAACTGCTTTGTATAACTAAAGTACACAAATCATTTACAAAATCGTTTGGGTTCTAAATAAAAAAGACTTATTGCAATGCTGTTTTTCAGTTTGAATTTTCATTTTCATGTACTACTCTGGTGAGAACGTAATTATAATGCATAAAGATTAAATAAATACTTTTGTATGATTTAAGTGCATAAATTATTAACGGAATGCTTTGGGTGTTAAATAAAAATATGAATTGGACAGTTATTTTCCAAAAACCAATGGCAAGATTTAGAATTTTTATTGAATTTTCTTGAATTTAACAATAAATTTACAGTCTTGACATAAATGTTTGTTTGACTTGACTCGTAATTACTAAATGCTAGTGAAGAGACGTTTTTGTAATAAAATGTTATAATTTTGTAAGCGTTATGTCTCTTCACTTCTCTAATCAAAAGTTGGTAAGTCTGCATACATTTATACTAAAGATAGAAATCGATGGTTAACTTTCTGTCGAATTGAGAGTTTAGATTATAACAAGCCTTGGCAAATCGAATTAGTCATAATTTAAGTTTTCAAACTTAACGAAGCTAACAACATTAAGATAAATTGCTGCATCGGTTACGAAATATAAAATCTTCAGGTAATTATGGTTTTCTGAAGTTTAGGTTGAGTAATAGCAGTAGTGGCAATACTGTAGGTAGCAAATCAGCGGCTGTATCAATTCCAATAATAAAGTGTTTAACCGTAGAATCCTCCGTATCCACCATAACCGAATCCTGTTAAAAAGTATTTCCAGTTATTTAAATTATAACTGAACTAAATTTCCTAAGAATTTCTGAAATAATTAAGTTGAGGAATTTGAATTATACCTGGGTATCCGTATCCGTATCCACCATATCCACCATATCCTCCATATCCTAATTAGTTAAGAAATTATATTAATGATTTCAAAAAATACTTAGATTTACCATAATTTTTCATGGAAAATGCATTAATTAAGACATACCGAGACCATATCCGCCATATCCGTATCCCAAACCATATCCAAGTCCTGCAAGATAGTAAAATATTTACATTTTGGAAGAATTTATTTATTTATATTTTATTTTTTCCACAAAATTAACATTTTTGGGGCTTTGGTTGTAATTATGTCATACCGTATCCACCTAAGCCATATCCCAAATATCCGCCAGCAGCGGTTTGGAGGTCTCCGGAGGCTTTCTTCTCCTCAGCGGCGAAAGCGACGGCGATGATGGCGAAAAGAGCGAACAAAGCCTAAATGAGAAATAATTTTTATTAAAAAATTGTAAATTCAGATTATATAATTAATAAAACTGAATTATTTTGTATTTTTTCAAGAAAAATCTGAAAATGGTCAAAATAGGACTTACGAGGAACTTGGCCATTTTAGAAATAGAGTTTGTGTTAGTCTTGGAGACTGTTTCTGTAGTTATTTGCAATAAAAGGCAAAAAAGTGAATGATATGAATTGGAGGAGTTTGGCTTGTTTATATAGTGAAGTGGTCAGGAGGAGTAGAAGGGCGATTACGTAGTTTATTATGCACAGACAATGGTAGTAGCTCTGGTCTCATGTCTCTTGTCTTGTCTCGTACTTAAATGCAACTCTATTTTAGGCATTCTGTCTTTGTTTACATTTTCATTCTCATTCTCTGTTTTCTGTCATTATACATTGAAACAGGATCTCACAGAGATAAGAAACATTGCTCTTGTCTCATGTCAAGTCACACATAGTACCATTGTATACTTATAATTAGAGGCTTATCATTCCTACGCGTAAGTAACTTCTTTCAACATGTGCAAATACTAAGCACACATGCACAGACCTAAATACACGGCCTATATCCATGCAACAATACTCACTTTTTCACATGACATCTCTAAAACACAATATTTCGGAATATTTCATTAGGCTATACTATAGAAATTAAACTTATGAAGACATTTCTTCCACTTTATAAAAATATCAACAGTTGACATTCATTTTCAACACACCTTGTGAATACCCTCACTATAATACAGATAATCACTGTACTTTTAACGACACAACATACACACATGGCACCTACTTGCTACGAGAACTGTAATTATGCAACTCTTATTGTTCCAAATACACCTGTGCAATATACTCAAACTTTGTAGAAACATGCGAATCTAATATACCTCAAATTAGAAACAATGCGTAACCTAATCAAGGATCTTTTGTCCTTTCTGAACACCACTTAACCGTAATTAACCAAGAAATTGAGAAATTATTTAATAACTTGCAGTATTTGGTTACAGATACATTATAGGACAATTACTTGGCAAAATAATTGCAATGCGAATCATTTTTGACAAAAATTGTCATTTTTCCACAATTATATCCATTTTGCAATATCAATCATCATTTATCATAATAATATTCATTTTTCCACAAGAAATATTCCTTCTCCCCTATATTTCATTACTTTTTATCGTTAACTTTGCTTTTTACTCCTAGAATTTGCAATATAAATGTGCAAAATTAATTAAATATATGTTACTTAAGTGGAAGCAATGATTTTTTTGGCAAATTAAAATTTTTGTGGCAAACAATGGAAAACATTGTTTAAGTGCAATAAAATTATCACCTTTGAATAATCACTATTTCTGGAAGAACATTGACAAAGATGGAATATAGTCATCATTCTTGTCATTATCATTCTCGACATATGTCATTTGGTGGTAATTGTTGAAAAACCAAGTTTAGTTGTTAAGTACCTGTGTTTTCTGTTTCTGTGCATTTATCATTATTTATTGCAAGTTGTTTATAGAATAATGTCTTCCTATATGGAATTTCCGTGCGTATAGTAAAAGCGTGACTGTATTTGGAATAGTGCATTAGGTATCTGTAATGACAAGATTTAGAATTAGGAACAATGCGTAACGAGTAGTGTGATGAAGGATCATTATTGTTTTTGTGCTGTCCTTTCTTGTTACCAGTTGAGAATTCGTAAGTAGGAATTATTTGTTTATATCATGTCGTGGTAGATTTCGTATGTAATTCTTTCGTCTATTGTGCTACCTTCAATTGACTTGGTCTAATTGTGTGAAAACCTTTGTGGTGAGTTTATCCGCAAAACAATTCGATGTCAATAGCAAACTGGCGTATCGTACTACACTAACCTTTGCTGCAAATTCGTTTCGCTTTGTTCGGTTCACCCATTTAGGTCCAAACAAATATCTCTAAGAACCATTGTTTCTACTACACTCTCGATACAAACTGACTAATCATTGTTATTACATGGAAATAATAAAGAATGGGTTGTAATAATACTTAGATACTTAAGATTGCTTGAAATCGTAGATTACATGTTCAGAAATATGTAATTTTGTAATTGGAAACTGAATTATTGGGAATTTGAATAAGATTTATTTTTGATGTGAGTATTAATTCCTTGATGTGACAATAGTAACAAAAAAGGTTGAGGTAATAATAGATTTTAGAGGGGAAAGGGTAAGGAAAGAATATTATTTAGGTATGAATGCAAAGGACATTGGTAAATACCTGAAGATTTAGTAGAGTACTATTATTTAATAGGAAATGTTAAACGTAAGTACTGCGTTATCTGAGTTATTGCACAAAACCTGGTGATTTGGTGTGATTGAAAGCATTTCCGTCTTAAATTGCATGTCGATTACATTAGAGCATGGTTTGTGTAATTTTTATCTCATTTACTTACGATTTTACGACTGGACAAGAGATTGTTATACCTAATTTGCATATTTATGAGTTGCACACGACAGAATTTGATTCTAGAATTGTTTTCCTACTTCGAGCTCTAAATGCTTCGAATATAATTTAATGTATTCCGAGCAGAGATGAAATGATTTGAGGTAAAACGCATTTGAAAGATCTGTTCCTCATTCACGTAGGTAGAACTGTTTTGTTGTGTGGACAGACACGTGTATAAATACAGCAGATATTATTTGAGCATGAGTAACGAGTAGAAAAGTGTCAGGAGTCATGAATGGTACGAAGGCCAGGAGAACAGCGTTCTATAACATTAAAGTTACGATGCCAAGCCGTGCCACGCATTCTCTAGCAATTGCACACATATTCCAACCAAGGGATCATTCGTAACAACAGAAACATTATGTAAAGCGTATTAACCCATTGGGCACTCATTTACTATTGTTCAGCTTCGGATTAAACGCTTGCTTAGATATCATAATCATATCATATGCAGTCTCTCAGGTTTCTCAGCATTTTTTTCCACTCCACGATAATAATCATATCATAATAATAATTGCTGTTGTTATAATATATCCGTTAGTACTGCAGATATATTAATGTATTGAGCTATACTGTACATTTTTACATTATTACATGACATTATGATTATTACTTCGTTTTCTACAGACAGCAATTGGCAATATAAACGTCATAGGCAAAACAGACTGAATTCATGTTTCATAAACTGATATTTGTGTTTCCGCAAGTCTCACTGAGATCATTCTCTTGTTTTCTGTTCCTTTTCCCTGTAGGTAGACCATTTCAAAGTCAAATTCATTTTTGTCGTGAATTCTGAACGTGATCCGAGCTTTTAATAATAAATTCTCCTTTCGTTTCTCCTGTTTCTCTCGATATCCTTCAACTCACACTTAGATGCGTAAATCATTATCATTACTATTCACGAAAACACTTTATTCAACCATACACAAATATTATACACTAATTTACACAGTTTATTATCATATCTCCAATTTTATTATAAGACCTGCCCGAGTACCTATTACATTTCTTGCTCACAGCTTGCATCTCTTTCCAATTTTAGTTCTATAGCCTGCTCTATATAATATTAAGCATTATCGCGATTAACATTCCTTCTCCATAAATTATTATACTATTTTTTTGCATTAATTTAAGCATTTTTATTTTTTTGTGATATTAAATTAAAATACTGAATATAAAGCATTGTAGGTAGTTCACTTTAATTTTTTTGCCTGTTTAGACCACAACTGTGTTTTAACAATAATTAAGGAAGCTATAACTATAAGTGTGAGTAAATTACAAGAATATTATTTCGTAATACTAATGCATAATATTGTCAACTAGTTAAAGAAGGATTTTCATTAAGGACCTAAGAATGTTAATTTATTTTGAAACTAGTTTTGTCAGTAACAATTATTTCATGCATTTTGCCTATTAGATATGTTTTGTGATAGTGGGATAATAAATGTTGCACTATTTGGCCAATAATGTGTATGTGGGTGCACTTAATGCGAAATAATGTGTAGTGCCTGTTAACAGTTACAACACAAGTCAGAAATGACATGCAAGAGGAATAATAAAGTTATTAAGATTATGGAAGGTGCGATTTGCTTTTTTTCGACAGATCGCTCCTGATATTTCATCGCGAACAAAAACTCTGACCATAAAAGTGTTGACATAAAAAAGTTTCCTTGCTATACTGTACTAATCTAATTGGGAGCTCACCAGTTCAGAAAATAACCAACATTGTTATTACATCAGTTTCTTCGCTCGATGCACTTTTTACTTTATTCTCTGTGCAGTTGTTGCACCTCTATAGCGTCTCTTTGCTTAGCAGAGCTGTAAACAACAATGTGTAAATGCTGTTGTGTCGCTGTTGAAAATTCTGTCATTTTTAGGTCATGGTGCTAATCTTAACTGCTGTGAAATATCCTTTAATATTTTTCCAATTCTACACAGAATGTAAAATATCTACGTGAGACTCTTAAACAAACCAATTCATTATTACTCTAATTAAAAATTAACTTAACTCTTATTTACAAACAGCTTTACATTGTTTATCTTCATACCACGCTGTTCCTTATCTTCCAAATTAATTAAGTTTCGTTAATTAGCAACTTGCTACTGTTATAATTCACTTTCGTTCTGTTACTCCATATTACACATGCAAAAATGCAAAACTAAAGTTAATTCGTAATCGCAGTATTAAAATATTTCTATTAATACAAGAATTTTGCAAATTTGCAAATCTTATACAAAACATACCTCCAGATTTGCACACTATTATCGTTAAATGCAAACTTGACATACATTAAGTGAGCAGACAGATCAAATTATGGAAACAAATATTTTTGAAAAGTTTTTTGCTACTATTTAGAGGTTTGATTCTAATCTAAGACAAAAAACCATAATAATAATGATATATAAACTTTTACATTCTCATCCTTTCTGATAAAATTCCTTTGCACAATAATATTCAATTTTTTCAATGTGCATTCCTTATGTAATAGTTAAGACGTATTAGGTACTATATTTATGCACCTATATACTAAGTACGAAGATGAGATATGCATAAAAATAATAATATTAATGTATGCAAGAGTTACTAGTACAATGGGGAAATCTTGATAGTGCATTAATAGTAAAAGATAAGCCAAAGTAGTGAATAATATGTAATCAATGTTTATGATTTTATCAATGCATATAAATTAGAGGAATGTCATGTGGTACACAGACATATGCGGATAAACTTTTAATTACCATAGGATAAGTATTATAATATAATAGTATAATGTGGGTAATTAGCATTCATAAGTGTAACCTTTGTAGTTCAGTGAAACAACGTGTTAGAACTCACACGAACTCTGTTACTGCTTATAAAGTGAGAGTATAATCAAATTGACTCTTGAAATAGTTTCCATATCTATTTCCAACTAGTTCAGTATACCATAAATACAGTGAAGGGCCTAAGTCGCGCACCATGGGGGACTGAAGTCACGCACCATAGGAAAATGCATACAGTGTTTGAAAATGCTACTTAAATTGTTTGAGAGACATTTTCAATATTCGTATCTAATGTCATTTCCCTATGGTGCGGGACTTTTGCCCTTCACTGTAGTTATATTTGCTTGCATTTATTTATGAATGAACATCCATATTTCTACCAAATGTGTTTACATATAGTATTAGATAATGTTACACTAGTAATAAACAGGTATGGAAATGTTCAACCAGAACTGTAACACAGAATTTAATCCTTCGAGCAAATTTAGTTTTATTATTTGTAACTAGTAATTATTCACATTATAACAATAATCAGTAAATTACAATTTACAAGGGAAAAGAATAAAACTCGCACGTAAAGCGATCTGCATATTTGCAAAGACAAAGTCTTTTATAATGATTTAAACCCTAGTTTGCTTTGAACACGTAATAATATTGAGAATTTAATTTATTTTAATGTGTCTGATGGCCTTAGGCTATTTACAATGTCTAATTGTTCGTTTCACTCTAGACTAATAAATATTAAATGCTGCAGAGGAAGTTCTTGTCTTGTCCAATTGTATTTCAGTATTGACTCGTTGAGAATTTATTTATTTAATTAATATGGGAACTGAAAACGAGTCTGCTAACAATAAGTAATAATAGTTCAATTTTTAAATTAATCTAATGGTCAATGTGACCTTTTGCAGTTTAACATTTGATATTTAAATCCAAGTGTAACTAGAATAATATGTGAAAAAATAATTATATTTAAGTACTGTGCTAATAAATTGGAATAATATACATGAGATCTTTAGTCTAGTTTTAAACTGTGTACATAAAGAAGTATTACTTAACAGTTTTGCATTTAGTACGCCTAGTTAGCAATAATCTTGGTTATAATTTATTAAGTTTTATGTAGATTCTATCTAGAGTCATGTCGTGAAGCAAATCTGATTTTGCAGTCTTTCCTTTTCATTGCTCTACTTACTGTATCTCATGAAATGAGGGAATAAAATAGAAGATTTACCGCACTCGTTAATTAATCCCACAAAAGAACACAATTAAAATCTCAATTGTGTTCGTTAATCGAGAGACACACATAATTCAATGTTAGGCACCTAATGAACAAAGCAGGAGTACTATTTACAAAAACTAATCTCCCTTCTGTGCATGTGAATGCATTTAGGAGTGCATACAACCAGTTTTAATATCTGAGGTTAAATTATACAATAATTTACCAAACGAAAACGAGAGCAGGCAACATAATCCAAATTGAACCTTTCCCTATTATATTATGACCAAATTCAAACTGTCTAGAACGAAAACGAAAGGTTACCAGTCATTACGGAGCAAATCGTGGAAATTATCAAACCGAGAGTCTCACACTCTGCTCTCGTGCAGTTCTAATCTAATTTTTGTGGTTATTTGGAAGCTACTGTAGATATTCAGACTATCCATCCGTCTGTCTGTGAATTAAAGTAGCCACAAAAAGGAAATGTCCAAACAATCTTATTATGTTGGAACTTATTTTTACTTAACTATAAGTATTTTTAGTATTTAGGTAATATTTTATTTTTATTTCTTAAACTAGTTTTTTATACTTTATGTATTTAATTTTTCTTATATGTATTTTAGTACACAAATATACCTAAATCATGCATTGAAATAATTTGATTCAATTTTGTGGTTATTTAGAAGCTATATGCTGTATACTATATTCAAACTATTTGTCTGTCTGGGAATTAAAGTAGCGAAAAAAAGGACATGTACAAACAATCTTATTATGTTGTAATTTCGGTACACACCTTCCACAGAATCTTCTACAAACAAAATATTCCTTGCAAAGTAAATATTTAAATATTGCAATATTTATTAATATTAATGCAGATTTCAATATCATTAATGGTTTCTACAAACGAAACAATAATTATTTTACAAATATCAATAATAGGTTTTCACCATACCCGAACGTATTTTGTTAACTTCGGTTCCATTTTTGACTAATACAAATTACGTAATCCCTTCTTCGCCGATAAACCCGCCTTCTAGGAAAGCTAACGAGTATTGTGTCATGTCATAAAGTATTAAGAATTCAATTATTCATGTAAACACATCATGGACAAAGTATTTATTGTGCCTATTGAATAATCGTGCGATATAGATAGTAATAATGCTAATGAATTTACTCATGTCGTATAAAAACCCAGGTTTTAAGAAATCTCATACTTCTAAGTATTTAGTACCTTGACTATTTTGAACTCATCCTTTATTTAGGGACATATTATTATGGAAATGGCTTTTTTGGACAATAAGGTACCTTAACATTTATACATGGAAATGATAATACTTTGATATTCGAATAATAGATGAAAAATGTCAAAAATGTCAAAAAAATACATAAGGATTTGCACTTAAAGAAAGAATTCTTGTTTTAGTCAATTGAAAGTTTCTGACATTAAATTGCCAAATAAAACAAGAAAATATGAAAATTCGTTAACTATTATTAGTTTTTAAATAATTAGGAGTATTTAGTTATTTCTCGCTTTTGTGCTACTGTGTTATGTCCGTTTTGGATTGGTTTATTAGATTAGATTACGCACATGTACTTGTTGAAGGCCTGTAGACGAAGACTAGTTTTAAATAGAAAAAAGCATTTTTGTGTATAGGTATAGCAAATACTCTTATAAACAAAAGATTTGCTCCCGTCACAGAGTATCACTTGCAGTACAACGTCCTACTAAAATAATATTCATTAATCAGAGGCGTACTTTTATAATAGTCAATAAAGAGCTACTATTGGTTCCTAGAGCACTCTAACCAATCTCCGCAGATTTGCTAACAATAAAGATATGAAATTACGTTTGCTTGGCCGAGTCCACTTATTGCTTATTTTTGTCGATTGCAAAAACACGCCAGCACGAAAGAATTACAAGAGCAGTGCTTAGGCAAATTTAGGAAACACCCTCGCTATTATTTTCGCATGTGATGTGAATGTGATTTTGCTACTTTGTACTCTCTAACTTAATCTATTGTTATACCTCATTTTTAATTATCTGCAATACCAATCTGTGCGCTACTCTTTGTAAACACACTAACTATACACATTAAAAAGAGTAATTCACAGATGCGTAATCTTAATACATTGTAATGACATTTTTCTCAAATCCACTAAACAGTACATTGGTTAAGCTAGCTAATTTGCATAAATTTAGTTGTAAATGCAAATCAGCGTACCACAATACTAATTCTTTAAGGCTGGACGAGATTTTAGTGTGTTGTAATGAACGATAACCTTTTCAGACCTGATTCTTTGCACAATACATTGTAAAAGTGTATGTATATGCAATTAACAATTAAGAATAAAAGTAAAATCTGAATTGCTAATTAAATTTTCGACAATTGGAACAAGGGCCAACAGCTATGAACTTAATTCATCGGTATTAACCATACGTACATAAGATTTATACTTATTAGCATAATCTCGTGGTTATCCACCTTGAAAAATCCGTTGTTTACAATTAGTTGAGATTTTTATTAACAAAATTACAAGTAGGCTCAAGATAACGATGCAATTACGCAATAGACACGCACGCATTATTCCTCTGTATCAATTTAAAAATACGCAACTGCATTTCCTAATGTAAATGTATTTGCAAATAAAAAAATTCTGCATATTTTCCCATTTTGACAAGAAAAAGCCAATTTTTGACACGTGCCAAAATGTTATGTAACTCCCAATGGACATTCACTTTCATTATTTTGTAACATCCGTAAATTTGAGGTTGAAAAAGTACAATGAATTTTGGATGATGTGTTTTTATTTATGTACTTTCGTGATATTCGATTCTGAACTCTTTTGTTTAGGGACTAAGTGAGTTCACACGACACGAAAAAGTTGGTCATTGAAATGCAGAGCACCAAAATAGGTACTGACAGTACAATCCAATTAGATTACGGATGCATAGTTGGTGAATGTCTTTGTACTTCTTGACACGCATTCCTCGGATTCTGTTTTCAATTAAAAAGTTCACCTTGCTCGGTTTTCATCAAATTCCTCTGTTCTCGAATATCTTTGTTCTGAAGACTTTTGGCGAACATTTGCGTAATTAAGGAGCACGTGGAATCTGAACGGGTAAATCCTTATTTTGGGAATTGTAAAAGAATTATGCATGCGTGTGCAATTGCACCTGAATAAATTCTCTGGTTCAGGTTGGGTAATTACGTTTTGTTAAACTATCTATTTGTTAATTAAAGAATTAATTACATAAAAGTCATGTCCTGTTTCTTCGTTTCTTGTAAACAAAATTAGCCCAGAAAAAGTACAAGTGATTTGATCGAATTGCTTTGCTGTTCAGCTCTGTTAGGAATAAATGACTGAAAAGTGTTTTTTGCAATGCTGAGTGCAATTGAGTGGTTAATCAGCAGAACAGATGAAATGAGTAAGACAAGAGCATATAGTCTACCACAAATTATGCATGGGAATTGCCGTGTGTGTGTGAAGTGTGAAATAAATGATCTTGATTTTGGTTTTTTCCTTAAAACTCTGCATTATAAACAAGTGCGGTGCATAAAAACCTGGCTATTAAGTCGAAACCAATCGCACACGTGTATTATTGAAAAGATACAGTCTTTACGCTATATATGGGTCAATTGTTATAAAAGTATTGTTATTATTATTATTGGAGTTAGCTTAAGGAGGTGCGGCTGTATTTTAACGTTAGTGCAAGACAAGACAAGGTACACACCACCTGTTGCTCCTTTGCACTTGCAGACACGACAACAATAACACACCTTGTGTCCATGTCAGCTTTTGTGGCTGTGAATGTGCGTAGGTACGAGCGAGTGACTTATTTCGCAGTTCTTGTCAGCAGTGCGTACTTGTACTTGTCTCCAATTATTCCCCGCTAAATAATTATCCACTAATTCCTCCCAAATCCACTGCTCACTCGATACAAACAGACAAGGCAACAGAAGAACGTCTCCTTTGTTTACTTTCCGATGCATGTTCATGAAACGTGGAAATATGCAAGAATGGATATTATTCCATTGACATGCCTATAACAAATAGTACACCGTTTTTATCCACAACTTTTCTTTGTACAGCTATTGCATTTCTACACAATATTTATGACTTTTTGCAATTCTTGTTATTTTTATGTACTCCTTAGGTACAGATACATATTGCTATTCTATTTCCATTCTATTCTAGGCAATATTAATTCTGTTCTGATTCAGTGAGGCTAGAGCGAAAAGAGGAGTGTCCATCTCTCCTACCTTTCCATTGGCTTATGCCTCCTTTACCTTAATACCTTATACCTTATCGCATTCTTTTTGCTATTGCACTTTTATGGTAATTCCTCTGTTCTGATACATTGGGTCACTGAGTGGCTATCTTACAGAGTATCGCATTCCAAAGTCAATAATACAGAATAGCTTAGATAATCGAATAGGTATGCACTGTGGGGAAGAGTTTAAGCCAAGGCGAAACATTATTAGCAATTGCGTCCAGTCCCGTGTTTCTTCAGGAGAGGCCAATCAGTATATAAACCCCAACAGCTCAGTCCAGAAACCAATCAGTCTCATTTGCTCATTTGCAACTAACTAACTCTCGAAAATCAACACAAACTCTTCGCCTATTCTTCAAAATGGCCAAAATCGTCGTAAGTTTCTTTCTTCTGCACAAATTTTCAAATTTTTCAAATTTTCCACATTTTTAAAATCATTTTGTACAAAATTTTACAAAATTTTAATATATTTTTAAGGCTATCATTGTCCTCGCCCTCGTCGCCGTTGCTTTCGCCACCAAGGCCGAAAAGAAGGATCTTGACACCGCTGCTGGAGCTTACTACGGTGGTCTCGGTTAGTTCAGATTTTTTATTTTCGAAAAAAATTCCAAAATTTAACTGTAATTTGCCTTTTTACGAAATGTTTCTTAAATTGACGATACAGTTAAATATTATGGATATTTGTAAATAATTTATTTTGCCATAATTAGGATACGGTCTCGGATACGGAGGTCTCGGATACGGAGGATACGGACTCGGATACGGAGGATACGGACTCGGATATGGAGGATACGGACTCGGATACGGAGGATTCGGACGTTTCGGTAAGAACTCGGAATTCTCTTGCAGTTTAACAACTATTTTATAAATGAAGGACTTGAAACTATAATATTTAACTTTTTGTGACTTGCAGGATACGGAGGATTCTACGGTTAAGCATTTACAAAACTCAATTGCCATTAGTACCTACAGATAACCATGATAGTTATTTTTCTAAAACGAACAATGCAAAATCAATTCAAAAATCATAAAATGTTTTATACTGTATTTTTGTATTTATAATACTAACAAAAACAATTTGTCATTCCCACTGAACCTATTGGATTGCCCTGTTTTAATTTGACTCCCCCGATTCGGTCAATAAAGATAAAAATGGTTAAGTATTATTAAGTAAATCCAACTTGTTACCTCTCATCTATTCTTTCAGACACCAAATCACCATATTGCATAAGAACATATACATGAACATCTTATATCTTAAGGAATTTAAAGAAAATACTCAAGTTTTATGGTTTACTGCATTAATTTCCTAGATTTTTCTTTTTCTTACTTCCCTTTTCATTTTATTTCTCAATTTTCACAGTGAGCAATGGGAAACTAGTTACTAATCGTATTTCCAGTATTTCGCTATGAATTTAAGAATTAAATTCGACCACTTACGAGTTTTCTTACACAAAATGGCCAAATTATGTAAAAATAATGCATCTTTGGTCGAGGGAAACGAAATTTCGTTACAAGATTCTGTAAATGTACTGAATAAAGATAGAACAATTATGTAGCACTTGAAAAAAGGTTTAAAACCATATTTAAAGGCATTAGTTCAATCCCAATCTCACCAAAATGATCTTTGTTGCAAAATTCGGGAGAAGTAGCAGAGTTCTAAATGCAGGAAGCGTGTAGCTGAAATGCGCCTGGTTTCAAATAAATATTTTTGTTGGCAGAGAGAGAGCTGGAGAAGGATTGTAATGCGACTCCCACGTTCAGCGGCTGTTGCAGCCTTTTAACCAGCAGTAGAGTAGAATTTAATACCTATTTAACTGTTTGTACATAATAGACATCCGTAGAATATAGTGTAAAACGAGAAAAAGGGTTGCAGCTATATTATTTAATTGCTAGTTAATTTTTCAGTATTTCGATAATGCTAGTAGAAGTTGAGTACATATCGGCTGGATGTAATTGCATCTATAATTGTCTGGAATTGGCTCCAGATTTCCTCTTGTTTGGAGCTAACAACGCTTTGGCTGTCTATGATTTACAGGTACACAAAAACTCATTTTCATTTCTTTGCTTGCAAACCGGAAGTACCTAGATGCATTCTGTATCAAATTATTAAGTAAATGTGGATGTGTTTCATGTTCCAGGAAGAACGAGTTATTCACACACTGGTTGCTCACCATGGGAAGATTAATTGTGTCCGATTCGTCAAAAACACGTAAGTTCTTCCGACAATCCTCTAGAACTATTTCTCTAAAGTCCAGTTTTATGTAAATGTAAATTAGTTGTAAGTATTAGTTGTAAATTGTAAATTAGTTGTAAATAATAGTTGTACATTGTAAATTAGTTGTTTATAATAGTTGTAAATTGTAAATTAGTTGTAAATAATAGTTGTAAATCGTAAATTAGTTGTAAATAATAGTTGTAAGTTGTAAATAATTGTTGTAATGATGTAAATTGTAATTTTAGTGTGGACAATCATCGCTGGGTTGTTACTAGTGGTTCTAACGGGGCTATCACCCTCTGGAGAGCTTGCGGTGTAAAGGGAGAAGAAAACTTGTCTAACTTTGTGTTTGAAACTAAAATCTACTGCTGCATCTCCGATAGCTCTATCAATGTTTGTGATGGTATCCAAATCAATGAGAGCCAAATATTAGTCGGAACTGTAGATTCTGTAGGCGAAGTTATCATATATAATGTGAATATACAGGGTATGACCATATTCTTTAATAAACACTTAAAAATCAAATACTATATATATTTTGTTAATTAAGATTTTCTGTGTAGAATGGACAATGGAAGTGTTTCAACAAATTGATATCAAAAAGTCCGTGGCCCTTGACTTTGTTTTCCACCAGTTTGATGACAGTGCTGAAAGCATAGTGTTTGCTCTGGGAATGGACACCGGGTCAGTAGTTCTATACAGCCAAACAGAAGTACCCACAGAAAGCGATAAGGGCAACTCATTTTCACCCGTGTGTACGCTCAACAAGCACGAAGACTGGGTCCGCTGTATTACATTTGTGGCACTAGGTAAGATATTCCAACTTAAATTCTATGATACTAATCATTTCCATGATAAATGGTTTCTCATTTAAATTGTAATTCAGACAATGGAGATGTTTTAATGGCATCTGGAGGAGAAGATTCGTTTATTGCTGTCTGGCGATTCACCAAGCACAGAGCACAAGATGACGACGAATTCGAGTTTCAAATATACAAATTCCGGGAATACAGAATCGTATTTGATTCGCTTATCATGGGACACGAAGGATGGATTAACTCTTTGCATTGGAATTCCGAAGGTGAGAAAATGCTGACCTTGAAAACAGTTTTAGTAATTTATTTATTCTTTACATTAATAAATATTGAATTTCTGTAGGGGAATTGCTGTCTTGCTCTAGCGACCAATCAACTGTAATCTGGCAGAACCTGGGAGATGTTTGGCAAGAAAAGTCCCGCTTCGGTGTTATGGGTGGTCAACTTCCTGGAGGATTCGGTGCCAAATTTCTTAACAATTTAACTGTTTCGTGGGGTTTTCAAGGTGCAATTCAAATTTGGACTAAATCAGAGGTGAGATCCTGAATCTCAAAACTTAATTACCTATTTAAAGTATTTAAGGTATGTATTTAAAGTAAGTGTTATGAATTGCATAGGATGGTGAGTGGAACGTGCAGCCGAGCATTACCGGACATTTCGAAGGAGTTGCAGATTTGGACTACCACCCCAAAGGCCACTATGTAATTACCACAAGTGATGACCAAACAACCAGAATCCACGCCCCCTGGGGTCCTGGTCGTTGGCATGAAATTGCAAGGCCTCAAATTCATGGTCATGACTTGTACGCTGTAAAGAGTTTGGGCAACTTGATTGTTTCTGGAGCTGAGGAAAAGATTCTGAGAGCTTTCCAACCCACAGAAATTTTTATTCGCAATTTGAGTGTCATCAGTGAAATTTCGGTCGATTTTGATCAATGTAAGAATATTTTGGAACAAACTTCAACTATATTCGTTTATACTGGCAGAAAACTTAATTTGTACTTTTAACAATTGAATTTAGTTGCTCCATCTGCCTTTTTACCCGTTTTGGGTTTATCTAATCAGTCCGAAGCTGTTCCAGACTCTTCCGTTTTAGCTGACACTTCCATTGAAGTCAGACTAGACGAAGACTTTATACGGTCACAAACACTGTGGGCAGAAGTTTCTAAATTATATGGACACGTCTACGAAATTTCCTGCATTGCCACTTCTCCAGTTGACAAATTGATCGCCAGTGGCTCCCAGGCCACCAAATCTCAGTTTTCTGCCATCATTCTTTGGTATTCACATTTCTATCCTAAAACTACTTTTATTGTAAGTACAATTAACCTTGACCTTGAAAGTTTTGAATTTACAGGTGTGGTGAAAAGTGGAAAAACTTGGGTGAATTTCCGTTCCACAAGCTCAATGTAACTGATATGGAGTTTAGTCCTGATGGGAAGAAACTCCTCTCTGTGTCCAGAGACAGAGTTTGGGCAGTCTGGACCATAATTCGCTCTTCTGTCGAAACTTCACCAAAATTTTCAATGCAACTTGCAGATTCCGGAAACTTCCACACCAGAGCCTTATGGGTGGGAACATGGTCCCCAGGGGGAGACTATTTCGTCACTGGAGCTCGGGATAAAAAATTAGCTTTTTGGAAACCTAGTAAAGATAATTGGTAAGTGTTATTTACAAGAACACTAATTTTGTGTAGGTATGTATGTGACCCATTTATGAATTATTTTTGTTTTGTTATAGTAAATATGAAATGGACATAGTGGAAAGTTTTGAAACCTCCGTATCTGCTATCTCTGTTAATCCTGATGGAATCGTGGCAATAGGTCTTGAATCAGGAGAGATATTTTTTTATCAGTACAATTTAGAATTATTAGGAAAAGATGGAAAACTTAAACTCTTAGAACAATTAGATAACAGGTAAATTAATTTCTTGTACTGAAAATATTACTATATTGGAAAATTGAGTTTATATCGTATTTGTTTGGTTTTTATGCAGTCTGGCTCATCACGACGTTGTAAAGCGTTTAAAATTCAATCCTGCAGAGAAATATCAACTTGCTTCTGCCGGGGCGGACCACATTGTGAAAATTTACAATATAACACCACCGCCGTAGCTGAATAATTTAGTTAGATAAGATTTAAATGCAAAACGAATATATAATTACCGGTGGTGCTGATAATACAAATACTAGTTAACTACATCGATGAGAAATGTATTCCAATGATGTGCAGACCTATCCCCATCGTGTTGTTCAAGATTGTTCTTAATCAGTGGCCTTTGTTCCACCAAGATATGTGTTTTTGCTATTTGGACGAATAAAAACAGTTTGTACGCATTTTATCTTTAAAGATGGTGACAATCGCGTTATTTTACAATTAAAAATACTCTTTATTAAAGCCTCTTTGTAATATCGATAATTCTGAAGAGTTCCTAATGAGCGGAACAATTTGGTTAAGGTACTGTATACTTAAAATACGAAAATGTGCGCCCATTTGTACATTAATCAGTTTTTCTGCTGACGTTTAGCAGTTTGACTAGCTGCAGGGTGTGACAATGGCAATATTTGGACCTTTACAGGAATCTCACAACTGGAACTAACAGAAGCTGGAACACAAACGATTTCCGCACGTTTTTCCTGACCTTTCCTCGGACGACCTCTTTTTGTTTGACGTTTCTGTGTAGGCGGGGCCTCCAAATGTATTTCTGTATCATCGACGGTTTCCACGAATTGTGTTGGAAATACTGAGGAAGTAGGGTTCATAATAATGTTAGTGTTCTGTCTCAATATATGAGGCTGCTGTGTCTTCGTTTCCGCTTTTGTCAAATCACAAGTTGCATGTCTGGCTAAATGATCCCTTAGAACTTGGTTTTCAGTCAATAATCTTTTCATTTCATTCCGTGCCTTTACCAATGCAGCCATAAGGGCGTCATTCTTTGCCTCTAGTCCAGACACCCATTGTTTCCTTCGTTCTCGTGACCTTGAAGCAGCAGCTCGATTTCTTTCCAACAAATCTATTTTCTTGTGCTCCTCATTATTATCATTAGTATCTTTATTTGTGCTCTTTTTGGAAGGTCCTTCCATTTCCCGTACAAATGGTGTTGATTCCAAGGGAAGTGCCGATTTTACTGAAGTGGTTGAATTGGAAGAACTTGTGCTTACACCAGCCGATGCCTCTGCATCAGAAATATCACACTGTGGAACCAGATTTAACCGAAGATTTGATTTACTCCGAGATTTTGATTTCCCTGATGTAGAACTGCGGAGCCGGGAATTATTCACTTGTTCATCCGATTTTAATCCAGGATCATGATGCATTTCCGACTTGGGACTCTTTTCGCCAGGAAACTTATTGGTTTCATCCGTGAATTCAGGGGCTACAGATTGTCTTCTAGGAGTTGTTGTGGAGATACCCGGGTTTTGTACATGTTCCTTACAAGGTGGTGATTGGCAAATACTTGTATTACTCGTTTCATTGCTTTTTGTAACACTTTTCTCGAAGAGTGTGGCAGAACTGTGGGGTGCTTTCGGAGATGTGCTAATAACTTGTGGCGTGGAAAGCGAGAGGGACGCCGAATTGGAAACGGAGGTAATAATACTGGTACTGGTGTTTGTTGTGGACGAAATCAAGGGGTAGCCTACTACTTGAGGTGTGTTCAAAGTGTCTTGCTCTGCAGATCGCCTCATACTCATCGGTAAACTGGGAATCGTTGTTGCTGGAGTTGCGACTGAAAAGTTGAATTCAAAGTTTTCAGTCGACGGTGTGGCACTTGTTGCTTTCGAAAATTGTTCATCGAACGGATTCACATTTTGGAGATCTTGGAAGAGGCCTACCTCCTCGCAGTTTCGGAAAAATCGGGTAGGGGAAGGTGTTTCCTCTACGAAACTCTCAAGAGCTTGAGCTGTTAGACCTCCTGATTTTAGATTTAATGACATTTCGTGACGGCGCTTGTGAACTTGTAAATGATCATCATTCGTAAATCTCTGGAAAATCATAATACATTCTCACAATCACATTTTTCAATCTTATCTAAGCATTTCAAGGCTAAAAAGTGTGGAAATATCCTTACCGAAGAGCACACAGAGCATTTAAATGGCTTTGGAACTTCCATCCTGCTTTCTTACTTTTCTCAGCTTGATTTATGTACAAAAGTTTCAAGTTTCAAAAACAAAATGTTGTTTCTAAAAGCATATTATTAGCTAGTTGATAAATAAAAAGGTCAAAGTAATAAATATCACCTCACCCTAAAGCAAAGTAGTTATAGCAACGGTTGTTTGTCGCTCTTAAAAGGTACTCCCGTCCGAGAATTTTAAAAATAAAAATTCAAGTTTTTCCTTTCTGGGTACAAATCGGCCATTTTGGACCCAACCCTGTGTTTCCATACAGACTGCTTCCCCATGTTGAAACTGTGTCTCCCCAAAATGGAAAAAGTTGAAATTTTATTTAAAATATTCTCGGTTGAGAGTACCTTTAACCGTTACTATAACTACTTTGACCCTAAAGTAAATGTAAATATTATTGACTTCAAATGTACCAAGGATTGCGCCTTCTTTCCACCGCGAAGTTTATCTGCTATTTCTATTACGTTCACAAGAAGGTTCTGCAAAGACAGTTTTTGTCACTTTTGTGAAGGTCTTTCACCGGTGCCACTCTAGTTTGTTTGATTGTCCAGTTTTTAGGGTAATCAAAACCGAAAAGAAGAGTTATAAACTATTGGTTTATTCAAAAACTTCGTAAGTTACTTCAGGAAAGCATTTCTGTTCAATAATCAAAAACCTGCTGTGTGATTTGTGAGGTGAGCCACGATCACAATTCTTTTATTTATTCGTAAAGTAAATTAATATCCTCCCCCTGTTCATTTATTTGTAAGCTTAGAAAAAGGCATTCTTTTTTGGGAGCCAAATCCAATGATAATAATTTGTAGGCATTACAAAAGTTATTAAAATTAAGTTTCTAAACTTAAGCGATACAAAGATGGCAATGGTTTCTTGGAATCTTGGGGGAGATTCGGATGACGAATTCGAAGATAGTGAATTTAAAAGAAGTTCTGGGAAAACAGCACTTGTGGTAATAATTTCTACTACGCCAGATATGTTTCAGCCTGGAAACTTTGAAAACGGAGATGAAAGTCAAGATAGCAAACCTGCAACTCCTTTCAAAATTGCTCTGCAGGTAAAGCATTGAAATATTTACTGGTGCAAAACTGCATTTTATATAATGCTATGCTATAGGATTCTAATTTATAATTTCATTGGTAAATGTTAGTGCTGCGAAAGTCTTTGGAGAAGTAAAATCGTTTCAGGAAAAAGCGATCTTGTCAGCATTCTTCTCTGTGGAACAGAAAAACACAAAAATTCTTCTGATTTTAATAATCTTTACGTATTACAAGACATGAGCTCTGTCAAAGTGAGCATGATCGAAGAGTTGAATTCAATGAAAACATCCGATGATTTCGATGGTTTCGACGATAACATTGGTTCTTCGGCCGCTTATCATCTCAAAGATACTTTCTGGTTGACTAAGTCAATTTTCGAAGAGGCGTAAGTCGAAACTCATTTTATGCATAAAATTTGTGTGTTTATTTTATGGATACTTTATGTTCTGGTTATTAATCAATGAAAAATCATTAATCCCCTAATTGATTGCAGGAAAACGGATTCGTATTTGAAAAAGGTGTTATTTTTCACAAGTGAAGATTCTCCTCATGCATCCAGACCCAATTTACAGCAAGATGCCATTGAGAAGTTCAAGGATTTGGGTCGGGTGGATTTCAATATTGTCTCCTTTAAAGAAGATTTCCAATTTGAAAAATTCTACTCTGTAATTTAACATATTGTACACAATGTACAGTTTTGCAATCCAAATGTTATTATTTAGCACACTAACGCTATAATTGTTTGACTAGCGTATTTTGGAGGACAATTCGTCAGTAATATTTGCGAAGGACTCTGAAAGCTTATTGAAATTGGTGAAGTCAAAGCAGAGCATTCGGCGCCCTATTGTTAGAAGCACTTTGGAAGTTGCTCCTGGATGCAAAATTGCAGTTGGAGTTTACTCTTTTATAAGGTATTGATTATCATTATCATTTACATCATATAAGTATACAAAGAACCACAATTTCAAAAGTCCTACCAGTTTGAAAATATTCTGCCAGAATTGAAAATACCCTAATTTGATTAACATTTTAATTAAATTAGTTATTAAATGAATTTTACGAACTTTATAGCAAAACTGCTCCACCTCGACCTGTTAAGATCAATAAGATGACGAACGAGTTGGTTGAAAAGAGCGTCAATAAGTTTCGGAAGGTATGATAAGGAACAATCTTGAATGAATAAACTAATATGGGGAAACTTTTAATTTCTTAACTATTGAAATAAAAAACTAGGATACGGGAATGCCTGTTTTGAAATCCGAAGAAAGAAAAGTGATTGCAGTAAAAGGCGAGGAAGCTGTGTTTGAAGAGAGCGAGTTGAAAAGGCTGAATTATGTCCATGAAACTGGGATTTCCCTTTTGGGATTTATGAACCAGAGTGACTTGAATTTCTTAAACTGCTACAAATCCCACTCTTATTTCCTATACCCGGATGAAGAACGCATTACTGGAAGTCGGGAATTCTTCACTTCGCTTTTGAAACGGTGTCATGCATTAGAGGTAACAACATAATATCTTATATATTCAGAATGTACATGCACCGAGCGTTTTATAGTTTTAGGATTACATTTACAAAGTTTGCAAACGTAAATGTATTTATTCTTAGAAAATTGCATTGGTTAAAATGGTGCTTGCTCGCGGTCGAAAACCAAAATTGGGTTGTTTGATTCCATCACTTGCGAACGACGAGGAATCTGCCATCCGATTCCCACAAGGATTTCATTTGTTCATTCTTCCTTACTCTGGTAAACCCTTTTCTGTAAATACAATTTATTTTATGTACAATTTATGTATTCTATTTACATTTTATGTACAATTTATATATTTTATTTACATTTGCGTACAATTTATGTATTTTATTTACATTTTATGTACATTATATTCATATTGATTAATAATAATTTATGTAGACGAAATTCGCAAAGCAGACGTACCGGATAGTATCGGAGGTACGGAGACACTGGCAGAAATAATGGATAAAATAGTGAAAAAGCTGAGCAATAAAAAGTTTGACCTTTCCCAGTACCAAAATCCAGCTATTCAGCGTAAATGGCGTCATTTGGAAAAATTGGCCATTGAAACTTTGGAGCAAGATGACTTTTATGATTACACAGGTAAGGTTTCTGTAGCACAGTTTTAAATAGTGGAAGTACATGTTCTGTAATATAAATGTTATTTCTAAACAGAACCGGATTGTGATCTAATGGAAAAGCGGTTGGGCAGTCTACCACAGGAACTTGATAGAGCTGTGGAATCGTGCAGTACTTTGCATGGAGAATTATTTGCTATATCAACTGCTTTGAAGAAAGCTCCACCTCCAATTAACATGTTGATAGAGTACAAGAACAAGCGGGTAATGATTAAAATTAAATTAATTGTGCAATTAAAATAAATTGAATGATTTTACAAATTGGAAAATATTGACATAATACTATACTGTGCTTTAGGTGGAAAAGCTGACGGTTGAAATTCTGAAAAACTTTTTGTTGGAAAAGGGAGCTTCGTTCCAAGAAATCAAATTTAAAAGGAAGGCTGACCTTGTGGCCGAAGTCTACTCCTACTTCGATAAGCAACAATAAACAAAACCAGCCACTTTGCTACTTTTCGGTTCGATGTAATTCAAGTACCTACTCTAATTAAATGACAATGCTAAACTTAACGTTTATCTTCTGTTAGCATAGTTAGTACACAAAATATTTTCTGAAGTTTAAATAATTAGATACATGTAGAACACCATATTATTATATAGGAATGCATTGATTATTTGTATTATTGCAACTATTATTCAAATTCCGAATCAATTCGGAACTAATTCTTGTATCGAAAAGTCGAAAAGCACAATTAATTTTGAGGACACTGAATAAATACAGAGTTAAATGAATCAAAGATGAGGTTTGGATTTAAATCGCATTACGGTTTTCCTAGGAACACAAACCGTCCATCAGAACGCTGTAGTTTGTTGTGGGCCATTGGTTGGATGTGGTCACACCCATCCACTGAAATTCTGTCCAACGTTTTGCAGTTTTTCAGCAAGCTTTGTAACCCTTCGTCAGTAATCTACATGAAATGGCATGAAATTAGGTTTGAAACATTTGCAAATGTTTTAGAAAACTGAAAAGTTTCGCTATTGAATCGGTTTACAAATGTTTCGCCAATGAACAGATTTCTTAATCCCTTGAGGTGACTGATTCCGTATTTGATGGAGCAGTTGGTCACTTTAGAATTGCTGATGTCCAATGTATGCAGATCTGCAATGAAAAAAATAACAAATTTTTGAATTTTTTTAATAAATTTGATTTTTTTTATAAATTTCATTTTTTCTAATTAAATTTCATAATTTTCCGATTAAATTTCATAATTTTCTGATTAAATTTGATAGTTTTCTGATTAAATTCCAATTTTTCTGATTTAATTTCCAAGAATAATTTAGGAGAATGTTGGAACATACACTTTAGGGATCCAACGAAAGTGCGCAGGGGTGAAACGTGTTTCCCACCGATATCATATTTCATTTCCAGGTTATTATAATTTAGTTCCTTTTCCAATTCTTCTTCGGGTATGCCTGTAACTCCCGAGTCACCCAATTCCTTCCAGTCGTTAACCTTAAGATACTCAAGTTGCTTCAAATGAGTGCAAACAAGCCTAAAGTTCTCATTATTCCCGAAACTGCCCCATCCGGATGCATCCAAGTGTACAAGATTGGGAAGCGCTGTTAAAAAGTTGGAAACCCATTTGGAATGTCCGATGAAATTGGCTCTGCGGCTTTCTTCCCGCATTTTGACGTTTCCTCCGATTTCCAGTTTTTTAACCCGTTGTCTGAAAATGTGGTGTTCGAAAGGACTTAGGAGAATCGTATAATCACACCAAACTGTGTTCCCACAGTGAAATTCGTCCAGACGGTTCAATCTAGTTAGGAAATTCAGGTTTGCATATTCGCAATCTGGACCTGAAATACTCAAACAGCGGAGGAGAGGCAGAGAAACTTCCAGAAACACTTTCTCGTTTGCAGACGGTACATTGTCTATATAGAACTCTTCCAGGATACTCCCTTTGGTGTTCAGAAAGTGAACAAGGGAGTTCACACTCAGGTGGCAAGAGTTCAGACGAATTCCCGTAAGGTTGCTCAGTGCTGAGGTATCCCCCAGGGAAATCAAATCTCCAGAGGACAAATTGCTGTTGGAAAAATCGATGAATTTCAGTTGTCCAGTGTATCCGAAACGACTCACGTAATTCTGGATCGGTTCTAAACGATATCATTCAAATTTGTATCACCAATCACCTAATTTCCAGAAATATCAACTCTCTTTACGATTATTTACCTATACTCCACCGTGGTTTCAATCTATTCAGGTGCATTCGCACTGATCCATCAGGAATGCATGTCAACGACAAATACCTTTCAAAATTACAAAATTATTTACAAAAAAACCGGGTATTTTGTTCAAAAATTTGATTTTTTGTGTAAAACATAGATTTTTAAAGTAAAAAATTGGTTTTTTGTATAAAACATTGATTTTTTGTGTAAAAGATTGATTTCCTGTATAATTTTACCTGAGCGGACCTCCGCACCATTTTAGGAGACTCCACAGAGCATTGTCCACCATATAGGAACTCTTTTCAATAATGAGTTCCCTCATTTTTGCAAAGGTGCCATTGCGAAAGTGAACCCCAAAGTACTTTTTAACAAGTTCTGAGTTGAAGGAATACATTTCAGGGGTCCACATGATTTGCAAATGTTCCAAAGATGTACAGCGTGCCAGGACATCGATGAAACCCTGTAAATATGCAAATAATAAATACCTAATGCATCTAAATAGTTAAAAGATAGGAAAATTAGTATTTGTTAAAGAAAACGCACAGTGAGTGACATTTTGTTGTTGCGAATCTGAAGGAAGGTAATGGAAGGTCCGTGCTTGGACCAAAACTCTTGCTCTGCGGAATTGGAAATATCGTGGATGAAGGAAGTGAGGAATCTGAACTGTGTCCAGACAATTAGCGATTTGTTGAAAATGTGCATAGCCTCGTGGATGCTGTGTCTGATGGTGACAACGGGAAGACTCTGTTTCAGACCATTGCTGCATGAAACCACTTCCAGCCATTTCTTGCACGTCTCCCGAATTGGAAGCAATTCGTTCCAGTTCAAATTGCGGAAGATTTTTACCAGGAACTGCCAATTTGCATAAAATAATTATTACTTCTTAAGGAAAATATTTGTAACAACAACCTGGATTTGCAAAAATCGTGGATATTTATTGCACCTTATCATTGTAGAGGATCAAGGAAGTGGAATCGAGTTCGTGATGGTCTTCCGGAAAGTAAAAAGTGACTCTGGATCTGGAGCGATGTTTATTGGTTCTGGGATGTTTCTGGAGAAGAGACACGAGAGGATGAGTGTCTTCCGGAGACCTGTTGATGGTCACAACCACAGGATCGTTGTCCAGGTCCGGACTGCGCACCCTGCTCCGACTGGCCATCAAAACCACCCTCCCCCCGTTGGGGGATGCACTTGGACGCACTTTCGACCGCGTGATCACTCGCAATGTGTTCGTTACCCGAACTGAAGGTTTCGTCGTCTGAACACGGTGACTTTTGAATACTCTCCCGTGCAGGGGTTTATTCCCTCCCGGGCTTTTGCTCGTTTCTGCCCGGATACCCGCCACCGCACTTCGGAAAGAACTCCCCCCTGCTGCTGGCTGTGTCTGACCACTGCTGATTCGCTTTCCACCCCCTGTCTGGAATGTCCGTTGCATCTTTACTCCAATTATCTCTACAATTTACTTTTTATGGGATATTATATTTTTCAGGTGTAATAATAATAAAAATGGGTCACTGCTCCGAAAATAGGGTTTTACGGGTTTTACATTTGAAAAATGGTGTAATAATTGCAACCGAGTCGAATAATTTGTGTTATTGCACAATCTGTTTATTTTTCAACATAAACAATTCTTACACAACTTGCTTATTACTAATTACAGAGAATTAACTGGTAAATCATCCTTATTAATCCACCTTAGCAACTAATAAATCTTCTGTGAATACGAAAATACATGTCTTGGTCCCTGATTTTTTCATTTTCACAACCCAATGGACACCGGATAGATTTGTACGAACTTTGTATGGCAATCATCTAAATAATTATTTCTAATTTAAAAATACAATGATTTTAAAATACAGTATGCAAATGACTCTCAGTAAGGATAGGAACTTTTTCTATTCTAAACATAATATTATACCCTGTATTTTTACACAAATATCCAAGGCTCAGGCCAGTATAGTAAAGGGACAGATTAAAATGTAGCGTTCCTAATTCTGAGATTGCTTTACAGAGAAGTGATAGATGATAATGTACACAACAGACAACACAAGTAAAAATATACGTTTTAATTGATGTCGTATACAAAAGAGAGTACACGGGACACTTTCACATAATCAATTTGAAGCTCCCGAAGTCTCATCGTCTTGGTCGTATGCTAGATTGATGTTTAGCCATTTCTCCACCTCAGGCACACTTGATTTCTTACGGCAAGCATAGTCCACCACCTTAAAGAACAAAATTCGATTAAAATACAATTAAATGTACACAATTGCATAACATACTTAAAAGTAATACATAACTTAATATATATATATAAAGTAATACCACCAAAAACGCATAAAAGTAAAGTACTGTAAGTGACATATTATAATGAAATAAGCATAAAAGTATACTACAATGTAATAGATAAGCATAAAAGTAAAATATATTAAAATACGCATACAAATATAACTAAATATTATGTCTAAAAGTTAAAATACTACAATATACATAAAAGTTAAGCGCCTAAATTAAATGCACTTAGAAACATGACTAAATATAAATAAAACTAAAATACCTATATCTAAATATGCCTAAAGGTTAAAATAATATAATATACATAAAAGTAAAACAACTAAATTCACTTGTAAAACATGACTAACTACAAATAAAACTAAAATATAAATAAATATGCCTAAAAGTTAAAATAATATAATATACATACAGGTAAAACAAGTAAATACGCTTGAAAAACATGACTAAATATAAATAAAACTAAAACATAACTACTTATACATAAAAGTAAAACAAAACAAAACCAAATTTGCTTACTTGATCTTTTTGAATTTTTCCAACAGCAAAATAGGAGCTTTCTGGATGATGAAAATAGAGACCACATACGGAAGCTGCCGGGTCCATAGCTAAGGAATCCGTCAATGCAATTCCAGTTGCCTTTTCAATGTCGAGCAATGACCACAGAATATTCTTTTCGGTATGATCCGGTTGACTTGGATAACCTAAGGAACAAATACACAAATACAGTTTCAAGTTTACAAGTATTTTGTTTGTTATAAAAAGTAAATGATGGAAATGGTTGAAGTTACCAGGAGCCGGGCGAATTCCCTGCAACGTAAAAATAGTTCGTTTGTTAATGCCAATTACAAGAATTACAATTACTAAGTGTTCTATATTACTGTAAATGATACTCACTTGATATTTCACTTTGAGCAAATCTCCGGCGTCTAGATTTTCGGCAGAGTTATACCCCCAAAGTTGAGTTCTGACTCTTAGATGCAATTCCTCAGCAAACGCTTCTGCCAATCGGTCCGCTAATGCCTTCACCATTATTATGTTATAATCGTCTAGTTCAGCCTCATATCTAATAACAAGTCGTAACAATTAATTTAATAGTACCACAGTAGTTAACCTAATTTACTAGCGTAGGTGCTCAAATGCAAGTTAATGCAAAACTCACTTTTTTACTATTTCATTACACCCAAAGCCAGCAGACACAGCAAAAACTCCAATGTAATCCACAACTCCACTTTCAACAGGGGCAATGAAATCAGACAGGCACAGATATGGTTGATCTTGACCTTCCTTTTCTGCCTAAAATAAGAAAATAGGAAATAATCACAAATTCGAAATAATAGCAAGTGGTAATTAATGTAAAATATGGAAAACGGAAATAACAGGAAAATGTAAATAATGTAAAGTATAGAAAACGGGAAATAGCAGATAATTGTAAATAATGTAAAGTATAGAAAACGGGAAATAGCAGATAATTGTAAATAATGTAAAGTATAGAAAACGGGAAATAGCAGATAATTGTAAATAATGTAAAGTATAGAAAACGGGAAATAGCAGATAATTGTACATAATGAAAGTATAGAAAACGGGAAATAATAGGAAAGTATAGAAAACGGGAAATAATAGGAAAGTATAGAAAACGGGAAATAATAGGAAAGTATAGAAAACGGGAAATAATAGGAAAGTATAGAAAACGGGAAATAATAGGAAAGTATAGAAAACGGGAAATAATAGGAAAGTATAGAAAACGGGAAATAATAGGAAAGTATAGAAAACGGGAAATAATAGGAAAGTATAGAAAACGGGAAATAATAGGAAAGTATAGAAAACGGGAAATAATAGGAAAGTATAGAAAACGGGAAATAATAGGAAAGTATAGAAAACGGGAAATAATAGGAAAGTATAGAAAACGGGAAATAATAGGAAAGTATAGAAAACGGGAAATAATAGGAAAGTATAAATAATGTAAAATATGGAAATAATCGGAAAATGTAAATAATGTAAGGTACAGAAAACGGAAAATAATAGGAAAATGCAAATAATGTGAAATATAGAAAACGGGAAATAACAGGATAATGAAAACAATGTAAAGCACGCGAAAAATTGAGCAATGTAGATAATGCCAAATATATAAAACTTGAAATAATGGAAAAAGAGAAATAATAAAAACGTAGAAAACGGGAAATAATAGGAAAATGATATATATATATGATAGATATATGATAATAATATATTATCCTTATTTACTTTAGTGTAGTTCTCATTTTCCGATTGGTAAACTGAGAATTTAGTAATACCTGTTGTCTAAGTCCATGCAAAACTGCAATAGGTTTGGAAGTGTCGGCAGATTTGGGTGAAAAGATTAAAATATCATCTCCTCTGCTATTTGCCGGGTAAAAGCCCACAATGCCATTAGCAGTTAATGAACCGTCTTGTATAATCTGCTGCAGCAACTTCTCGGCTTCCCCAAACACTTTTAGAGCTTCGGCTCCTTCACAAATTAAAAATATATTTTAATTCTGAATTAATATTATTTTAAGTATGCCCAAATAAAAAAGTGAATTCAGAAGTGTACCGATGGTAGGGTCATTAAATAGTTTGGGATATCCCCGATGAGGATACTTCCCTCTCAGTTGCCAAACATCAAAGAAAGGTTTCCAGTCAATATATTTGGATAATTCCGACAAATTGTAATTTCTGTAGACTTCAGTCCCTAGAAACGCTGGTTCCTCTATTCAAACAAAATTCAATAAATACAGTATTTGTACTTTACAAAGTATTCTGTACATGTGCAGAATTCACAAAATGTTTTCTTACTGGGTAAATAATTAGTCCAGTCAATTCTCAGTTTCCTTTCTCTAGCTTTCTCAATACTAAGGTATTTCCGGTCCCGTAGGTTATCGTAGTGGTCTTCGCGAATCTCTTCGTACTCATCCGAGATTTCTTCTAGATACGTCTCCCTATTCAAACTGTCTAGCAGTGCGGAGCACACCATTACACTTTTTGAAGCATCCAAAACGTGGACAACGGGTTGCGAGTACTTCGGTGCAATCTTCACAGCAGTGTGTTGCTTGGACGTTGTCGCTCCTCCAATCAGCAGAGGAACTTTGAAATCCAGTCTCTCCATTTCCTTTGCAACGTAAATCATTTCATCCAGCGAGGGGGTAATTAGTCCCGACAAGCCAATTATATCTGTACAAATACAACACACCAGTAATGGAAATGTAGAAAGCCAATAAAATCAATAATAAATGAAATAATCGGAAATGCAAATTATAGAACGCGGAAAATACTAAAAAGTGGGAAATAAATTGAAATAATGTAAACTATAGAAATCAGGAAATAAATTTAAATAATACAGTAATAGAATCGGGGAAATATGGTACATAGCCCGGCATCACATTGTCACACTTACACTACACTACACTTTATTTGGGTGTACAATAATACACTTACACTACACTTTATTTGGGTGTACAATAATACACTTACACTACACTTTATTTGGGTGTACAATAATACACTTACACTACACTTTATTTGGGTGTACAATAATACACTTACACTACACTTTATTTGGGTGTACAATAATACACTTACACTACACTTTATTTGGGTGTACAATAATACACTTACACTACACTTTATTTGGGTGTACAATAATACACTTACACTACACTTTATTTGGGTGTACAATAATACACTTACACTACACTACACTTTATTTGGGTGTACAATAATACACTTACACTACACTACACTTTATTTGGGTGTACAATAATACACTTACACTACACTACACTTTATTTGGGTGTACAATAATACACTTACACTACACTACACTTTATTTGGGTGTACAATAATACACTTACACTACACTACACTTTATTTACGTGTACAATGATACACTTACACTACATTACACTATATTAGTGTGCATAAAATTACACTTACACTACACTACACTACATTAGTGTGCATGAAATTACACTTACACTACACTACACTACATTAGTGTGCATGAAATTACACTTACACTACACTACACTATTATTAGTACGTATAAAATTACACTTACACTACACCACACTTCATTTGTGTGTATACTATTACACCTACAATACACCTCACTTTGTCTGTGTGCTTAGTGTTACACATAACACTTACACTACACCACACTTACACTACTACTGTCATGGCCGCCTTAATGGGAGGCCATTCTGGCTTTTGCCGGGCCTCGTAAAATTTTAGGGTCCTCAAAATTATAGGCATTCGTGAAATCTAATAACTGATGTTCAAAATCAAAAGAATTTATGGAAAATGTGCTAAAATTTTTAAAAAATTTATAGAAAATGTGCTACAATTTTTAAAAAATTTATGGAAAATGTGCTAAAAAATTTAAAAAATTTATGGAAAATGTGCTAAAATTTTAAAAGAATTTGCTCAATCCTCAAAAAAATCCTCAAAACAACCTTTACACTACACTTACACTACACTACCTGTTTGTGGCAACTCATACACTACACTTACACTACACTACCTGTTTAAGACGACTCATACACTACACTTACACTACACTACCTGTTTAAGACGACTCATACACTACACTTACACTACACTACCTGTTTAAGACAACTCATACATTACACTTACACTACACTATTTGCTTATAACAACTCATACTCTACACTTACACTGCACTACCTGCTTATAACAACTCATACACTACACTTACACTACACTACCTGCTTAAGACAACTCATACACTACACTTACACTACACTAAAGATAAAGTGGACCTTACACTTTTTACACTTTCTTACACTTACACTCAATAAAGTGTAGTGTATGCCGGGCTATGGGTACAGTATGATAGATTTATCGGAGGTAGTAATAAAATAGGAATATACTAACCTGCTTTTTCAGCGATGGCCGTTTCTAGGATTTTGTGAGCTGGGCACATAACTCCCAAGTCTATGACCCGATAATTGTTGCACCCGAGAACGACACCAACTATGTTTTTGCCAATGTCATGGACATCACCTTTCACAGTAGCAAGAACCACTACCCCAACGTGGTGGGCCTACAATTAACAGATTCAGTGGAATTCAAATTTACAGGTACTTGCAATTTACAGGCTTGTATATAAGTGTACTTCAAAAATAATCGGTTTATACATATAAATAAAAATAACCGCTTTGCCTCACAAATAAATACATACAGCTAAAAAATATTTATCAAATCTCAAATATTATTACTCCGAATAGATAATACACTTTTGTCTCAAGTTTTAATGCACTTTGCTAATGTCTTAGTACATTTACCTCAGTACTGTACAAAGTCCTCACTATACTTGAAGTAAATGTACTAAAACATTAGTAAATTGTATTTGACCTTGAAACAAAGGTATGTTACCAGTTCGGATACAGATCCCTATTCTTGTTTATTGGCTAAATGTATTACATGAGAAAAGGCGATTATTTTTCTAGAGGTAAGCCGAATACTTTTAAGATGTACTTAATTTGCCCCAATTTACTTAAGATACTTATGGGATATGTCATACCTCTTGAGAATTTGCAATGTTAGCCTTTTCGATGAAGGGAATCAAATAAGCAACGGCTCTTTTCATCACTCGAGCAGATTTTATGACTTGGGGAAGAAACATTTTGCCAGTTGCGAAAAGGTCGCCAACTTGACCCATTCCAGCCATTAAAGGTCCTTCTATCACATTCAGAGGGTGAGGAAAGAGTAACCGAGCTTCTTCCGTGTCTTCCACGATATGCAAATCTATTCCCTACAATTCATTCATATGAGACACTAAAATAAAGACGATTTTGAATAGTTTTAGAAAATAGGTGACAAATAATGTACTTTGACTAAGGCATAGGCAAGTCGTTCTTTAACTTCCTTTGTTCGCCATTCCGCTTCCTTCTCCACTTTCTTTTCTGACTTGGAATGCGATTGAGCGTACTCCAGTAATTTTTCCGTTCCCTGTAAACAAAAATAATTATATATAATATTATTATCAATATTAATTTGTCATTAAATAAAATAATAAAATAAGATTTACTTATTCTTACTTCTGCATTTTTATTCCAAACAATATCTTCACACAAACGCAGCAGAGTCGGTTCAATATCGTCGTAAACGGGTAAATTTCCTGCATTCACGATTCCCATGTCCATTCCAGCCTATTAGTCACCCACAAATACATCATTTAAAACATTTGTATTAAATAGTGTCAATTATTACAATTCATGATGGTATTATACTTTTATGGCATGGTAGAGAAAGACAGAATGCATAGCTTCTCGGACGATATCATTTCCCCGGAAGGAGAAAGAAATGTTGGACACACCTCCACTAATCCGACACCCTGGACATCTTTTCTGTTAAAATCATTAATCAATAATTTATAATTACTAGCTCAATAATAAAGTTATGTCGAAAAATGTGTTTTATCTGCCTCCTTAAATTAAATGTGCCACAATTCTCAAATAATATTGTCACTAAAGGGTCTAACCTTGATGAGGGACGTTGCCTCAATGAAATTGACTCCGTAAGTATTGTGTTCTTCCATTCCTGTGCCCAAAGTGAGAATGTTGGGATCAAATATTACGTCGTTAGGGTTAAATCCCACAGTGTCCACCAGAATACGGAAAGATCGTTCACAAATTTCCACTTTCCGCTCAACTTCCGTAGCCTTTGAAAAAGCATACTTAGAAAAGCTTAGAATATGCCCTGAAAATCTAGTAAACTAATATTGCACAAAAACTTACCTGTCCTTCTTCGTCAAAAGCCATTATTACTACTGCAGCACCGAAGCGTTTCACAACCTTTGCTTTAGCAATAAAATCCTGTTCGCCCTCTTTCAATGAAATCGAATTGACAATGCACTTTCCCTGAGTGCACTTCAGTCCAGCCAAAATTACATTGAAGTTGGAAGAGTCGATACACAGAGGCACCTAAGAATAATTTTACTTACTTAATTACTGCTCCAAAATAATTACCAAATTGTATTCCTATTTTCAATGTAAATAATTACTTTGCTAATTTCTGGCTCCGAAGAAATCAAATTGATGAATCGAGTCATAGCCTGAATTCCGTCCAACATTCCTTCGTCCATATTAATATCCAATATTTGAGCTCCATTCTCAACTTGCAATTTACAAATGGCCAAAGCTTCCTGGTTAATTAATTTTACATTAATTTCACAGAGTCTCTTATTATTACCTATAAAACAACTACCGTTTAAACTTACGTCATATTTTCCATTCTTAATGAGTCGACAAAACTGACGAGAACCTGCAACGTTACATCTTTCTCCAATGTTCACAAAATTTGTGTTCTTTCCAATTCTCATGGGCTCCAGTCCCGACAGTAACATGTCATCTTTAAACAACGGAGTGCTACTTCTCTTCCTTGGCTTAATATCCTTCATAACCTTTGCGATTGCCCTGCAAATTAAAATATGGAGAAGTAGAAAAATTCAATTACACACAAACAGGAATTATTACATTTATCGAACCTTAACAAAAACTAACTTTACTAAAATAAACTCAATTTACCCCATTACCCCACAATATCTCATTTGCCTCAAAAATATACAAAGAACTATAACCTTAAGAATTAAAATACGTTTGCCATAATTTACACTCAAAATACATAAAGTTTATTTAAGTTTACCATAATTTTAATTCATAATTCCAAAATTAAATTTAATAATAATAATAATTAAGGTTCAAATAAATTAAAACAAAAGTAAAAGACGTACGCAATGTGATCTGGAGTAGTTCCACAACAACCCCCAACAATATTCAATAGCCCATCAACTGCAAAGCTCTTAAGAGTCTCTGCCATTTCTTTAGGTGTCTCGTCATACTCTCCAAATGTGTTAGGCAGCCCTAAAACAATTAAAATGAAATAATCCTTAAGTACATGCATATAAATGATAAAGAGAAATGAATTTTTGTAATATACCTGCATTAGGGTAGCACAAAACGTATGCGTTGGTCATTTCCCCTATTCTTTCTATATACGGTCTCATTTCTGATGCCCCCAATGCACAATTTAAGCCAATACTGTAAATATCAAAATTATTCTTGGTAAACATTAATTCATTTACTAATATTAAGTAAACATGTGTACTGGAACTCACCACAGAGGGTTGGAATGAGAAACACTAATTATAAAGGCATCTCCAGTTTGTCCGGACAAAGTGCGTCCACTTTTATCCACGATTGTCCCAGATATCTATTTATTTGCGAGAATGTAATTAAAATAATTACTTTTATGCCTTTTATTTTGTAATAGTCAAATATTACATACCAATATTGGACATGGAGTGTATCCTTCCTCTTCAAAAAGTTCCTGTATAGCATACAAGGCCGCTTTTGAATTAGCAGTATCGAAAATAGTCTCCACTAACAAAAGGTCTACGTTTCCATTAAGCAATCCCTTAGCTTGTTCTTTGTAAGCGTCCTTCAATTCATCGAATGCTTTTAAAGTACAAAAAATATAAACATATAATAATTTTCATGTTAAGAATTAACATAATTTACGTAGAAAATTAACAAATGCAATTACTGATGTTTCTGAAGTGTGGTTTTTCGACCGATGGGGAAATGGACAAAGTTCTATTGGTCGGACCTAATGCCCCAGCCACGTATTTTCTCGTAGCAGTAGGATTTTCACTAACAAATTCTTCGATGGCCTTTCTAGCCAATTTAGCAGACTCCAAATTAATTTCATAGGCCAGTTCCTCCATTCCATAGTCAGACTGAGCAATCCGTGTCCCACTGAAAGTATTCGTCTCAACAATATCTGCCCCCGCCTTCAAATATGCCTAAACACAATAATATAGAAAATTACTAACACATATGGGTATCTACAACTAATTATATATATACAAAATATATACATCTTTGAAACGGGCACAGGAAAATGACCTAAATATTTTAAATATGTACATTATAAAATTAATTACATCTTACTTTGTGGATATCGATAATAATTCTTGGTTGTGTCAGGGAGAGAAGATCGTTATTTCCCTTTAAACTCTTGTCATGATTTAGAAATCTTTCACATCTGAAATCCGGTTCCTCCAATTTGTGTCGTTGAATCATGGTCCCCATTGCGCCATCAATAATCAGAATTCGCGATTCCAAATCGGCGACCAGCTCTTCTCCCTTCGTCTTCATTGTTGACTCTGTATTTATTCAAAAACAATTAATTCTGAATATCCCACTTTTAAAAATACAGTTTCCTAATGACAATCTAGTTCAAATTTCTAAATAACATTTCCCTAAACCCTAAAATGTACTATCTACACTTATAGGTCATCATATTTTCTATTTTCAGTAGTAATTAGGTCGGCAAATAATATTAAAAAAGCAAAATAAAATACTTATTAATTGTGCTGACTGTGCGGTTTGTTTGCTTCAAGGCCGAGTCCGTCTGTTGTGTCTACAAAATGTAAATAGTAGAAGTAGAGCAGTAAGGATTGATGACAGACCAGTAGGACTTGTGTGTCTGGTTGGAGCAGTCCGTGAATAGTGCTGATGATGACACTGAACAGATTTGTTTCGTATTGCACTTTAAAACACCTGTTGAGGTGTTGAGTATTCTGCTCGATTCTCTCCTCCAAAGCAAACAACTTCCAACAACTTCTGTCTGGCAGAGATTCATTCATTCAATCTTCAATCCCATCACGTGTCTGCCGCCTGCTCGCCCCGACTGCCCGACTCCTCTTTGTTCACGCATTTGCATTTTTCAGTAGTTTTATTGATTCCACCCCGTTGCGTAGTAAACATAATCCACTAATTGCTAATTAATTTTTTTAAAGTCAATTACGCAAATCTACAATATTTACTACAATATTTACACAGTCTCTGATTTTGTTGTAACCGATTTTTACGCATTATTATTATCGTTTGTGGAATACTATTCTTAAAGAACAAAAGAGGTGTCGATTTAGTATGTCTGATTCAAAGGTTGATGGAGAAACTAGCAAAGCGGAGAAAAAGCCTGTAATTGTAGTAGCTGATAATGCAATTAAAATTCCTTGTTCCTTGAAAGGTATTTTTTCTTACATAAACCAAAATGTGGAACGATACATAAATACTTTGCGTGAGGTCGTTGGAATTCGTTCTGTGTCCGCATGGCCCGAAACTCGGTCGGAAGTGCTCCGTATGGTACGTTGGGCGGGTGAAAATCTGAGAAAATTAGGATGCACTGTTGAAATGCGTCCGAAGCTGGAAAGTGTGGAAGGGAAAATGCCGATAGCGCCGATAATCTTGGCGACCCTGGGAAATGATGTTGGGAAGAAGACTTTACTGGTCTACGGTCATCTGGATGTGCAACCAGCAAAAGTGAGTGACGGCTGGGACTCCGATCCTTTTCTGCTAACCCAGAGAAATGGGAAACTGTTTGGAAGAGGGTCTACGGACGATAAAGGGCCTGTTTTGGGGTGGTTGCATGCAATCGAGGCCTATCAGCACCTAGGAATAGAAATTCCTGTGAACATCAAGTTTGTTCTGGAAGCGAAGGAAGAAGTTGGTTCTGAAGGGCTGGATGATTTGCTCTGGGCTGAAAAAGACAAGTACTTGTCCAATGTTGATATGGTGTGCATCTCGGATAACTACTGGCTTGGAAAGGATATCCCTTGTTTGACTTATGGTTCCAGAGGGTTGGCCTATTTTTTCATCGAGGTCGAGATGGGGACGATGGATTTGCACAGTGGCGTATTTGGGGGTTCAGTTCGGGAGGCGATGACTGACTTGATATGGATCTTGGATCAACTATTGGATTCTGAAGGCAATATCCTCATTCCTGGAATTCTTGATCAAGTACTCCCTGTAACAGATGACGAAACCGAAATGTATAAATCTATTGACTTTGATTGTAACGCTTTTCGGGATGACATGGGGATCCGAGAACTCCGATTTCCGGAAGATAAGGTCCGAACCCTGATGCACCGGTGGAGATACCCCTGTCTGAGCATTCATGGTATCCAGGGAGCATTCAGCGACTCGGGAGCCAAAACTGTAAGTCCACGCAAGGTAACCGGCAAATTCTCGCTTCGACTCGTTCCAGATCAAACTCCAGAAGTTGTCCAGCGTCTCGTAGAACAGTATTTAACTGGAAAATGGCAGGAACGCAACTCTTCTAACAAAATGTCGATACATTTGGAGTCGGGGTCGAAACCGTGGGTAGCTGACTATAGACACCCCAATTTCCAGGCGGCTAGTGACGCTACCCAAATGGTTTACGGTGTTAAGCCTCAATTGACTCGGGAAGGAGGTACCATTCCTGCCACTGTCTCATTTCAAGAGGTAACTGGGAAAAATGTCCTATTACTCCCGATGGGCGCCAGTGATGACGGAGCTCACTCCCAAAACGAAAAAATCAATATCTCCAATTATATTCAAGGTACCAAAGTCATGGCTGCTTATTTTTACCAACTTGGGAAACTCAGTTGAAACTAATAAAATTATAAATACTACAAAGAAAAGATTTGTGACGAAAAACGTGATTTTGTTATCAGATTAAAGTAATATTCGCTTTTATTCCAATTATAAGTACATGATCATTTTATACTTCTCTTGTAATTTAAGCACCACATTTCATGAAGCTCTAAATATAAATTTCGTCGCATTTATAATATAATAATTTTAAAGTATTACTTCTTTTCAAGTATGAATATTATAGTTTAAGGCTCAATCCTCACATACTTTGCTTACATCAGTGAAAAACATACCCCCCGGAAAATCAACTCGTGGCAATTACAATTAGGAGCAATTATTTCCAATTCAGTTGCCAATAAAACCAATTGATAGGGAATCATGCAATTCTTTTAATATTCTCCACGAATATTTCCTTACCATTTATTTGTCATCCTTTTTGCTTATTTCTCACCCAATTCCAAACTTCTTCCGACTATTGGAAACAACACTTGAAAGTACATACCACATTTTGAAAGTTATTCCAAGTTTTTCACCAGCATTTACAAGATATATGACTACAGCTTCGATTCGATTGCTTTTTCACAATCCATATACGCTCACTAATTGTAAGTATTGTTAAATCTATTTCCTGACTGTTCTATAATTCAACATATCGTCGGATTTCCTCTTTAACACGCTATACCAAATTCATCATATTTCGAAAATCTGACATTCTGCCAATCTTCCATTTTATCATTTTTTGAAAAATGGCATTAATTAAGAAAAATGACAAAATTCGGGTGTAGTTAATTTGAAAACTGATAAGTATGGTTTATCGGGTTCGAGAAGAAAGCGGGTGATATTTGAGATTTTGCTAAATACTAATCGAAAGAGACGGTTGAGTCTATGCGCTTTGTTTGCGCATTAAACCGCCCCATTACATGATGCTACTCTGCTACATTTTAGTCCTAAATTACATTCTATAGTAGATAGTTATTGTTATTAGCGAAATTACGTAATATATAATTGTCTTTTGGTTCTGTACAGTTACAATATATAAAGGAGCACATCACAGACAGGTATAAACATTCTTCTGGCAATCAAACGCTCTATTCAACCTCAAATCAGGATTCACTTCAATTTTACATACACGGTACAATTCACACACTCCACAGGTAGTTAAGTATTTCGCCTTAATTAGTGACTTATTCTAAGTTCATAATTTAATTTAGCCATTCTATTTGTCAGCCGACTTGGTTTACACAAATACTCATGGACCAGAATTACACAGTATTGCATAATTGCCAAAAATCAAATGCTATACTTCAAACTTGATTAAAAGTCGAAATACCGCAAAACGAAAATCTCGAATTCTAGGCAATTATAGAATACCATACTTTTACAAATTATTAGTTTACAATTATTATTGTAATACTAGACAGAGACTAGTAAAATGCAAATAGTGAGCAATAATATTAACTGCTAAGCTGACGACAAAATAATGTGATTTCTACAGATTTTTGGGAATAAATAATTTTGTAGATACAAATGGCATTTTAAGGATATTAGTTGGTGCGATGTATTACAATACAATATGTACCAAGTACAATATAATACCACATTACAAATTATTGAAATTATAGATAATATCTTATACATTTCTAAATGATTTTTAAAGTATTGAAATATCTGACCTGCCCTTGGGCTTAAATAATTGCAAATTACAGAGTACACAGAAATGACAAGTGATTAATCCAAGATGAAATTTAAATACGTAAAGAAGAGACGCAAGAGAACAAATTCGGATATAAATACAAGAACGTAAATGCTAATTGTAGACACATGCTACCATACAGTTTAGTAAATCGTTTAAATAAATATTATGAGGGCCGAGTTTAATATCCGTAGTATAAAGGCTGATATTGGTACTGATTTGGAAAGTAGTAAACACGTCCGGAGTTCTGCGGGGTGGCTCCGGTGAGCGTGTAGTACTGTTGTGGCTGCGGAGGAACGTTACCAACGGGCAAAGAGTGGAGAGACGCTGCTGGAGTGTACGGAGCTGATTGGCCGTTGTGGTAGAAGTGGTCCTGGATCGGCGGAGGCTGGGCGTAGAACGGATCCTGGATAGGCGCCGGCTGAGAGTAGAACTGCGTCGCCTGAGCCTGCGAGAAGTAGTACGAAGTTCCAGCAAACGAAGGAGGACTCATCGGTTCCAGAGCATTTCCGTACGGAATTTCCGGTCTCAGTTGAGGCTGCACCAAATAAATACTATTTTAGTCCACTTACATTTTTCATGCAATTCCTTAATACAAAATACATAAATATAATACTTACTTGACAAATAGGAGCAGTCGCAAATTCAGAATAGGCAACTTGCTTCTTCACAGCAGGAGCAATATTAAGGCGTCGCTCCCGAAGAATTATCGGATCCATTTCCTAGAAAATATGTACATATTTTCATTGATTTACAATTTATTCACATAATTCTGGATTAATAACGGAGATTTAAAAGGAACCTTATTCGTAACAGCAATGTAGAGTCGCTTTGCCTCTTCTTCAGTCTCAAAAGTAACGAAGCCGTAGCCTTTGGAGACGCCGGCTCGGTCCATAATGATCTTGGTACCTCTGACCGTTCCAAACTGAGCAAACAACTGATGTAACTCCTCCTCCGTGGTATGGCTTGAGATGCCACCGACGAAGATGCGGTTGGGGACTAGAGTGCCGTACTTGGGAGCTGCCAGGCCGAACATGTCGATTCTCTGGAGACTCGCCTCACTTCCCTCCCGACTCGGATCCCTCGGTGTCGACGAGGTCATCTGCCCCGAGAACCCACTCTGATTCATCGAATTATCACTCTCACTTGTCTTGTTTGAATTTAATCCAGATTGCGATTTGGAACTTAAACCTTCATCAGTCACTTCTTGCTCATTCAGATCTTCAACAGCAATCATCTCAGAATTCGATGGAGATGTAGCATCTCTGGCGTAGGACTAGACAAAACCAAAAATTAATTAATATTCACATATTCGTAATTTAATAATATAATTGAATAAGATAATTAATAGACTCACCATAATCTTTCGTAAAACGTGTATTTTGAAAGCAATCCAACAATTGAATTAACAGGTCACAAATCCAAGAAATCTCCAGTGGATTCTTCTGTGTCAAACAAATTCCCAGTTACATAAAAGACGAAATCGTGTTCACTGTCAAACAACAGAGTTAAATATTCTTTTTAAAATTCGGTACAGACGCAACAAAATACTCGATTGATTCATCTAGTCTTCAGCAAAATACAGAACATAGCTCACTACTAATAAGGTTGGCAGACAGACTCAACACTTCCGAGAATGGAACAAGATTTTTAAGAAATGACAACCCTTACTAGCCATTGATATACTTTGCTTATATATTTACACGTCTAATCTAATCTGCCCATTCAGCCTCAGAATGAACACTGAACAGGTAAACCTTTGGAACATTTAGGTTCGTTAATTAACCTTCCACTCACTTACACTCCCATTTTATTAGAGACAACCAAGTGACGCACTGCATTATGTACATACAAAGTATTTACACCTATATTACAAACAACCAATTCAAAAGACTATCAAAATCTTATGTATGGGTATATACCATTGAGGAATCTAATATCCAATCCTGGAAATAAAGCATAATATAACACCAGCACCACAATAATACTAAAAATACAGTAATTATCAATAACTAAAGAGTATCTATAGACTGTTCTGCAAGTAAACTACGTAAAATATTAAAATCAGTAGAAAATCATATAAGAAATATTGTTTCCTGTAATATAGTTCTGCATAAAATATAGTATTTGGGATTTTTAAATAGACAATCTACCCATTTATGCTGTACTACTCCCTGTTACAAAATGAATGGATCTTATTCAATGCAAATGCACAATCACAATACACCTTAGTCCCCTAATTGCTACATGCCGGTCAGTTTGCTGATATCCTATTCGATACTATTCTACTACATTATGCATATGCACTGCACATCTATCAAAGAAAGCATTGGATATGTATTTTGTCCAGGTAATCAAACGATTGCCTTCTCAAGTTAGTTAGTTATACAGATATCTCCTTCGCTATAAAAGGTGAACCAAAGGTACCCACCCACATATCTGTATTAATACACATAAATAGGGATGAATAGGACGTAGGACTTACTGTTAATCGTACGAGAAATATAAATGACGGTCGAAAGCTGAATGTTAATATAAATAGGTAAGATATATAGTAAAGGTGTATTATAACTCTTCAAATGACTAAATTTTAATTTCGCCAGTGTAGGCAATTACTAGACGTGTACAGCACTTTAACAATTTAACATTGAACTGAGTAACAGGTACATGTAAATGTGGAAAAGTAGTTTTCAATGTTAAGAATGGAATTTACATTCGAGGAGATTGCACATTTTATATTCTAATACTACTGACAAAGTTTCTCACAAAATCTATACAAAATTTCTGAATATTGTTCATTTTTATAAACGATAGTAATGAAGCACGTTATAATATTGCAGTTGCATTGCACAGGTGCTTTTCAAACTCACATAGCATATTATAATAAGCACAAGTTCACTTGCGTAGCGATTTATGATATTCCCGTAATGATCTCGGTTGATAATTAATTACGACCCGAAATCGGGGGAAATTGAAAAAACAATTGTATGTTGGAGTCAACGACCGTGATGAGCTTATGTAAGATAAGGTGCTTTGTAAACGCAATAGGCTCATACTAAGCAAATACGCGTATAATGAAAAAACTGTCTTTTCTTCGTTTTGCCACTTTTTTCATGTCTCTACTCACTTAACTATATAGTCTGTGTGCATAGAGTAGTGACGACGACGCTAGTCATGTCATCTTCCCTGGTTTTCTGATCAGCCACTGAGAGCACTATCACATCCGAAAAATAGCTCCATCCACTATCTACGATCTTCTCTTCTGCAGTCGCAATTTTAACACAAATACATGAGACACCCTATACCTAATACTAATCTAAGTATATCTCCTGCAATGTTTTGCTTCTAGAAAATGGAAAGCATATAAACTTAATGAAGTAGGCACTGCACAACACAACTGCGTACATTTACTAAAACCAAACCACTTATAATATTATCTGCAGACTCCTTGGTTCGTAATACGGATGTTGATACTTAAAATGGGACAAAATATACAAACACGACTGACTTTTACACAAATAGGCAAATTACGTACGTAATTCTTCATTTAATCTCTTAATTTCGGGTTTTCCTTCATTACAATAAGTTTTGCATTACCACACAAATTAACTCTTTCTTCTAAACTAACAAAAGCAAAATGATTTGATACGTATTATGACCTCCAGGAAGTCGTAATGCTTATATTGCATAAATAATGTATACCTAATCGTATATCGTATCTACAATATTCCTACTAGTTAATAGTTTGCTAACATTACGCTACGCAGTGTGTTAAAAATGCATAGAGTACAAGTCTAGGATAAGATTTGCATTTGCAAGCAATCTTCCGAATCCACAACCTATTTTTAACCCGGCTCTCACTCCAAAAACTCTCGAGTCAACACTAATTCATCCTGAATTGCTGAGGTAGCTTTCTTATGCTTTTCGCCTATCGCCTTTGCTACAATGTTTATAGTTACACAAGATTATGCAACCTAAAGTAATAAAACCAAAGATATTTTTTATTTACATACAACAAAACACCGAAAAGAACCCAACCAAATTAAAATAAATCCAGCCATCTAATAATAATAAAAATACACTAAAAAACTAAGAACACATTCTTGTAATTTAAATTTAATGACTAATAAATCTAAATGAACCTAAAAATGACAAATTCCTCGTTTTCTAGCATAAGAATAAAAATACAAAAAGATACAAAATTTACAAAAACAAGGCAATGGCAATATTTACACTCCGTCACGTGTCACTTTCTTTGTCATTGTAATAATTATTTTTAAACAGGAGAGGGTTATACAATTGATAATTACAGTTTTGATTTTCATTACAAAATAATGCAACTTACCCATAAGTTTCGACGGAATCGAATAATAATAGGTTCCGACAAATTGGCTGCTACGATTTTCGGTTTCGAAATTTCGCGAAGGTGGCCCAAAAAGCGGAAAAAAGTCGTCAACTGTCCAGGGAGGAAACTTCACAAGAACTGTGAAAATGACTACTAGCGGTCGGCTCATTTTCTTTGTGTGTAAAAAGTAATGTACATAATAAATTGTTTCCTTGGGAACTTTCGTGACGGATAGCAGAGTCCATTCCTTCTGATGAAGATTTCCGAACAGGTTCGACTTTTAATAAAACTGGACAAATTATGACACCTTACTGTACAGTTGGCTCGTTGACACCCCTGCAAATTTGAATACTGATGAAAAGAATAGAACCTCAGGAACAGGTGTTTGATTGACAATTCTCTGTATTTCACGTGTTTAAAAGTTTCCGCTCTTCCATCAATTTCCTTTGTTTAAATCCTTTGTTCACGCATTATTTCTTTGTTTCTTTTCCTGGAGAACTCTGGAAGTGTCCAGGAATCTTTCTCCAAATGATAAAATTTGGCCTAAAATGAATGATCCTAATAATTTCAATTTCCAATCTTGATTTTTTATAAGTAAACCAAGAATTGTGATTCAATAGTTATAAATATGTTCCATAATTTTGAAAACTCGCAAAGCCATTGGACTACTTTTTTCGTCATTCTTGCCTCGTTTTTCGCTCTTATGGACTGCAAGCAGGTAACACCTGTAAAAACCTTTCTTCGTTACTTACATTATATAGTTTCGAAATTCTTTGGAGTTTTTCTATTAGTCTTTTTAAAAACAAAACTGTTTTTTGGTTGCAGTGCATAAGATCTAAAGTTGGAAGTTCTTGCAAAGAGAACCACGATTGTTATGAACTGGAAGAACGTCATCTATACTGCAATAAAACCGGAGGGGTTAATGTATGTTCATGTACGTGTGCACTGATTAATTAACTAATTATGCTAATTTCGCTTTATGAAGAATCTCTAATTTGTATATTGACTTCCGTAGTTCACGAAGAAACGTATGTGGGTCAAGTGGAATCTGGGAAAGATTGTCCAGGAGAAGAGTACAGTGCAGAGCCTTGGTCTAATCCTGTCGATTCAGTCGAAATGCGTAACGCGCAAGGAATTGACTGCATGAGGATGTGTCTTTTCGTGGACACTTGCTTCGGTGTCTCCGTTTACAATCAAAAGTGCTATCTAAAGAATGACAAATGCTTTTCCAATCTCGTCAGCTCTCCTGGAGCTTTGGTCGCAGGTTAATAATTATATTTACGTTATCCTACCCAATATACAATTATTAATATTTCTGTTATATTATGTTGTTTCTTTTCCCATTCAGTCCTAAATGTTGTTAGAGAAGATTATCACTGTGGGTGTCATTACCAATTTACGAGAAAACGCAGTACGGGTGAGGAATTGGTTTGGGATCCAGTATGTCCAGCTGTAAGTAAATAAACAATCCTAACCTGTTAACTTTTTCCAAAATGTGCAACAATTGTAATTTTATATTTCATATTCCAGAGTCACTTGACAATTAACCCCTACCGTTGCTGTTCTGAAAAGGGTCTTTGTGTAAAATGTTCAGAAAGTTCGTCAGAGGAAGGACAAGGACAAGACGATAATTACGGTCAATAGCAAAAGAAACATGGGAATACACTGTAATAGTATTGGTGTTAGTGTTATTGGTGTTAGCATGCTTTAGTTAGAATCTTTATATAAACGTGACATTTGATAGATAGTACGATTTGAAAAGTGAACTTGTATAATAATGCGACTGTTTTTGTACTCAAATAAGCTTATGTATTGTCATTTGCTAATTTTTCGGTTTGTTGTAAAGTTGTAAGTAATAAGGAGTGAGTAATTTGTAATGATTAGATGTTTAGGTGGCATTAAATCTTTTGGACATTATGTAGATATGGCAAACAAGTCGGTTTCTTCTCTTTTGCTACTTGATTAGTCTTGAAATGAAGTGAAGTCCATTTTTATTGTGTTTACTACAAACTAAAGATGAATGAACATTCACCCATCGACTCCCAGGGAGCAAACAGATATTCTTTAGCAGGTTTGCAATATAGGTTCTTCAGCACTCGAATAATTAGCAAAGGAAATAATCCCAGGGGTCTTTCCTTTTCTTAGGGATCTTCCTATTTGTTCTACGTAGTAAGAATACGCATTATGTGCAGGGAAATAGAAATGCAGAAAAGATGTCTACGTATTTTTGAGAATCTAAGTATTTTCGTGGCAAAGTACCTGAAGTTGTACTCCCCGCATCATATACAGCATGAAGTGACAGAGATACTCCTTAAGTAAGACGTCTACAAAGTATTATGCAATAGAAACGGAAGTAATAAGTAGTAATGATTGGTATATATAGTGATTGCATATAGAAAACCCGATATAAGAATTATTTTTAGTTTCGGTAGGAGTCTTCGTTTATTTTTGTACCATGCAAATGCAAGACTCCTCCCACTGCACTGTTTCTTCTCCGATCTGTTTCTTTCTTCACTCCACGCCACGTTCGTCTCCGCTATCTAGGTTGAGACCGGGTCGTCAGATAAGGATTGTGGAATAGGAATATCGGGAAAACAACGAAAAAGTACCATTTTTGCGTGGATTGCAGCTATTAGCAAGAAAACATCTGCGTAAGTCCATTTTAACGAACATAGATTGCGAATTCTGTTTGATAAGATAGGAATAGGCGACTCTGTGACGAAATCGAAACATTGGGTTGTTGATTAATAAAATGAGTGAGAAAGGGAAATGTCAGATCTGTCCGAAACTGTGCGACTCCCGGTGCAGTTGGTGCCGGCTGGTATTCTATTGCTGTAAAGAACATCAAAAACAAGACTGGCGGAATCACAAGGAAAGTTGCACCAAAAAGAAATTTCAGGTGAGATAATTATTTGTACGATTCCCGTTCAGAATTCTGATTTTTTTGATATTTATGAAATAGGATACTTTATAATGGGATTTTTGAAAGAATTTTAAATGAATTTGTTAATGAAAGAAATTTTTTAACGTTAGATAGAAGAAAACGAAAGTATGGGTCGTTATGTTGTTGCCAGTGAAGATATAAAGCCGGACTACATTCTGTTCAAAGACAAACCACTGATAATTGGTTTCAAGACGGAAAAATATAATACGGAACTGTGTTTGGGTTGCTACCGGGAATTGCGGGAAGAAGAGGAAGAGGACCAAGAGTGCGAGTCTTGTGGTTTGTCAGTGTGCAATTCAAAATGTGCCTCTCAGTATTTCCATAAGAATTTCGAGTGTAAATTGTTCAGTGACAGAAAATCAGCTGAGGATGAGGATGCCGACAACGATTTGCGTCTAAAGTTTCTCCGAAATATATTCTACTACCGGTGCGTTTTGTTAAAGCGTTTTTACCCGAAACTGTGGGATGAGTTGATGGGATTTCAGTCGAATACCGAAAACCGAGGAGATGTTGCAAATCTAGAGAAAACTGCAAAACTGTATGAGGAAATGAAGGGAATTTTAGAGAGGATAGGAAATCCGAACCTCGACTCCTCCATTCTGTACAAACCGGATGTGCACAAACTGCTGGGCATTTCGGACACGAATACGGTCGAAGTGAGGATATCGCAGAATGTCGAAGTGCTCCTCCTTCTCCCTTTGTTTTGTAAAATGGAACACAGTTGTTTCCCGAATATCAAGTTCTACCTTATGCGATGTCCCTTGGAAAAGAAGACTCCTCTAGAAGTCTACTGTAGATCTTCAGTCAAAATCAAGAAAGGGGAACATTTATCCACGATGTACACGAATATTCTGTGGAATACCGAAAAGAGGCGAGAAAACTTGAAACTGAACAAGTATTTCTGGTGCACTTGTCCCCGGTGTGAGGATCCGTATGAATTGGGAACGAATTTCTCGACTCTTCTGTGTCCACTTCCCCAATGTAAGGCCTGTTCCATCCCCGTTCCGAAAAGTCCCGAAAATCCCGAGGAATTCCAGTGGCAGTGCACATCGGACAAATGCGGAAAAGTCTGTGAAACGTGGCAAGTTAAAAAAGTCGATACCAAATTATCCGAAATGGTCGGGAAAATGATTCCCACTGCCAAGAAATACAAAGAAATGCTCTGCAAGATCGAAGAACTTGTTCATCCCGATTACTATCTCAATTTTATCGTTAACCATTCACTTGTCCAAATGTACGGAAGAGATGACGAAACAAGGAACGACAAGGATGTCCTTGAGGAAAAATTGACCCTCTGCAACAAACTGCTGAACACCATCAAGAAATTGGACCCTGGGTTAGCCCGCATGAATATCTTTGCTGCTGTCGTCTATTTTGAGATGCATTCGGCCATTCTCGCCCTCGCTGGCGGAGAAGTCGATGACGATTTCAGAATTCTCCGCAAAAACGGAGAAACTGTAAAGTTGGCCAAGGTCTACCTCCAGAAATGCATCGATTGCTTCCAGTACGAATTTATGGAATTACCAGAAGTGAAACTAAAGGTTTTAGCCACCAAGAAAATGGAATATCTTTCCATGATTATGACACATAGGTTTGAATAACTCTGTTATAAAGGCAACGTTATCAAATGTACAAGTGACATGTGCCTTCCAGATAAAATTAAGTTTCACCAATATTCGTACTTTCGTCAGATAATTATGTTATGTACTTAAATAGCTAATCTCGATAGAGCAAGAATGAAGAATAACTTTTCCAGTTTTAGATTGTTCCATTTAATTCTTTTAGAACGTAATATAATTTATTATAGTATCGCACAATCCGTTGTAAGCAATTGTCATATAAATGCTGAGACCATCTAACAACTTAATAAATACTATATTGGTAATTGATTACATATTGGCATTTTCAAGGTGTCAGTTATTTCAATTTAATTGGGTATAGCTTAACAGTATAATACTAGAGCTAAAAAGACAGAGGACTATCTGTAAGTACATCGAAACTGTATAAACAGTAATAAAATTGAGGCACATATCTAGCGTAGAGTATTCGTACACAACAATCCGTAAATGTCATCCAAGGAAACTTTCGTGCAACAAAAGCATCCGATTCAATTCAAAAGCGAGTATAAATGCATTACAAATACTTATTTCCAAAGTTTTACATAGAAAATGCACATTGCAGTATAAATCAGCTAGTTACACATTCTAAACAGCTTTAAATTCATTTCAGCCACATTAAAAATCTAACTTTGCCATAAAATGAAGGCATACTTTACTGCAAAACAATTCATTTGATTCATTAATGTACAAAAACCATAATTTAAAACAAACGACAAATAAAAATCGTTTACCCTAACTTTATTAATATCTACCATCAATTGTGTAGATTCAGATTACTTTGGAACTTTTCCGCGAGAAGCTTAAGAATTATGGCGGTAAGTTTGTCGGCAAGAACACCCGAACGGAAGCATGCAACACAACCGACAATTTAGCCAACAGCCACTCATGCACAACCGACAGCCCTAATGACAACCTATAAAAATTATTCCTTTTTGTTTTTACTACCTTATATTATAAGGACGAGTACTTTAAGATGGAGTAGAGTACATTAGAATAAAATAAAGTACGTTAGTATAAAATTGAGTGTTATGTATAAAATAAAGTAATTTACAATTGAAAGACTATTTCAAAAATAATTAGAAATAAAAAAAGAAGTTTAGTAATAAAAAGCTCTTTAGTGATTAAATAGAATATTTTAAAATTCCATAGAGCATCTTGGAAGTAAATAAAATATTTTATATATAAATATTGTTTTGCTATAAATTTTGAAGTAGTCTTTCAATTGTAAATTACTTTATTTTATACATAACACTCAATTTTATACTAACGTATTTTATTTTATTCTAATGTACTCTACTCCATCTTAAAGTACTCGTCCTTATATTATAAGGTAGTAAAAACAAAAAGGAATAATTTTTATAGGTTGTCATTAGGGCTGTCGGTTGTGCATGAGTGGCTGTTGGCTAAATTGTCGGTTGTGTTGCATGCTTCCGTTCGGGTGTTCTTGCCGACAAACTTACCGCCATAATTCTTAAGCTTCTCGCGGAAAAGTTCCAAAGTAATCTGAATCTACACAATTTAATTCAATTTTAAAATTGTGGTAAACGATTTTCATTCTTATGATAATTTTCAAATATGGTTTTTGTACGTTTACGGCATAAATTGGTTATTTTATGGTAAAGCGAGTCTTTATTTTATGCCAAAGTTTGCATTATGGCTAGATAAATGCAAGCCATTCTAAATTAGGAAAAGGGAGTCCACTCACAGGAAAATTCAAATCACCACCGAAGTGATTGGTGGGTAAGCAAACATTTAATTTTCCAAAATAACTAAATTCAAAGTCAGATCTAAGGCTAATAACTTTCAATAAAACAGTGTATGCGGGTAGTAATATTAAATTTCACTAAAAAAGACAAACCAACTGGTTACCTAATAAGAGTTATGTTTACGTTGTTAGATTTTCAATTCAATTCCAAAAATTCCCAATCCATTTCAGCCTTTTCATTCAATATACTCTTGACTTTCCCTAGAGTTTCTTGTAAAGTGTCATCAGACCTGTTAGTGTAATTAACTCTTTCATTAAATGTGAATTCACTATTCAAATTAAATACAACTCAAACAATAATTCAGTTTAGTAAGCGATAATTTTACTACACCCAAAAATAATCAGTTTTTCACAAACGTAAATCGTCATTTTTCCACAGGTATATGTATAATAATTTCATCATTGCAATATTATTATTTAGCCACAAGAATCGTTACTCCTTACAAATGTATTCACTTTTTGGCAAGAAATATTGCCTTTCCAATATATTTCATTACTTTTTACACTTTTTTATTACAATTTGGGGAGACAAAAGTATAATCAATTGTAAAAAGTAATGAAAAATGTGGAAAAGGCAATATTACTTGTGGACAAATGTATACTTTTGCAAGGAGAGACGATTGTTGTAAGAAAATAGTATTATTATGGTAAAATTATTATACTTGTTGAAAAATGACGATTTCCATTTATGGAAAACCGATTATTTTACGGGTAGTTAAATAAAAGCCGTTTAGTAAACAGTTAGTGAAAAATGCATGCGAAAAAGTGTAGGACTCCATCTTACAGTTTTTGCCATATCATGGATTCCTCCATTAGAGTCTGAAGAGAAGGAGCGACGGCACTTGGCCCAGCACCAGGCAATCCGCTGTTGCAACTTTTAGCCATCACACTTTTCGGTTGTGTTCCACTCGTGCTTGGAGAAACGTCCACCGTTGACTTGCTCATCTGCTTCGTACTCGTCGCGTAAATGCAATTGGCAGCAGAAGTGGGTTTTGACTGACCCCCCTGAGGAACACTTTCCGAACCCTCTGTGTTTAGGTGCAATTTCCCTTTACTCGTTGTCCGAAGCAGCTCCGCTTGTTTCGCACACCGAACTTCTATGATGTTTTCTATCAACTCATCTAGTCTTGCTGTGATGCCTCTCAGGTCTGTCATCACCCGAGAATCAGTTTCCACTTTCTCCAAAAGCACCCTACAATCAATTCAACAATTTCACTTATAATGCAAATTAATAATTTATTAAGATTAAACCATACTAAACTAAACCCAAGAAAACTACACTTAACTTATAACAATTATACCACGCTTATGAAAATTAAACCAAACTTAAGAAAACTAAACTTCACTTATAACAATTAAACCAATAACTTCGTAAAAGTAAACTAAACTTATGGAAACTAATCTAACTATAGCAATTACACAAAAAGACTTCTTAAAAGTAAAGTTAACTTTAAAAAGCTAGATTTAGTTATTAGCTTATGAGAACTGAACTTAACGTATGAAAACTTAATATGACCTTGAAAACTAAACTTGACTTATGAAAACTAAACTTATAGCTTACGAAAACTAAACTTGACGTATGAAAACTAAATATGACCTTGAAAACTAAACTTAACTTGTGAAAACTAAGCTTACAACAGACGAAAACTAAGTTTAACTTATAAAAACTAAATATGACCTTGAAAACTAAACTTAGCTTACGAAAACTAAACTTGACGTATGAAAACTAAATATGACCTTGAAAACTAACCTTAACTTATGAAAACTAAGCTTACGAAATACGAAAACTAAGTTTAACTTTGGAAAACTAAATATGACCTTGAAAACTAAACTTAGCTTACGAAAACTAAATATGACATTGAAAACTAAACTTAACTTATGGAAACTAAGCTTACGAAAGACGAAAACTAAGCTTAACTTATGGAAACTAAATATGACTTTGAAAACTAAACTTATCTTATGAAAACGAAATATGACCTTGAAAACTAAACTTATCTTATGAAAACTAAACTTATAGCTTACGAAAACTAAACTTAACGTATGAAAACTAAATATGACCTTGAAAACTAAACTTAGCTTACGAAAACTAAATATGACATTGAAAACTAAAATTAACTTATGAAAACTAAGCTTACGAAAGACGAAAACTAAGTTTAACTTAGGAAAACTAAATATGACCTTGAAAACTAAACTTAGCTTACGAAAACTAAATATGACATTGAAAACTAAACTTAACTTATGAAAACTAAGCTTACGAAAGACGAAAACTAAGTTTAACTTAGGAAAACTAAATATGACCTTGAAAACTAAACTTAGCTTACGAAAACTAGATATGACATTGAAAACTAAACTTAACTTATGAAAGCTATTTACTTACTTACTAAGCTTACGAAAGACGAAAACTAAGCTTACGAAAGACGAAAACTAAGCTTACGAAAGACGAAAACTAAGCTTACGAAAGACGAAAACTAAGCTTAATTTATGGAAACTAAATATGACATTGAAAACTAAACTTAACCTATGAAAACTAAGCTTACGAAAGACGAAAACTAAGCTTAACTTATGAAAACTAAATATGACCTTGAAAACTAAACTTATCTTATGAAAACGAAATATGACCTTGAAAACTAAATTTATCTTATGAAAACGAATATGACCTTGAAAACCAAACTAAACTTATGAAAACTAAACTTAGCTTACGAAAGCTAAACTAATCTTATTAAAATTTGACTAATCTTATTCAAGTTAAGCAAAACGTATGAAAACTTAATTTTAGGTTTATTAAAATCAATAGCTTATCAAAATGTAACTGGTTATAGAAATCAACGCTAAAGAACTTATAAAACAATTACAATTGCATTAAAATAAAAAAGGATTAACTTCAGACATTTGACCTTGAAAAATAGTAAACTTACGTGACATTTTTGGTAATTGACTCAATGAGGGGGTCTCTTTGCACTAAAAATTGACACACATGTCTGACAAGAAGGTCACAGTGCCCACCACCATTAGGTTCAGCAGCTCTCCAGTCTTCGTAAATTTTTAGTACTTTGTGTAAACTAGAAATATAAATAAGTACACAATTCTCTAAGTACCTTCGATATATGTAAAATGGAAGTATGGGTAAAAGATTACAAAGGTGCATTACATTTCCTCTATATCGGATGTTCTAATAGTGAAGAGAACAATGTTTTCCACGAAATTATTTAAAGAGTGATTGTACAGTGTTTTTAGGTCGTCTTGCTTCCTCCGCCAATTCTTGAGGTTGCAAGTCTGAGATTCTTCAACGACAGCTGATTCTCCAAACCTTCTTTCAATCTCTTCCAGCTGCGACTCCAGTTCCAGTACTTTATCTAATGTCGCAGTAGATTTCTCAATATCGCGTATCAAAATCTTTATTGTGGAAGTGAAAGTTGAATTGAACCACGTTCTAAAACCCAAAATACATAATTTAGTTTTGAATCGGTCTTTGAATGTAAAACTAAAAGAGATATATGGTGAGGTCTTACTTGAGGGCATCTGTGGCTTTCTTCATGGAGACCAAGCGATCAATTTGTGTTTGAATAAAATGAATAGCATGAGACCAGACCAATCGCAGTTTGAGAGGATCGCCCTTTGCACTGTCAGGCGCTTGTAAGAACAACGTAACGTTCAGTGGTATTCTTGACTTGAGTCGAAACAGACTAGGCGTTCTTGGGATAAGGTACAAATCGGAGAGCTGCACCAAACACAAAAACAAACTAAATAAATATGACCTTGAAAACTAACCTTAGCTTATGAAAACTAAATATGACCTAACCTAACCTAACCTAACCTAACCTAACCTAACCTAACCTAATCTACACAAAAACAAACTAAATAAATATGACCTTGAAAACTAACCTTAGCTTATGAAAACTAAATATGACCTTGAAAACTAAACTTATGAAAACTAAATATGACCTTGAAAACTAAACTTAACTTATGAAAACTAAATATGACCTTGAAAACTAAACTTAACTTATGAAAACTAAATATGACCTTGAAAACTAAACTTAACTTATGAAAACTAAATATGACCTTGAAAACTAAACTTATTAAAATCAAGCCACACTTATACAAATTAAAATAAACTTAGCTTACGAAAACTAAACTAATCTTATAATCAGTTTCATTTTTACAATAATACCCCAAAAATAATCGGTTTTCACAAATCTAAATAGTCATTTGACTATAATAGTATTATTCTGCACAGCAATCATCACTTCCTACAAAAATATTCATTTTTGCACCGGTAATATTGCCTTTCCCATATATCTAATTACTGGTTACACATTTTTATCACAAATTGGGAGAGAAAAGTGTAATAAAGTGTGAAAAATAATGAAATATGCTGAAAAGGCAATACTACGTATAATAAAATGATTAGAGTTGTCAGTTGTGGAAAAATGGATTGTTTCTATTGTCTGTTAAACACTATCCTTTAATCCTTTCTAAGGAATAGATGGTTGAACAAGAGTGCTACTTACGTCAATGAACTGAGAAGCCAAATCTTCGCTCGTTAACTCGACTCCGTCCATTGTGATGAGTAACTGGCAACCGACATTCATTCCCGTGTCCTTCGAAATCCAGTTTTGAACTTCGGAGATTTTAGTATTCCTGCCGACTGCAAAAGATATTCTCTTCAGAGGAGTAATGATGTCTACTGTTTTGGTGTTCAGGATTTTGCCAAGTCTGGACAGACCGATCATAACCGGTTGTGCAGGAGATCCTTGAGTTTGATTGTCTTTCTTTCCGCGGAGATTCGGATCCAACTGAAGCATCGTTGGCAGCCATGACTCTAAGCACTTCTTAAGCATTCTAAAAGGAAAATGTAATTTTAATCTCTCTAAATGATTATTATTGTATTCTTTGAAAATAGTATTTTTCTGTAAACAATTACTCAGAACAATGGGTGAAATATGGGATTTCCTTAGAAAATTCTATGCGCTCTTCGTGCGTTCGGTAAATAGCAATTACATCTTTTCCTTTTTCTTCTACCAAAGGAATCCTATTAAGAAAAACTCATATTTACAAATACATTCATGTAACAAATGAAATTATTCTAATTACTTTCAATTTTGCAACACAAAACATAAATTACCATTGTGAAGGTGACTCGCCGTGAAGAAAAGGACGCATTCCACAAATTACTTCAAAAGCAATTACACCGAAACTCCAGAAATCCACCGTTTTGTCATACCTGAAAGTATTTAACATTATTATTGATCCTCAGCGATTAGAAATACTGAATAACACACAACTTTGGAAATAACCTTTTGCCCATGTATATTTCTGGTGCGAGGTATTGCATTGTTCCTACAACAGTTGAGCAAAGACTTTGACTGTTGGACAAATCTTTAGCAAATCCCAAATCACTGAGTTTGTAAGACGTCTTTCCAGAAGCAGGGTCGTGCTGGGCAAGGATGTTCTCCGGTTTCAAGTCCCGATGAATAATGTTCTTTTCGTGCAAGTAGGAAATAGCATTGGAGACGTGTCCCAAAACGGTTCGGACTTCTTTCTCTCGGAGACCAGAAATATTCTCCGGTCGCTTCAGCATTTGTCGTAAGTCACCCGCCGAGCAAAACTCCATGCACAAAAGAGGTAAATGGACGGGAGGGCCTTGCTTCGCATCAATTCTTGGACTGGCTTGGGAGAGCAAGCAATTCCCACTCAGGTCTTCCGGAACTGGACACGTTGAAACAATGTAAGGACAATCAATCAAGTGGTACATCATCTCTACTTCCTTTACCCATCGTTCTTGCATCTCCGACAGAATGCGAGTTGATGCTTGCGACTGAGAACGAACTTCAAATTTCTTCAGGGCTAAAATTGTCAATTATTATTATAATTACAAAATAGAAAATAGAAAAATATTACAAAATTTACAAAATACGATAGATAAGGAATACTATTACAAGAAATGAAAATAGTTACCTGTCAGCTGAGATGTTTTATTATTCTTGAATAAGCCAACTACACCGAAACTTCCTCGACCCAGAATTCGGATGCATTTCCAGTCACCTATTTGCTTTCCTTGCTCCATTTTTCCAGATTCCTTTTTTGTGACGTATTTGATACTATGCAGATTTGAATTTTCCAAATGACTTGCCCTCCCTTAGCATTCAAATAGACCTAAATAAGGAAAATTAACATTAGCCTGTATTAGGCATTCAGTTTCAACTTTGGTGTACATCTATAATTACGCATTGCTGATTAGATTAAATACTAACTACTCTTACTCACCCAACCAAACATTGAAACATTCCATTTGTGATTTTACCACAAACAGAGAGATAATAGAGATAACACACAAATATCGTATTGCACATTGCACAATTCAAAACCTAATGGCACATGAGTAATAATTTACGTTCACCATTCGTACTTACGTTAATTGTAATGTAGTGTAACACTTACTTTGTAAACCTCTTATCGGAAAAGAGGTATAATGCAACGTGTTATATCATTTTTGCATTTCATCCGTATACGTAAATTGCTTCGGTGTTTTAGAGCCGGTGGGGAAATGTGGAAAAATGTAATCGTAATCTCGTGTCGACTCTCGCAACTCTGGAAATCCTCTCCACATTAATTGTTGATATCTGAATCTGTAACTGATAACAAAATAATATTAGTCATTAGTTATAAATCTTGGTTTTCCAATGCAATCACAATTAACAATAAAATCTTTATTCGAAAATCAAATTTTCAGATCAGTCATCAATAACAAAACTTGCAAACTTTTGAATTAACATGTGATATTAGCGAAATCGATCTGAAAACTGAAAATGGTTAGTATCGTGAGTATTGTCTATTGTATTCCTACCACAGATCGAAATAAAAATGACTACTTACATTAAAATATTGAAATAAAATGGAAAAACGAAAAATACTTACTCACGGATTTGATGAAATCGTGTTTTGATGAAATCGTGTAGAAGTGAATGTACAAATTCAAACGCCGTTCCTGAAGGCACGTAGTAGTAATCCGCAAACCGGATGGAAGTAATCCGGATCCAGATAGAACTAATCCGCAAGCCGCATAGAACTAATCCGCAAACCGCATAGAACTAATCCGCAAACCGGATAGAACTAATCCGCAAACCGGATAGAACTAATCCGGATCCGGATAGAACTAAACCGGATTGTGAATCCGTATAGAAGTAATCCGGATAATGGATCCGGATAGAAGTAATCTGCAAACCGGATAGAAAATACCGGTAATGACTTGATACCGGTAGTGACTCGATACCGGTAATGACTCGATAACGGTAATGAATAGATACCGGTAATGACTTAAACCGGTAATGACTAGATACTGGTAATGAATAGATACCGGTAATGAATAGATACCGGTAATGAATAGATACCGGTAATGAATAGATACCGGTAATGTATAGATACCGGTAATGAATAGATACCGGTAATGTATAGATACCGGTAATGAAAAGATACCGGTAATGAATAGATACCGGTAATGACCAGATAACGCTGATGGCCAGATACCGGTGATGAGTAGATACCGGTAATGACACCGGTAATGACAACGGTAATGACTAGATACCGGTAATGACAACGGTAATGACTAGATACCGGTAATGACAACGGTAATGACTAGATACCGGTAATGACACCGGTAATGACACCGGTAGTGACCGGTGTCATTACCGGTGGATCCGAATAGAACTAATCCAGATCCACATAGAAGAAATCCGGAAAAGAAAAAAAATTACTGTACAAAGTTGAAAAAAATATTCAGTTAGTTGAAAATGACATGTGAACAGAATATTTAGCTAGCATTTAGGTATTAGATATGTGTAATATTTGTGCACAGAGAAGTCCAGGAAAGCTTTTTTACAAGACGTCCTATGTATAAGAAAATATGGTATGTATGTATGTGTTGGTTTTGAATTCCTGTAGAAAGTTAAAATCGCGCATTTTAAAATTAGATGTAGTTTCCTATACACAGTAAATGGCAATGTCAAATGTGTACTGGATGTCTCTGTAAAGCAAAATTTTGAGTTGAGTTTTTTTACCATATTTTTTATTGATGATAATTCAATAATCCAATAATTTTAATGACCAATCATACTACAAGAAAAATAAGTCTACCTAATGTATATAAACCGTGTTTTCTGTCCGTACGTACAAGTGATGGACATTTGCTCGTCCTTTCGGGACTCTTCTGAAAAGTATGAGAAGAGTCATCTGGTAAAGACTCTTCTCTTTGCTAACAGACAAAATGAAAGTCTGCTCAAGACTATTCGCATTACACACACCCTCGAGAAAGTCTTTCCATGACTCTTCTCTACAAAATGACGTTTAATAAAGTCTTCCCAAGACTCTTTTCAGACTCCTCCCAACACGAAATACAGTAATAATCTCCTTCTCCATCCAATCAGATCTCTTCTTTACCACGTGATGCTTTAAAAAGTCTTCACAAGACTCCTCTTCAACATTCGGTGCTTAAAGTCATCAAAAGACTCTTTTCGCTCAGGCGCACTATGGGCCCCTGCTGAATCATATGTGCGGGGTGGTTTTCATGCTTTTTAGTATTACCTTCGTTAAAATGTTCAAACGCACGAAAAATTGGCTGCCCGTTTTTGCACCCTTCCGAAATAATGGTCAAAATGTGACATAACGTGTCACGTGTCCTGCTAAGCCCCATCAAAAGAGGTATCGCAGTATAGATCTGTCTTTCAGCTTTCGAATGACCCTAATCTCAATTCTGTACGTCAACCCTTTCATGCGTTTAAACATTTTAACGAAGGTGATTTTAAGGAGTACGAAAACCACCCAGCACACATGATTCAGCAGGGTGAGGCGCTTTTAGTCGTCCCAAGATTACTCCCACTATTAATACGCAAAACAAAGTCAGGAGCCTTCTCAGCCCTAAAAGAGGAGCACGGGATAAAGCTCCACAAACTCATCTTTGGTGGGACAACTCCTAATGCCCACCCATACCAGAAATTTTTGGAGCAAGTACACGTTCCTATAACGCTAAAACACAAGTTTTATAACACAAGTCAAAACTTGTGTTTATGGCCCGTTTACAAGTGAAATAAACCGTAGCAAAACGGGTGTAAACAAATATCGGCATGTGGGTCTATAAACGTAAATCATTATCGTTTGATTGTCAAATCACCATGGTTTGATTGTCTAATCATCATGGTTTGATTGTCAATCATCATGGCTTGATTGTCAAATCATCATGGTTTGATTGTCAAATCATCATGGTTTGATTGTCAAATCATCATGGTTTGATTGTCAAATCATCATGGTTTGATTGTCAAATCATCATGGTTTGATTGTCAAATCACCATGGTTTGATTGTCTAATCATCATGGTTTGATTGTCAAATCATCATGGTTTGATTGTCAAATCATCATGGTTTGATTGTCAAATCATCATGGTTTGATTGTCAAATCATCATGGTTTGATTGTCAAATCATCATGGTTTGATTGTCAAATCATCATGGTTTGATTGTCAAATCATCATGGTTTGATTGTCAAATCATCATGGTTTGATTGTCAAATCAGCATGGTTTGATTGTCAAATCAGCATGGTTTGATTGTCAAATCATCATGGTTTGATTGTCAAATCATCATGGTTTGATTGTCAAATCATCATGGTTTGATTGTCAAATCATCATGGTTTGATTGTCAAATCAGCATGGTTTGATTGTCAAATCATCATGGTTTGATTGCCAGATCATCATGATCATCAGACGCAAAACAGACAGACAGGAAGATCGCATCATTATATTAATAAAGTAGCTTCCCGCGAACACACAGACGGACTGACAGATCAGGTACATTAATAAAGTAGCTTCCCGCCAACACATAGACAGACAGACAGGTCAGGTATATTACTAAAGTAGCTACCCGCGAATAGATCCCGCGGATAATGCTCTAGTAGTTAGCAGAGCAAGGTAAGGTGGCGCTCAGTGGGACGTTGTGTTTCCGTGACTTGTGTCATATGTGCATTGCTATGTGACTGCCAACTTTCAAATTCTGCAGAAACTGCAGAAAGTCCGAGGGTGCTTATTTTCACCGGGTAGCAAGGTATTTGAGTGAGTGACGTTTTAAAAAAGAATTTTATAAATTTATGTAAATGCGTTCTGAAGTTATAAGAAACACAAAATTGTCATCACCGAAGGACAGACGGACAGCGTGACAGAGCATTCCCAGTAAATACCGTGCCGATATTTAATAGTTGAAAGATTCATGGAAACAAAAATATTTTCATTTAATTAGGGCAATTTTTTTTCTCTATTATGGCATTCGAACATGTATCCTGTACCTCCACTCATACCACCAATCCACATGGCAACTTAAAAACATCGCCAAGCCGTAACATGAAGCGAGCCAAAGGGTATATTTGATATATGTATACGTGATCTGGAGCCATAAAGTGGGAAACACCAAAAAAGTTAGCTTAGCGCTTCATAAAGTGGGAAACACCAAAAAAGTTAGCTTAGCGCTTCATAAAGTGGGAAACACCAAAAAAGTTAGCTTAGCGCTTCATAAAGTGGGAAACACCAAAAAAGTTAGCTTAGCGCTTCATAAAGTGGGAAACACCAAAAAAGTTAGCTTAGCGCTTCATAAAGTGGGAAACACCAAAAAAGTTAGCTTACCGCTTCATAAAGTGGGAAACACCCAAAAAGTTACTTTACAGCTTCATAAAGTGGGAAACACCAAAAAAGTTAGCTTAGCGCTTCATAAAGTGGGAAACACCAAAAAAGTTAGCTTAGCGCTTCATAAAGTGGGAAACACCAAAAAAGTTAGCTTATCGCTTCATAAAGTGGGAAACACCCAAAAAGTTAGCTTACCGCTTCATAAAGTGGAAAACACCCAAAAAGTTAGCTTACCGCTTCATAAAGTGGGAAACACCCAAAAAGTTAGCTTACCGCTTCATAAAGTGGGAAACACCCAAAAAGTTAGCTTAGCGGTTCATAATGTGGGAAACACCCAAAAAGTTAGCTTACCGCTTCGTAAAGTGGGAAATACCAAAAAAGCTAGCTTAGCGCTTCATATGATAAAAGACACCCAAAAAGAGTGTATACCGCTTCTCAAAAGTGGTCACACCCAAAAGCCATATTTTACACCTAAAAGCCCTATTTGAGTATCTTATTCAATATAAAGTGGAAGCGGTGTAAAATATTTTTTACTATCCCGCTAACAAACTACTAGAAGCGGTGTAAGATATTTTAGTACCCAAAACCCCATTTTCATATCTTATTGCTTATAAAGTGAGCGCGCGTTATCTCCGAAAGGGGAGGGGTGACCACACCCATTTTAAATAGAGTTCCTAACTAGGTCGAGATGAGTCCAAATCCGAGGTTTTATCCAAATCGGTCAATGCCTTCAAGAGTTATCGTGTTGACATACATACATACGGACAGAAAACACGGTTCCATAAGAGAGCCTCTGGCTCGCTAAAACTGTGCCCTGGTAGGTTTAATATCTCAATATTCTTTGTTCAATTAAGATGGAAAACAATATCTCAATTTAGACAATCCATATCTGTCCAATGGTCCCCAACCGCATGTATTTCGCATGTCAATGGCATTATCACCCCATGCCCTTATCAACATGTAAATAAGGTGACGCTCCTTACTGTGGCCCACAATTCTGTAAGCAGGGTAGCGTGTCCTTCTTAAGGACACGATAATTCAGCAATTTTACATTGGAAAATTGCTTTGGATTTATATTTTAAATAACTTTAAAATTCGATAAATAAATGCAAATGTATACCACTTAGTTTTGTATTTCAGAAACATTGCATTTATTTATTTTTCTATTAGCGTTGCAAAGTGCAAATGGCGGATTGTGTGGCCGCTCTACTAAATATCCATTAGAATTTGTTGGAATTGCAAATATCGTGTATCTAATACTTCCATCAATTAAAGAATTGGAGAGCGCTTTCTCGTAATCAGTCATCTTTTGTCTTAAATACTGCAAGACACTTAGTACCTTTTGTAGACCAAGCAGTAGTAGACGAGGTCAGTTTACTTAGCAAAGTCGACTTTGATTACAATTTTGTTGCTATTTTATTCATCTTGATTTTTTATTAGCTATGCTTTCTCTAATTGTTGCGCTAAAAATGGAAATACATCCAAAGACTGTTGTGTAAGTCGGAGTCTTCATTGCCCAACCTCTCCAACGTTTAAAAATTACGTAAATGTTCTTAGTTTTTCTGAAATAAATAACTATAGCGATGAAATATTTTTCAATGTACATAGTCATGCTAATCTACGTGAACAGCATTAATAGACGATACATATTCATGTTACACTACATGTGAGATTTCAAATATAAAGTGGATAACTTCTTTTAGGCAATAACCATTGTTGCACCATATTTGCGGCATCTGTATCGCGAAAGAACTAGGGTACCATTTTCTAAAGATTTGCTCTTCCACGAAAAAATTTGAATTTTTTGTTTTACTTTTTAAATTGGCATACAATTTTGGCCCTTATAATATTTTTGCTAACTTGGTGTGATCTCTGAAAATCATCAAAAGTCAGTACTTTTCAGTTTTGAAATGTATATTTTTGCATAACTTGACTTCCTTCCATTTTAGAGAGTTGAAATTAATTCTTGTTGACACATTATTAAATAGAGTAGATGGTGTATATGATGATGATGTTTACGGCTATACCCCACTTGGGAAAACCCACCCCTTAGGGTCAACATTCACCAAAATCATTCATATGTTCATAAAAACACGTTGCGGCATTAGGAACACGAAATAGAAAGCATGTATTTCAAGAGTATTTACTCATTACCGGTGTCCAGTCATTACCGGTATCTAGTCATTACCGGTATCTAGTCATTACTGGTGTCTAGTCATTACACGTATCTAGTCATTACGGGTATCTAGTCATTACCGGTATCTAGTCGTTACCGGTATCTAGTCGTTACCGGTATCTAGTCATTACCGGTATCTAGTCATTACCGGTATCTAGTCATTACCGGTATCTATTCATTACCGGTATCTAGTCATTACCGGTATCTATTCATTACCGGTATCTATTCATTACCGGTATCTAGTCATTACCGGTATCTATTCATTACCGGTATCTATTCATTACCGGTATCTATTCATTACCAGTATCTAGTCATTACCGGTTTAAGTCATTACCGGTATCTATTCATTACCAGTATCTAGTCATTACCGGTTTAAGTCATTACCAGTATCTATTCATTACCGTTATCGAGTCATTACCGGTATCGAGTCACTACCGGTATCAAGTCATTACCGGTATTTTCTATCCGGTTTGCAGATTACTTCTATCCGGATCCATTATCCGGATTACTTCTATACGGATCCATTATCCGGATTACTTCTATACGGATTCACAATCCGGTTTAGTTCTATCCGGATCCGGATTAGTTCTATCCGGTTTGCGGATTAGTTCTATCCGGTTTGCGGATTAGTTCTATGCGGTTTGCGGATTACTTCTATCCGGCTTGCGGATTAGTTCTATCCGGATCCGGATTACTTCCATCCGGTTTGCGGATTACTTCTACGTGCCGTTCCTGAAGATGAATTGCAGATTGCAGCTCGAGACAATTTTTAGCTGTGTATGCTTGAATAGAGTGTGTGCTGTGTGAATGCAAAATAAACCTCAAACTCAAACAGTATTAGAAACAAAAGCAAATGAAGAATCTCACTCTTCTGTCTCGTCGGAAATGAACGAAGAGAAAAAAAGGATATTATCTATCGTATTTAGCAGTGTCATTGTTAACTTCTGTATCATCGCCAGGCTTGAAAAGAGAAGCCACAAATCTTTGGCTGATGGAAATAGAAATAAATATAGACAACAAACAAAGTTACCTACTTGAAGATAGAACAGCGTGAATAATTGTACTTTGCACTCTTAATGCAAACTATTTCTGCAAATGAAATGAAATGCATTTAATTACTTTCCTGAAAAATGAGAATGGGGTCACATTATCGCCCTTAAGATATGCTTCACACACTTTCTCATTTTCTTATTATCCTCCGCTTTATAATCTTAGTCTATCCAGAAATAAAGTGTTAAAGATATTTATTTGATAGATATATGTGATATATATATATGTGTGATATATAAGTGAATTTTTCTTATCACAAATGCTTACTAAATAGGTAAATGCACTACAATCACCATTTTGATTACTTTTTACGATAATTCTCATGCATTTATTTATTTTCTCACACTAAAGTGTTTTGCTTGTCTGTAAATGTCTATTTCATGTTTATAATATGCATTATTTTCATTTTGAGACTGTCCATTAAAGCAAATGTGCATTAAAAGCGTATTGAAATGAGAAAAATGAGTTTTGTGTGGTCAGATTCATTTATTTCCATATTAAGTTACAAATCTCGAATTCGTGAGTTAATGAACGGTAGTTTGATTTTGGACGACCCGATTTTCGGTAGGAGTTACATCTCTAAATACTACACCTGTCAAATGGTCAATTATTTTCTTCTGAAGATTCATTTTATAGAGAAGGAACCCTATTCCAGCTGCCAGTGACGTTAGTAGCAACACTAGGAAAGTTAGGGGAACCGCCCCCATTGAACTGCTATTTTCTGTATCACAAAAATTATATTTTAACACAGATTGTAACCTACAAATGTACAATGTATGTACAAAATACGTAATAATCATGTTTATATTTATATTTGCGTATTATTTGTTTGGTAAATAAAGGTTAGATAGTTATGGTGGTTGTAATTGGCAATTATAGGTTACCTTCAATGTACACTCGAATAGTTTTCTCCATTTTTCCTGCTAAGTTGGCAGCTATGCATTTGTAATCTCCGTGAGTATCATGAGACACTCGATGAATGGTTAAAATGGAAGTCCCGTTCTTTCGTTTGACTACCATATTGTTTTCATGAGTTATTGTCTGCAAAAACAATGTTATATTACGTAAATGTATTTAAATGTAATTTCCAACTGCAGTACAGAATTATCTAACTTTGTTGTTTTTCCTCCATCTGAGAATAGGAGCCGGTGATCCCGTGGCCTTACAAGTGATTATCTTCTCTGTTTCATTTAAACTCATTGTAATTATTTCTACGGAAGGTCCGTCAAACTTTGGAGAATATGATTCTACATTTGTAATTTTCATTAAATCATTACATTTTGGATAAACACATTTGCATTTGCAATATTTGTGTACGAATTAACCTTAACCTTTGCTATAGTGGAAATAGAACAAGATTTTATAAAACCTTTATATACCTTGAACATTTAATGCTAACGTTTTATTTATCCATTCAGTAGTATTCCATACTGGGGCAAAACAAATAACTTCTGTCATGTTAAGGTGTAAAAGAAGTCTCAGATTCTGAAATGCGCTTTGGAACCGAATATCGCCGATATCCACATTCCTAATAGCTGAATAAAAGAATTCAGGAATTTAATTCTTTCAATTTTACAAACGAGACTTAAAATTCTTGTAACAATTAATGTTATTAGTTTTTACTATCGATAAATATGAGGGAGCCATTGTTCCATCGGACGGCCCTAAATGAAATTCATAGTAGTAGTAGTAGTAGATTCATAGTAGTACAACTATAAAAGATGAACAGCAACAATTTATAAAAATACGAATTTATAAAGTTAGAAACCATTTCAAGCCTTCAGAGAAGTAGAAGTACGAAGTGTCGCAGGCTAGAGTCAAGTTTTGACCAGAATAAATTGCTCCCCGAGTCCCCAGACTCAAGGTCAACATATTCTCTTTCTTGATATCTGTCCAACTAAAATCTGCAAAGAATTTTGCTTAACTTGTAAATATTTTCAGAAAATTTCAGAACAATTCAAGAGAATATTTTCAAAAGACGCAATAAATAAATTATAGAGTAATGGACAAAAAATCAAAAAGTGATCAGAAATTGGTTTACAGAGATTCATGGAATGATTATGAGCGAATGAAATGGAGTGGGGAATCATGTCAGTGTAAAAGTGCCTAAATACATCAATCCCGTCTCCTCTGCACCGAAGAATTCCCGAATCCCTTGGATAGACTTTCTCAAAACTGCAACTCCCGTTTTTATAGTGACGTGCAGCGTTATTTCCAATCTGTTCCAACAATTCCACAATTTATCTTTTCAAATGAACACAACTTATTTTATATAATATATATTTACATAATACTATATACTATATATACTATATATATACTAAATACTATACAGATTTCTCTTTCTATGTTCACCTTGTAGAGAAGGAACTCCTTCATTTTACAGGTAACGGGATCAAAACAAAATACTTCCTGCACATTTGGTGGCTTGTTAGAGTTGGAACAGCAAATGATTCCCTCATCTTCTTTGCTGTAATAAATTCTTGCATTTCCAATTATCGTGTTATTGAATTTGAAGTCCTTCTCCGTTCCTTTAAGATATACAAGAAATAATAGAAAAGCTGTAATGTAACGAATGAGCAGGGAATATTTCATGAGCATTATGGATAATTTACCTTTTTCAACGTTTACAGTTACGAAAGCATCACTTTCGTCAGTTGTGCATTTATATCTTCCATAAACATCAACGTATTGATACATATCGATTGTGTAACCAATTTTCGGATCAAATTTGAAATATGGACTATCCACAGGTTCATAATGATTCTAGTCATAAGATTCATTTACAATAACACAATTAGAAACTCACGTTATAGAGAAATTCATTAAAGTATATTTCCTTACAGGTGATCTTTCTTCAAAAATGTTAACTTTTACATCGGGTTGCGATACCCGGCACGGGAGTTCCATTTTTTCATTACTTTTAGAACGGACTGTTACCGTTTCTCCAGAAAGAATTAAGTAAGGCGGAGATGTACCTGGAATCCCAATAGGTGTAGATATAGTAATTATTACTTCTTAATTAGATTTACTTAATTACCTTGCCAGTAAACGTAAATTGTCTTGCGCAGTTCTTCGTCCTCGGTACTCATACAACTATAGCTTCCTAAAACGAGAAAGTATAAAATTACAGGTAGTGCAATAAATAAAGGGATTTGCAGGTGCATTTACCTGTAATTGTATTGGAATCCCCGTATAATTCCAAATGAGACGAGAATTGATTTGTACGCTCTGTCCATATATCGGATGCCGTTCTTGAAGTTCGGATCCGAACATTATACAGTTGATGACCTGCATGCTACAAGAAATACACTGTTAATTGACAGATTTTTGATTACCCGTGTCCAAAATTTTGTTGGACACCTGGGAAAAATAGGTTTTCATTTCCCACTGTAGTTTTATTTTCCGTTTTCACGTGTTTTTCCATATTTACCAGGTGTGTAATAAAATTGTGTAGGAAATAGGCAATGAAACATAAATTATGGAAGAAAACTAATAGAAAAGTAATTAATTTAAGGAAATAGTATTATTTAGGATACCTGAGCATGATGGAAGAACCATTGAACTGGATAACTAGCGTTGCAATCAAAAGATAGTGCGGACAAATGCGAGGAGACGATATAAGTGTTACCCTCGTCCTTAATTTGCAACGATCCGTCAGTCAAGTTATCGAAATCTCTCTGCCAAATGCCCATATCTTCCCCATCCACCGTAATCCATCGGTGAATCCCGATTTTCGGAGTTTCTCTCGCCCGCCACCCCTCTATTGCACTGACTATACAAAATAATATCACAAGGAAATTGTTCACTACTCTAAAAAAGAATTTATTTGTCCGAAAAAGATTCCTCATGATTTTGCGATGGCGACTCTGTGTCAATTATTTAGTTATTATGATAGAATAAAGAGGAAACTAGAAATGACAGAGTCCATTATTGCATGCGCATATCCGCATCTAGCATAATACTAGTGGAGGAGTGAAATAGAGAAGGAATCGTGTTGATGATAGAGAACTTTCATTGACAACGTTTTTAGCGACTGTGTTTCTGTATCCAAAGTACATGTCTCTGAATCTGAATAAAATGTAAATTGAAAAGCTTGTGAATATTCGCAACCTGGTTGTTTTGTTGCAACTTGCGTATGAGATTGTAAATAGTAGGATAGGCACAGTGTTTATGTCAATCGAAGTCCATTGTTCATATTGGAAAGTTAAAGACGAACGGAAGTGCAATGAAAATCAATGCTCAGAAATAATGCCAAACAATGCATTGCGTGACTTGCACCATTCTATTTTTATTCACCTATCGCATATACACACAGATCCACAAATAATGTCACTTTTAGGTCTCTAAGCATAATAAAGTCACTTTTTCTTCTCCTGTGCTCCACAGGCACACAAAATCCCAAATATTCATGTCACAGGTAGTCACAGATTTAGAACAATCACCAAATCATTAAGGCAAACATTAATGTTTACATTTTCATACCTTTCATGCATTAAACTCAGGCTAATAATCCCATCCTACTCGCTTAGTCCTATCCGTAAAAATGATACAACCTATAAAACGTCAATTTACCTTTTCCACGCATTATTAAACATAACAATATTCTCCTTTGACAAAAAATACGTGTAGTGTGTTTATAAATTGAAATCCTATGGCATACGCTAATCCATATGCATTAAGACATCATGCATCCTGCAAATCACAACATATAATCTAAATACTTTCATTATTATGTATGACCGTGATTGCGAATTAAGTAGAACTATTATGCAATTTTAAAATATTCTCTTTTTAGTCTTTTAGTTTTTCTATGAATGAGAATCTTCTCTTATTTCTTGTTTGTGTAGTCAAATAATGTAATACTACTTGTTTTCTGTACCATAAGCTATGTGTGTCGCAAAAACTATTGATTTTGTATAAAATATTATGGTTTTTCCCAAAAAGTTATGATATTATATAATATTGATACTTATTTTATTACATCCTTAAACAATAACTTGAAGTGAGAAAACAAATAAATAAATAATAATTTAGATTAAAAAGGTAATTGAAGTAAATGATTTTAGTATGTAATTTTGTGAATAGGAATTTTAAGTTCTTTTGTTGTTGTGTCCATAGAGTACTTTATTGACGGTTTTTGCAAGTTTAAGTTGCGTCAGTTTATCTAGGTGGACCCCTTTAGTTTTAGCCTCGGAACTGTCGCCTTTCTTCGCCTCTGAGTTAGTGGGCAGTATGAAATTTACAATAACACTGACATTAGGAGACTGAGTCTGCCGGTAGTTATCCACATTCCCCGTTGACGTGTATGGAGAGATTAGACGCACTTTGTCAATGTGCTCCAGTTTCACTATCGACGTCTCCACTTTACCCCGGTGATAGGGAAAACACCCCATCTGCAATTACCAATTATCACTTTTAAATCACGAATTCTTATATAATAATAATATTAATATTAATAAATAAATTTAAATTCCATATTTGCACGAGAATTTGCGATAATTTTGAAAATTGCTTCCCTGTTTGTAATTGTTTATATAGAAATAGTACTTACCACTGACACTGCGGATAAAGTTGCTAAAACTATTTGAAAAACTACACATAAAAGAACTTTGTGTTGGACTGTTGAAATATTTCTGACTGTAGTAGATTTAAAATCCATTTTATTGAGATCGTTTATTATTATGGTAATGAATTTGTATTAAGTATGAAAATGAAAAGTTTTAATGATGCACTTTTACTGGTAGGATTTTAAGCTCTGGTCTAGTTTGTGAATGGATTGATAATGTAGTCGTATTTGGTTTTGCATTTCCACTGGGAAGAAGGTTGAGCACTAATTGTAACAAGGACTGGTCACTGGCTACATGCACTACATACATCTCTGTGTCAATATTCTTCTTTTAACACAGTTGTTGCAAATTTACTAACTGCACGCCCCACTGGCCTGCAGCTGCCATAATTTCTTGTCTTCTCTTTTTTTAACAGGTTTCTAATGAGATGCGACAATTAAAAACACTATTCGTAACAGCAACATAACAACTCGAGAATCCAGTCTGTCATCCACAACTCAACACCAACTAAGAACTCGTCCTAGCTCAATCACATAAACAAACATACATAATATCCTCTTAATCAAGATCAAGTCTTCAGTGGAAATCTATTTGGGGCAGTTCAGTTAATACTCGAACTTGTATTCGTACTTTATTTTACACGTACAACCCTAACCAATAAACACTCAATCAAATATGCAAGATAAATGTGTCTAAAGAATCCCATTTTTCCTGTTACTTTTATTTGGTTTACATTTATCGGGCCAACAAAACCATTAACATGAAAGCTGACTTTACCACTTAAAAATTGTTTTACCACTGAAATACTGAATAGCCACTACTAATAAAACTATCAATACTTTCCAATCTATTATAATTCAGTTTTGTCAATGTTTTATTACGAATTATCATGTAATTAACTAATTACATCATTTAATTAGTGTCTGATTCATGTAATCAAGTGCAATATTCAATAAAAATATCACAACTTAAGTGGAAAATATCATTTTCAGGTACAGGTATTTTTTAATTAGTGGAAAGTTCATTTTTCACAATAAAAATCATTTTTAAGTGGTAAAATCAGTAATTTTGTGCTGCATAAATTGGCTATTTTGAGGGCTAATAAAAAGTAAAGCCTTATTTCCCATAATTTATGTTATCTATATTACAGGTGACCTCCTAGCTTTTTCTGCTTAGAATCAAACTTAGGACATTTTTCCAGGAGAAGTCAAAGATGATATATAAATTAAAGTTATTTTTCTATGATAATGAATTTCTTGTGCATAAAATGTGAGTGTAAGTTGCAATGATTGTTTAATACTCGATTTAATGATGTAACAGTAATAAATATCTAATAACACTTTTATTTATAGGTACAGTTGACATTGTGATATATTCAATGCATTTACATAATTGATTTAGTATGCATGTACCGCATTACATTAATCTAGTAGTGTAACTAGATGTTACAGATTTGCTGAGCCGTTCCCCCATTGATATATAATTGCTACAATTCACTATTTGTTTTGAATCACACTGTAACTATATAGTAGCGACTACGTATGTATATCTAAATATATCTTGTAGCAGCAGTCTATTCTGTATGTACATAGGATATCCAGCTATTCTTAGCCACTATAGTTATTTATAATTGTATTTCATGACTTAATACAACAGCTGTATTAGAAATATTATTTCGTTGACTATGTACAATAATACGGCGACAGAATAAGTACAGCTTTTGCGGAACATTGTGATTACATTCTAATTCTATGGATCGATTGAGGCTGTGACTACAATGATTGTTCTCTGTGTTGATTAAGATGTAAGTAAACTAACCTTTATTGTAAAGCACGTTATTTGTAGGTCAGCTCTGCACCATTGTGACTCTTTCTTCGAATATCCCTTCATCACTCCACTATCCTCCCGAGATTTACAGAAATTTACATTCATTCTATTTGAATACCCTTATTATTAAAATTTACCTCATCTTTAAAATAATACTTCTCTAGTCAAGAAGAATTAAAGAATGTTGTAAACATTAATTTTTGCATAGTTTTAAGTAATGGTAAATCTAGTATTTAGATTTAAAGGGTTAGAATAATATGTTCGGGTATTCTCTTCTAACTTTTATATATAGCTCTGTAGATGTAATAATTGTGGATGAAATTCATATTGTTCCTGTTACGTTTATTATTGTACTTACTGGCCAATAACGGCAAGAGATTAAAAGCATAAAGACTCTCTTTCTGCTCCTTCGCTTATCTTTTCTATTGAACTAGTTGCTTCCGGACTAGAAACTACTGACCCCTACAAATCCCCGGATCCATTCGAAAGAGACCCAGAAAGTCAGCGACCATGGTCCGAGTCTCATCCAAATCGGGAGGAATCCTTTGTACAGGGCGAAGAATCCTTCGTTCTTCACCGTTTTTTGTAAGCAGTCCAAGGAGTTTTTGTAATAGAGTCCCTGGCCGTTTGAATTCGTTGGTTGGTTCATCACACGAGTTTTCACCACATCCGCCGGTGTTCCCATTATCGTCGCAGTCAAACCAGCAAGAAGACTATACACAAATTATACCAAATTTACATTAAAAATCCACAAATTATACCAAATTTACATTAAAAATCCACAAATTATACCAAATTTACATTAAAAATCCACAAATTATACCAAATTTACATTAAAAATCCACAAATTATACCAAATTAAGTCAAAAATTCAAATTAACATGACAAATATATATGTACACTATTGAATACCCCCATAATTAACTTGGCAAATCTAAATTAACATAAGAAATAAATATTTACTGTTTTGAATACCCCCATCTCTATATTTTATACAAAATTATTGAGTTACCTTGCTAAGATATGAACACTGGGTCCGTCGATCATGTTAGTCTTAGTGAGTAGGAATCTTTTGGCCGAGTCGTAGGTGGTCAAGTCACCCAGATTAACGAGGGCCCCTCTTTGAACATTGGGGACCCAGCCTTTCCACAGACCCCGTATTCCGCCCTCGTGCCAGATCTTCGCCAGCGCTTGGAAAGCGTTTCGGACCCTTGGGGGCTTTCCTTCCAGCTTGCGTCTCCCTTCCATTTGTAACTGAACCTTTACTAGATCCATTGGCGAGGCTGTGAATTGGGCAAACCCACCCACAATCAGTCCACACAACGCAGCCTGAAATCAATCACAATCAATCACTTTCACAACACAAGAAAACATCACACGAATATATTCCAAAACAGAATTTAACAGAGAAATTACATCATATAAGCGTATCGCAATTCTATTCGCCTTTGTAAGAATGGGGAAATAAGAAAAGCTAACGTAGGGTTATCAATATTAGATCTGCCTATCAATTTGTACATGAAAAATAACCCTTATTTCAGCTCTTTACTAGAATTAAAGAATTCTGACGCTTATTTATGAGACACTTCTTTGGTTACGTAAAAAAGGACTTTTATAGGAAAAGAATTTCTTGGAATTCAAAGTATTTCTTATGATCTAGTTAAAATTTGGAATCGCATTGCAACATGTAACCTAATTGAAAATAGAATGATTAAAAGCAAATGGTGAAATAAATGCTAAATGGTAATAGCTTTGCGAAAAGTGAAAACAAAAATGTAAAAATGGAACTGGAATTTTTTAAGATTTACCTTTGCATTAATTTACAACCTGGATTTGCTTTAATGTTGGCTATATACGAGTAATGTATACGAGGATTATTAATTTATTAATTAGTACACGATTAATATATTTTTCCACTTCCAATTTCATGTTTCTTACGGTACACTTTAGTTAAGCATGTACTGAAAGAGATTACAAATGTCTTACAAATGTAAAGGTAGGTTTTAATACAGATAACTTGATTATTTCTGTATAAATACTAATTTAGAGATAGTATTAGTGTTGAGAACCTTGTAAACGGGGAAGCTTCCGTCGGGCTCCCTCCCAAAGACGTCATCTCTGAGTTTTTCGTAAAGCGCCATGCGAATTCCTGAGTAAATGACATGTCTGTAGAGTGCTGGAGCCAGTCCATTCCACAGACTGAGCACACCTTCGTTCCGAATTATGCCCAGTCCCGTGTGCAGCATTCCAGCACGCTTGGCCACAACTCCTCCATTCCCCTCAGCACTCTTCGGCAACTCTCCAGCTATTTGCATACGCGTCTTCGTCAAGTCCAACGGATATGTCACTGTTAAACATCACAATCATTATTTCCTGTCTTAAGATTTGCATCCCGGAATAATTATGCGTTCTTGTAAAGTTAAGGAGACTTTTATTATGCGTTCTCTAGGAATTAGTATTCTGAATTGTGAGATTAATCTTAACTTTGCTTTACTACAGGAATTGCTTAGACAAGTCCAAGAAGTGTAGAAGTGTATATAGGTAGATCATTTCTTACCATTCAGGTTATTCTCCTCCTTAGCATATCACTAAGGAAAAAGAGTAGAGTACAAAGTACAAACTATAAAAGCTGTAGCTATATGTACAGCCTTCAATGTGTCTACTCTGTGTACTCTACAGCTGATTCTGTGCGAATTTGCGTTTCGTGACCAAGAATCAATTCAAACTTAATTTCTATTTATACACTAGTGCTGAGAAAACGTCTTAATTAATTATTAAGTAGACTTCTGCATACAATTAGCTAATTAATTCTGATGCAATGCATATTTTTATGTTTACAGTATAACCCTTTTGCAAATGAAAACGTAAAAAAGGAGTTCTGCAGTTATTTACTAAAATCTTTTGTATGAATTTCAAATTTGTGAATAAAAGTATTTGATTTAGAGAATATTATTTTAAGGGGGGGTTCTGACCAGTTTCTGCGGTGGCTGCAGCAGCGAAGGCAATGCAGTACTTGGTGGCGAAGGTCCATGCCTGGCTGTGTTGTGCGTCAAGCTTTTCTGCTGGAATAATCATCAGTGCTGGTGGAAGAGTCCAGGGTCACAAAAGCACTGACGATGCACTCGTCCTCTGCGTCCACACACGCTGCCCTTAACATAAAGTAGTCCTGACTTCTCCAGCAATATTTCAAAACTAATTCGCTCCACCAAACCAACCTTCAGGAATCGATGGCAGAGCTGGAGGAAATATCCCAAGAAAAGACTTCGGACAGACTGAACCAACTCACAATTCTCTATTCTCTGTCTGATGCAAGGAATCTACTCTCTATTTCCTATCCTCCCGTGTGACGTGACTTGACACTCCTATACACTCCACTATTCCACTATTAATACCACAAGCTATGCATCACTGTCAACTCAAGTCCATAATGTACCAATGCTTTATTCCAATTTATGAACTATGAGTTCGGTTCTGTCTCTTAGTCTTATCTCACATGCAAACTCTTCCTATCACGTGCAGCCAACCGGTCTCTGTTAACTTAACAACTGTCTCAACCATTTAAAATGCATTTAAACCTATGTCAACCCTTTCACATATTTCGGTACACTATTTACTCGTCCTGTATTAAATACACAACTTTTCCTTAACCACACAATAATATTTACATAGGGCGAGACCATTTATTAAGCAATTAAGGTTTATCATGTGCAATCCTGTAAATATACGCAATCAAATATCAATACTGGAATCTTGCACAAGCACATGTCTCCAATTTTTTGTGGTCAGACTATCGCCGCATACGTAATCATGCCTGCATATGCAATTATTTCTGGTATAGTACAATTATTACATGCTTAATGTCCGTCTAAGTGTATACTGTATACTGTGTATACATAAAATGAACATTACTGCGTATAGGTATGTATTAAAGGATGAGTTCAGTGAAACACCTTTAAATTTACAACCAACGAAATTGAATATTAATTTCATTATGTATACAGGTAAAAGTCTGACGTCTATATGTCTATATAGATTTACCTATACATTTCAGTCATGAAATTTTATATCAATTTACCCCGTATTCTATGAATAGTTTATTTAAGGAACCAGTGCATGCTTCTATAATTCTGTGAATGGTTACATGCTTCTAATAACTGTGTCCGGAAAATGAGAAATAGCATGATAGGACATGATTAGTTGTCATAAACATAATTGTATTTCCGTAGCTAACAATGCTAAATCAAGGATTGGACGATCAACCCACTTTTCATGTATGGTCTTCACATGGAATCCTATAATGTATATGATCCTCGTAAACATCGTTTCACATAATCGATACTAAAAATAAATATTCAACTAGCCATAATTATCCGGATCAGAAAATTCAATTGCTGTTGCAATGCAATTGCAATTTATGGCACAGAAAGTATTCTGCAGGAAAACTGAATTCCATAGATGTATATGAAAACGTGCCCGTAAAAAGTTCAGTAAATCATCGGTTGACGTATTACTATTGTTAAATAGTAGCGAAATATGATACTGTACATGAAAATTAGTGCATTCTCAACACTATATTATTAAAGGTGTTCATACAACAGTAAAATGAAACCTAAAATTTCAATATTGACTTTGACATCTTTCTTTTTCACTTCAGCCATTCAAATTTTATTACTAATCATTACTGAGAGTGTTTGTGAAGTTGTACCTAAAATACAATTAGTGAAATGGATGGGCGCAGGCGGTGCGAGGCTTTTCGATATTTCGGAAGTGGAAAACAACGACGGAATCATTTCTCTCGACGGAAACGTGTACACCGTTAATAGTGATGCTGTAGCCCTGATTTTTCACTGCAAGGCTCCCTACCCTGTACAATGGGACTTTTTGCAAGCAAAGGTAAATAATAATACACAGATTATTCCAGGAAGTTTGTTTCTACATACAAATATTATGAATTCTTTGTTTCGAAAGTACATGCATCCTCGGGAGAATTTATTGACCACGATCAGTATCAGAACGATGAGAGTGACGAAAGAAAATTTGAACTCCAGTTCCGAATACATAACTCAACTTTTGCTTCTAGGAGACAACCGAATTTTCAATGGAAATTACATATGTCAAAAAACATCCCAGAAGGAAATTCAAAGTAGCTTTTATCTCTTTTGGGAAGGTAAATTTAAATTCAAAAATAGTTTAGAACTTAGAATTTCGTGGCTAGTTTACTTACAATTTACTAAAATTCAATTATATAGGTATTGCTGATCAAAGTTTAGTTCTGTATGGAAGAAATTTCACAAGGTCAAGCAAATCGCAAGAACCAATCACAATGCCATGTCATGTAACTCGTCCTGATATCGACATGTCCTTGTTCAAATTGGAAAAACGTCCTGCAAATAATACAGTAATGTCTCTGTATTAGTTTTTCGAATGAACTTGCAGAGGGATATAAAATAATTTCGTGTTCGTGATATAATATTATAGGAAAATGGAGTGGAAGAAGTATGGCAGCCTGTGGCACTAAATGATTCAATAAAATTTGACCCTACTAAAGGATTCACTTTGAATACTGCAGAACTTGTTGGAATAAATGGGAAATATAAGTGTGTTCCAGAATCGGAAGGAGATTTTGTAATCGTGGATATCACCGACCGTAAGAAATCGATGAATTCTTCCGAGATATCTACAAGTACAGTATATATGTATAAAGAAAAGTGATAATTGTTATAATTTGCAGAAGAAATCCAAGAAGTGTCTGTAAACGAAGAGATTCGTTCGAACGCTACTTTTGTGTACGAAGCGAAAAGTGAGCAGGAGAATATATTTACTTGTTGTTCCAGTAGTAGTAGGGCACCCGAGCTTTCTCTGTATTACTGTGGCAATCCCGTATCCTGCAGGCTGATCAGGGAAGCTGTTGGTTTTTTAGAATCAAAATGGGTACTTTCATTAGAAAATTCGTCTATTCAAAATAATCTTGAATATCTTGATGCAGTTGAATTTGTTGCACACAGGGGATTACCACTTTGTTTCAAAGATTAATGAAAGTCCGCAAATTCGTTAACGGAAGTTGTGTTTCCTTTCCGAGATTCAATGGAGGCTTTAAAAAGTATGCAGTAATGGCAAGATGTGTTGGAGATGGGATTAACATTATGAGGGAAATGTTTTTCCCTCTAGTAGGAAAAACACCACAACCTTGTAATTGAAATTTCACTATTTTTGGAAACTTTACAGACTTGGAGAAAAATTCGCGTTTTCATAAGAAAATTTGTAATTTGTAATTTTGTAGATATGAACTGGTTACAAGCAAAACCAGAAGACTTGATTCGTTTGTGGCCCATTGAAATTGAGGAAGGAATGTTTAGAAATAACACATTGAAATTATTTGTTGGGCAAGCGGTGCCTTTCTTTTGTAAAGCTTCACCATATTACTATTCTATAGGATTACGCTTGGTTATCAGATGGCACGATGGAAATCAAACGGTTACTCCCGGTATTTCTTCATTATATACATGATAACTTCATTATTATCGTTTTATTCATTTTTACTCATTTTCCTCCTGTTTTTATGGAAATCGTTAGATGGACTAATAGGACTATATGTAAATGACCACTTTCTAGGAGAGACAAATGATATATCTACAGAGGTGGGGGTAGAATTGGGAATGTCCTCCATCTCTTGCTTAGCTCCAGTATGGAATTCTACGCAATGGGTTTCCAAGTCCATCCAATTTAATGTTTCAAGTAAATTCTGTCCATTTCGGTTTTTTCATTCGAAATAATTATAACGAACTGTTTTTCGTATTATGAGATCCTTATGTTTCATTATGCAGTTCCTACTTTGGAAATGGTGGGCAATTCTGTGGAAGAACATGTTTATTGGACAATCAACGATACCAACCTAAACTTGAAATGCCAATTGCGAGGAACACCTCCTCCTACAATAATTTGGACAAAAAACGATTGGGTATGCTTAACAAACATTGGTTTCTACTTATTAAATCTTTTCTGTACAATTAAATAATATTTTAGAATATCCTGGAATTAAATGCAACTGAGGAGATTGTAAAGGACCAAGTAACGTCTACATTGCATTTCCCTATTGTTAATCATGAAACTCATGGAGAATATAAATGTCGAGGAGAAAACTATGCCGGTAGCTTCACCAAAAGTTTTAAGGTTTTTGTTGAAAGTAAGAATAACTTCATCAGTAAAAAGTTTAGTGAAACTGGGAAGAAATAAACTATATTTGGTACTTAGTAATATTCTTAATATACCTTCCTGTTTTCATGCAGATAAAAAACCTTGGGGAATCATCTTAATCATTTCATTTGTTCTTTTATGGCTGTTCGGGGGAACAATCTATTTCGCCAGGAGAATGAAATTTCAAAATAGTAGGTTGCAAACATTGCAAAGTCAAAACTCAAGAAATTCTTCACATTGACGATTTCTTCTAATTAGGAAGGATTTAATGAAATGCGTTATTTCAATGAAGAATGTATATGCAAAACGGTATTTTCAAAAAAGATATTTATTCTTTTATGGCATTCATTCATACCTGTGATGTTGTAATATGTAAATACTCAACACTCAATCAATAAATGGCACTGAAAAATGATTTTGCAATACTACTATCGTTAGTCATATTAATTTTTTGGCCTTCAAACGAAAATCCCAATTTTGCCATTGCCATTTATTATTAAATACACGTGTATTTTATAAGTTATGATAATATACGCCATTTCTAATGTACTATATGAAATGCGAATTATTGCGAATACTACAAAAAGTAAATCATAAAAATAATATTGCTGAAAGCATTCCCATAATGAATATTGATTGGCACACACTTTTTATGTTTATGAATACGCGAGTACTGTGAAATATGTAAAATGAAATTCGCCGGTCATCTCTGCTGAACCGACATTCACAAAAATATGAGTTGCACTTCCATTATTCGACGGCAGGATGTCATCTCTGAATAATTGAAATGGAATTACTTGGCACGCCAGGACAGCATGCAATTTCCAAAACCCGTATTATCATTGCTTTATATCAGTGAGTTTTTATCGTATACAAATATATACAAATGTATAGCAATTCGTTAGATCACGAAGCTATTAATGAAAAAGGACAGAAAGTATAACGCATTGCGTTGTCATTATCTAACACATCCCTATATTATATGCAATCTCTATTCTCCAGTCTACCAAAAAATGTACATTAAAATTCAGTGCATTTGTAAATCCACAAAGTAGAAGTTATTAGCAATTTCCAACACCGTACTAGGAGCTACACAAAATTTGCATCTATTTTAAGGAATATATTGTAAAAATGAGTAGAATAATAAATTTTGTGTTCCTAATGGCAAGTGTTACATTTCCTCTACTGCATTGCACTGAGCAACCGGAGATCTCGATAGACTACATTAGACGTTCGGACAGCCACAAATGGATCAAAGAAACTGATGGCGACTACGTGAAATACGGAGACGGTAGCTACATGATTTCTCTCAATACAGTAGCACTAGCTATCGTCTGCAAGGCTCCATACCCCGTCTACTGGACAATGAATTTGAATTGGGAGGTACTGTCACACACGTAATTCCATTCTTTATTGATATTAATAACTATAATGGTTTGCATTTTAGTGTACTTCAAAAATAGACAGTTTGCCTTCAAGAAAAATAATCACTTTACCTCTTATAAATACATTTAGCTAATAAATACTTATCCAGTCTCAGGTATCATTACTCCAAACTGATAATATACCTCTGACTCAAGTTTTAATGCAATTTTCTAATGTTTTAATACATTTACCTCAAGTATAGTGAGGAATTTGTACTCTACTTGAGGTAAATGTACTAAAGCATTAGCAAATTGCATTAAAACTTGAGGCAAAGGTATATTATCAGTTCAGAGTAATGATACTTGAGACTGAATAAATATTTATGTAATGATTTTAGGTAAAGTGATTATTTTTCTTGCGCTAAACCGAATATTTTTGAAGTACACTTAAATATAAGCCATAACTAATTACTCCTCTTGATGCAGGAGTCGTTTCTAATGCTGTACGACCTCTTCACTTATATGGAGAGGAAAGTGCCCGATGGGAAATTCAAAGAAGAGTCCTCCTACAAATATTCAACCACTCTGGTCCTCCAAGCTATTTATAAGGAACTCACTGGAAACTACGTATGCGTTTCTGCAATCGATCAAAACGTTAACAAAAGCGCATACATGTATTTTGAAGGTAAACTTTATGCATTCATATATACCCATACAATTATTTACAATGTGTTCACGTTTGATAATGATATTGTGTAGATATACCTCCGCCATTTTTAGCAAAGGCTGGAAAAACTGTCACGGTCACTACAGCAAACCCAGAAACTGTGGTTCTCCCTTGCAATTCATACAACCAAGATGTTCGTGTCTTTTTATTCAAAGAAACTGTCAAAATAGTAAGACAGAACACAAATATTGTTTGGAAACGCATATTAAAACGTATTTTGGTTATGTTGTAACATTTTGATTGAAATATTGTTTTCTTAGGCAGCACCCTTCAATACTTCTGAGTCGGTGGCCATAGAGGAAAGTGATTCTGTCCGTTATGATCCCAAAATTGGATTTACGATAACAGTACAAGACTTCCCTGATATTCTAGGGCGATACAAATGCGCTACAAACGAAACAGACGATTCACTCTATATTGATATCAAGCGAGGTGTTCTTTTTAGTCCATTTTCTATTTCTCCACTTTAAAATGCACTAAACGACATTATGACCGAAATTATTAATTTTTATTAATAAAATTTATTAGAAAAAGGCACTGGAGAATCTGGAACCCCAGAAATCGAGAGTAATAAGTTGGAAGGAAGTGCCGCTTACTACTGGAACAACACTAATTTCAAATTCTATTGTTGTTCAAACAGCGAAGATAAACCTCCAGAATTTCTAATACAGTACTATTGTGACAATCAGCCACTATGTAAACTGAAACGTCAGGTCGTAGCCACCACTCAACTCAATGAGGTAATAAATCCAACTGATTATATTAAAAATTCATCAAGAAAGTACTTAATTGGATTCCTTTGCAGACATCGGCAAGAATATTGGGGTATCGACCTCCGTCGAAATTCAGAAACTGTTCCTACGTCCGCGTATGGGAAGATACAAGTTACGTAATGCATTGTAAAGGTCAGGGGATCAATTTGCTAACAGAATTGTACTCCACAATACATTTTAATGGAAGCAGTCCCATCTACGATGATACCGTACGTACTGGACCCGTTGGATATACCTTTGACGTTCGTAAGACCAAACATTTAATTACACATTGCAGTTTTCTATGGTTTTAGCAGTAAAAAAAAATAAAAGTGAACTTTTTTCATCAGATACGCAGTGGGACTCGGTCTCTTCTTTAAATGATCAGATCTATATTAAGATTCTTCCCTTCGATAAGTACGTAGAGGTAGAAGGCCCAGAACCAGAGGGCTCCTCTCTGCAATTAAATGCCTTTGTAAGGGAAATCCAAATAGAAAATGGCAAACCTGTTTTGTATATTGGCGAAACAGTGACATTCTACTGTCATTTTACGGAATACTTTTTTGCACGCGGAAATATGTGGGCTTTCACCACAACAAACGGATCAGTCAACATAATCTACGGTATACAAAATAAAACATACATTTTTATAGTTAATCTAGTTACATTTTTGCTGATCATTTAATTTCTACAGCAGAATTGAAATCAAGGTGGCAACAATACACAACGGAGGAATTCTACCCTTATAGAAGAGATGGAAGTAGAAATAGTATGATGTTAGTTATCACAAAGGACATTAATTCGGTTCAATGCCACGCCCCCGTGTGGAATTCAACAAAGTGGGGTGTTGCAACCTTGCAATTTTTAACCAAAGGTCAATTTCTTCACAGAATTAAGAAATGAGAAACTTTTTACATTTATTTTTACATGAATTTAATACAATTAGCAATTAAAATGCATACTGACTAATTTTTCCAGAACCCACGATTCCTACTATTGAAGGGAGGGATCTGGAAACAGTTTACTGGACCCTAAACGATACGAATATGATTCTGGAGTGTAGAATTGGAATGGTTGCCCCACTTCCCACATTGACATGGACTAAAGACGGATCTGTAAGTATCTCCTAACATTAATAGCAATTTGGTTGGGAAATCTGAGAAGTTTTATTGTTAAATTGACATTTCAGGTGATTAGAACAGATAATAAAACGTACACCGTTACAAAGGGGAATGTCAGTTCTTCTCTCCAAGTTCATTTCATATCTCATGAAGTTCATGGTCAGTATGCATGCTCTGCCACCAATATCGGTGGCCAGAGCACAAAGATATTCAACGTCTTCGTGGCAGGTAACACCTCTTATTACAGCGTTAGCCACAAATCACGCACCATAGGAAAATGCATGTAACGTTTTAAAATGAATCTCAAACTGTTTGAGAACCATTTTCAAACATTTTACCTAATGCTATTTCCCTATGGTGCGTGACTTGGGGCCAACGCTCTATAATCTAATAACATCACACAGTTTTCTTATTAATATCCCTTTACTGTTTCTAGAACGTCATTCTCTTGGTCTCATTATTGGAGGATCCGTTTCCATTATCGCATTCCTCGCTGTTCTTATTTCTTTCTTCTATTGGAAAATGAAAGTTCAACGAAACTCTTTGGAAAATTTAAGAGCAAACGTCTATTCTAGCCAATAGATTTCCTATTTCATATATAAAGCTTTAGATTTATGCATGCCTTTAAAAGGAAAATGAATACATGTAGATTTTTTGAATTTTATGGAAAGCTTTATTACATGGAAATATAAATGGCAACTTTATGTCTACTGAACTTGCAATATTCGCTACTATAAAGATAAAGCATAAAAATTAAAAGAGTACAACTATTTACATCGTCTACTTTACTTTTAGGACAGGCAGTTAGCTAATATATTATTACCAACTACAATAAGTTCATATTAATCTAAAATAGGTATATAATGTATGTGTACAGATAAGTAAGTTATGAATTGTAAACTAGTAGAATCTTGGTTAGTTTTTCTTAAATAAATGGCACTGGCACTGTGTGGTGTAATTATTCAACTACCTATTAATGTAAACATGTTCTAGAATATTTTATCAAAACAGATTTTCTAGTATATGAAACATTTTTAAATTTTATACCAGTAACGACATTTTGTAATGCTTCAGTTGTACTTACAGTCTTTTGTTTACTCAACTCTTAGTCTAGTTCCTAAAGAAAATACTCACTGCATGAAATTCTCTACAAGTCTACATAGAAGTATCTGTACTTATAAACATTTTTATGGTAACTGCGGACATTAAAATACTAAGTGCGGAATATTAGTTTACAAATTCCATATCTATGGCTTCCCTGAGTTCTAAAAGTGACCACAATTGCCACTGATTTTTCAATTCTCTCCTTAGGCTGCATAATATACCGTTTGTTGGTACACAGTGCCTTTCCTTTGCGGCACCGCTGCCTGAAGTTTTGCCTTCAGTGGTCGATTTATGCTACTTTTATTCCGATTCCGTTTTCCTCTGCGGCGATATTCAAGAGAGTGGAAGTTGTGGTAAATAACCTTATGGCGAATCACTCCACGTTCCGTCCCGAAGACACAACTGCATTGGTTGCAGGGAAATGCTCCATTCTCAACGTGGCTTACCTAAAATTTAAATATTCACATTTATACAATATTCTATTGAAAAAGTTTTTTAAAAAACAGTAAAAAAGGTAAAAATTACCTTCATGTGTCCCCACAAGGTTGAATGTAATCGAAATGTCTGTCCACATAATTGACACGTTTCAGGTTTCTCTCCTAAAGTATTGGACAATTAAGTTAAATTGCGCAATTTGTCATATTTCAATTAAAAAATATATTAGGTGTAAATAAATGTATAATGTATTAATATAAATGTATACCTGTGTGAATAAGCATATGGTTCCTGCAATTATTTCAAAAGTACTTATTAATGAGAATATCTGATTTAAAAAAGTATGACTGCAGAGGGCTTCGGTTTTAAATGTATTTTTTACCTTAGATTTAATTTGCTGTTAAGGAGTTTTCCACAAACGTTGCATCTGTGAACTTCCTCAGAGTTTTCGTTCACTATCTGTTGTGGAACAGCCCTAATTTGGTAGATATTTGGTTTTTTAGCAAATTTGGCTTGTGCAGCCAGTTTGGCAATCGTCTTTTTAATGGCTGTCTTGCTCGGTACACTTGAATTGTGGTATTTTGAAATATGAACTTTTAAACCAACAGGACTTGAAAATTTGCAAGAGCACAACGTACACATAAATTCTCCATGTGTGCTGTGACAAGTCTGTTCAAGATATTAATATTAGATAAGTTATTAGTTTTATTAGTGTAAATATTTGTAAATAAAGTTAGGTAATAGTATGTTTGTTATTGTACCCGCATGTGTCTTCTTCGGTTGCACTCAAATCTAAATTTTATGCCACATAAGACGCAAGCTAACGGTTTTTCTCCACTGTGAATCAGCATGTGTTGTCTAAAAATAGGAATAATGCAGTTTTAGCAAATTAGATATGTAAATAATTTTATTTTAAATGATAATTGAAAAGTTTGCTGTGTTACCGTAAATTAATTCTGCTTTTCATAAGTTTTCCGCAGAGACGACACTCGTAAAACTTCCCCCCGACCGTTCTGACGATTTCCGATTTTAGGTTTCCATACAATGCAGGGTCGTCGTCGTTATCTTCCCCCAAGTCTTGCAAAACCTCCTCCTCTGCCTTCTTCTGGATAATTTGTTTATTTTGATCAGTTTTCACTTGCGCATTTCCATTCAAAACGGGAGGTTTTGGTTTTTCCTCCTTAGGGAGCAACTGACGCAACAAAGATTTTCTAGGAGGTTTAATATTTACATAGTTCCTTTGATCTTCCATAGAATGTATTTTAACCACATGCGAATTCAGACCCAGCTGGGTGAAAAATGTACATGTGCAAAACGGACACGGAATTCCTTCAGGAATATGACAAGTCTGAAAAGGTAAATAAAATGAATACATTTACATATTTACACAAAATATTACATAAAAAATTACACAAAATAAATTACCCGTAAGTGTCTCGTAAAGTTACATCTGTGCTTAACATTGATTCCACAAAGACCACATTTTTTATTGTTTTTCACTGGTCGATGCATACTTTCAAAGTGCAATCTGGAGGAAATACACAAAATAAGAGGAAATGAAGCACATAATTTACAGATTCGCCCAAAAAATAAAAAAATTCTTTCTTACTTAAGAATGGGAACAGAAGATGTAACTTTGTAGCAAGAATTGCACCGATACTGCATTTCCCCGATGAGATATCCAAATCCAGTGCAGTCATTAGGATTCTCCGGTTTAACGAAAGATGTTTCTTGGTCATCGTTTTCATTTTCATCTTCGAAACTGAGTACTTCGTCCCCTTCTTCCTTCAACACAGCAGTGCACTGGCTGATAGCGTTTGAATACAGATCCTGATCATCGTTTTCATCCTCTGGTTGTTCCTCTTCAAAACTGCTGCTGGTACCGTTACTGGTACTTGGATTCGCAAAATAAAAATTCTGCAGATCGGTTTCCGAAGATTTTTGTGTGGAAGCAGCAGCTGCGATAGCGGCAGCAGATGTGCTCGGTTGCGGCTGAAGTTTAGGTCTAGGTGGCAACATTTGTTGCTGAAGTGGAATAGTCCTGACGGATATCGACATACTTTTTGAAGGAACGATATCGATTTTGGTTGCGTCTCTGTCGATGGATTGTGGATTTTCCGATCGAGAGTTCCGAAAACTAATTATTTGGGAATGAACCTCCAGTTTATGTTTTGCGAAGCTATCCTTGGAAGTATAAGCTCTGCTGCAGCACACGAAGAACTTGGAATTCGCTGGTACCGACATCTGAAAAGGAAAAGGAAAAATGAACCGTCAACCTTAAACAATAATAATGAAAATGGAATAATACTACACCATTGTTTACCGTTGTTCTTGATAAAGTACAGACAGGGACGAATTCTAACGAAAAGTGTGACTAGGCTGAAGAACAATAGTTAACTAACGATAGTGGCAGAACTAGCCAAGACTGTTTTCCAAGTTCCCACAGAAATTATGTTGTGAGGTAATGTGATGATGCAGCAATGAAGAGCAAAATAGAAATTGGTTTTTGTTTGATAACACGCAGAGCTCCCATCGCACAACACCGGATCAATGTGTATGTCCTTGGACATGTATCTGTAAGGAAGGCTTATAACGACCAAGTTCTCCGATATCTATCTGTGTGGATTTGGAATAACAGACTAGAAGAGAAAAGCTATGCGGCAGAGTTCTGCTGTGCTCGGGGAATGGCAGAAGACCACTGCACTCAACGAAACCAACGAAATGAGTCTGAAGTCTGAATGAACTAACCAGAAGGATTTCAAGGCAAGGGAAATGAGAACGCAACCAAAACCAACGGCTGTGCGGAGTTGCGAACTGTTCTGAAAAGAAAAAGTGCTTACGATGACACTCTTTTCCTTCCTTTTCCGCTTCTCTTCCAAATATCACCTGAATTTTCATACGCGGCACAGGCCCATCGACCCAAACCCAACTCTCCTTTCGAGGTTACCCAATAATATCCTAACTCTCCCGTACATTTCTTCAATAACACTTTTTCTTTGCACACAATATGCCGACCCTAACTTCCCAATGAAAATCGATCATCACGAACCCCTATTTCGGTAATCATGCATATCAAATCAACACACCTACAAATACAATACAATTGCGAGCATAAAATATAAAATCCACTTTAGATAATCATAACCAATTTATAAACAACTTCCCAGCAAAACTTTTACCTGTCAAACATGCAATGCACAAATGTATACTAGAAATACACTTACCCAATTTGTGAATCCACTCTAGTATACGATGATATAAATTATTAAAATTCTGCTCCCAATAAATATGATCGTGGGTCTACAGAAATATTTCCCAATTTATGCCTCTAACCAAAATAGTAATAATAATATATTCATGGCTTACTTTATTATTCGGAATCCAACTGCGCAAAACTGTTTTATTTCTTTGGTACAACCAGATGATCTTTTAAAACTCCAGCAGATTTTACAATTTCGGGATTTTCACTCCAGGACGATTTTGAAGACACGAAAAGAGGAGGTTTTTAGGAGAACAGATGTCTGGTTGTAGTGGGTGAGTGGCTGACTGACGATTCCACGATAAACTGCTGATGGAAGAGAGCGAGTGACAGAATACGAATGCGGATGATTTGTACACGAAGTACACGTAGAGTAGAGAAGGTAGAACGGGATGAGGAATCAGGCTGCTTATTTTCATCCACTCACTCCTACACGGCAACTAAGGAAAAACTTCTCCAAGAATTCACGCGTTTGATCTTTCAATGTCACTCCTAAGAAAAGATGCGTCAGGAAAATCTCTTTTTGTCCACTTCAAATCAAATCACCTGCGATCACCATCTTCACTATTCTCCTTCTTGCTTCAGTAACTACAATTCCACTAAATGATTTCCGCATATTATAACTGTTACGAATTTTAAATGAAGACAATGATTTTAATGCTAATATATATTAATTGCACGTACTTGTATAATTCTTGGTAATATTCATGTTTTGCTTATTGGAATTGAATAACGGTGTTAAAGGGACAGTTCAAAAGTCTCTTACGAGTGCACATTACGGGATTACTGATATTTTACCAAAGCTAAGGATTTCTGGAGAATTAGGTAATAAACGACTTCAATAGGTTTCCAGTCCGGTGAAAAATATTGGAAATACTACAAAAGTGGTTTCTGGTTTGCCATTATGGAGTAGTAGATGGGAAATAGACTTAGGCTTAAAACTTCATGATTTCCATTAAATTCATTTTGTGAAATAGTATTATTAAGCGTTTCATGTTAACTCAATATGCGGTGATACCTTTCTTAATTGGGTGACTTAACCTTTCAGCCCCATTTATCGTCTCATGAACCCTATTATTTTCCATGATTCCCGTTTCCCAATATTTTACATGATTTCTTATTTCTCACTATTTCTCATTTCCCAATACGTACTTCACATTGTTCACATTATGTGTTCTCTTATAGTTATTTCTCACATTTCCCATTTCCCAATATTTCATATCATTTCTCACATTTCTTATTTTCCAATATATCACGCATTATTTCTCATTTCCAGGGTCCAGTCTACCGAAAACTTCAAAATGTGTGTCAATATGGACTAAAAATCGACAAAATGTGTAAAATATGGACTAAAAATCGCCAAAATATGAACAAACAGAAATAGTAGTGATTCTAAGTATTACTGGTTGCGAGTTCTGATTAACTATTAAATAATGCCTAAGCTAATGCACAAAAACTTATGAAAAATTGCGCACAAAATTGACATGGCACTGTTATATATAAACATGAAAATATGTGCAAAAAAGGGTGTCTTTGAATCCAAAATATGTACGAACATGTTTATAAGTACAAAGAGTCCTAAATATATTAAATATGCACCAAATTTCATTTCTCACTATCTCCTATTTCCCAATATTCACATTCACATTATTTCTCATCATTTTCTACATCTTCCAGGTTCCCAGCAAAACTGGTTAGAAAAAGTGAATGCTAGAAAATATCCTAAAGTTATGCATAAAAGCAGTTCAAATTGAAATTATGGAAAACCAGACCATTTTATTAACTGTGTATTGTAACTTTGATATAAATAACAATTAACACTTCATTTCCTGCATAAATTAAAGATTAATAACGAAAGGACCGACGAAATACATACAAATACCTACTTTCAATAGTAGTACTAGTAGTAAACTGTAAACTATTTTAAGCTTTTGAAATTGAAAGCAAGTCAAGCGATTCATTTTTTAAAACTAGAGAATTATTATTAAAATATACAATGCATACACCAATAATACTGCAAGTTCCGTATCATAATTTATTAATAATTTCTTTTTATTTTTATACATTTTTCCTGCCTTTCGAAGTACTCGACAATTTATTCTGTTGTTCAGAGTACAAAAAGGGTTAATATCTCTATTATATATTGGCGATATTGCTTATCAAACATCCTGAGGTACAAACAAGCAGGAATAAGCGTTTCCTTTGGTTTGTAACTAAAAAGCGAACTAAAAAGTACAGTTTAAATCTTAGGTGGCTAACACAACATAGTAGCACTTTCTTGGAACATCGATATTATGACACATTTTTTAGGGAGATAAATGCTGTTGCAGAATTCATCACATTTAGAGACACATGTTAAATTATGTCACCAGGTTAAAGCAGGAGGTCAATCTGCAACTTCACGAAAGGTCCTTCGGTCCTTGAGTCCTGAGCTAATGATACAAAGGCTCATTTCTAAACGGGGAAATAGGTACAGGGGAAATCCATTTCTTTATTGCATGTCCTGCATTTTCCAAACTATAGAATTCATAGATTTGTCATTTATTGTAGCTTGCTGATCATTTGTTGTAATTCCTTTTCTTATATTTATGAATGGCCATATGATGACTTAAGGCCTCTTCTGAGCCACACCGAGATATACACAGCGCACATAGAAAATTCCCAGTAGGGTTTTCAAATCTCTGCAAACAGAAAAAAGTAAATATAAGCAATAATGAGGAGGAAAGAGATAATTATGGTTTTCAAGTGCTGCTAACCTTGATATGAAAGTTAAATGTAGAGAATAATCGAAACTGCTGATTGCAGTAGTCACAGCTATAGGGCATTGTTCCCGTGTGCAGCGTTTCATGCAGTCTGCAAAAATCATTTCATACACAAATTTAATGTTATATGTAGTGTAATTATTATTCTTTAATTTAATTATAATTATTGTAATATTGTAATGATATGTATATACATCAAAAGGAAATACCACCCCAGGGGAGTTATTATTATCGAGCACTTTTACCTTTTGCACTGAGGAGAAGCAAATATTTTAAAGCAAGTTTTGCACTGCAAATCTAGAGGTTCGCCCCTCCGAGCCCTTCCTTTCTTTTCAGGGATCACTTCCTCAATGGCTCCTAGACTTTCTTCGGGGTTTTGTGGGGAATCGAGGGGGAGATCTTTGAGTTCCTTGAGACTTCGTCTTTGCTGAGCAGGTTTCTTCACTTCTGACGCTTCCTTAGCATTTCCTATTTGTCGTCTCTTAGATATTTTTAGGACTATTCTCTTAGGGCTTAGAGGTTTTTCCTTCAAAGGACTTCTAGACTTATTTTCAGGTATTTCTGCACTAGATTCGTCCATTCTCTCTATTTCTTCTAGTTTCGCCCTTTTTCCTCCACGTTTTGCACTGCTACGGGTGTTTAAGGAATGAGCTCTTCTTTTAGCTCCTCTTTTTGGTTCTGACCTTGGGATGACTTTGGCCTTGGTTTCCGATGACGCCGCAGGGCGTTGTCGAGTTTTCAACACCTTCAATGCAACTTCTTCAACCGGTTTACTTTTTGATGGTTGTGACACTTTTTTCCGAGTGGTCCCACCTTTAGCGACAGCTTTTGTCTCCGGGACAGGTAGATTAATAACCTTCTTAGTTTTAGTTTTCGATGCTCTTCCTAAACTTTGCCGACTAAAAACCGCAGTGGTTTGTACCCCCAGTGTAGCAATATCTGGGGAGAGAGATCTTTCTACAGGAACTTCTACTTTTCCTTTCGCCATCATTTTCTTTTTTATATTCAGAGTGTTGGCTTTTCTTTTTCCTGAATGGTAGCATTGAGAGTGTCGCCTAAGACTTCTTTCACAAATGAAAGAACAGCAACATAGCGTGCATTTAAATTCTCCGTCTTCTACATGATTCGTCTATCAAGAAGAAATAACACGTACAATGCTTTTAAATACCTTCAGGTAAAATACTTTAAGATAACTTAAAATAATGGAGAATTACTTAAGATGGCATTAAATAACGTAAGATACCTTAAAATATAAAATAACGTAAGATACCTTAAAATACCTTAAAATAACGTAAGATACCTTAAAATACCTTAAAATAACGTAAGATACCTTAAAATACCTTAAAATAACGTAAGATACCTTAAAATACCTTAAAATACCGTAAGATACCTTAAAATACCTTAAAATAACGTAAGATACCTTAAAATACCTTAAAATAACGTAAGATACCTTAAGATGCCTTAGAATAACGTAAGATACCTTAAGATGCCTTAGAATAACGTAAGATACCTTAAGATACCGTAAAATAACGTAAGATTTCTTTAAATTATTAATGTAAACGATTAAAATAAAACTTACAGCTAAATGCCTTTGTACAGTTGATTTGAGTCGAAATTTTGCGTTACACTTTGGACATTTGTGTGGAAATGCTTTAGCATGAATTAGTACGTGACCCCTAGAAGGAAAATAAGTTTCATAAACTTTTTAAGCATAGCAAAGTAAAAATTAATACCTTAATTTAAGCATGGAAATGAAATTGTGTGTTCAATATCTGTTTACCTGTAACCAAACAGGTTCTTCAAGACTTTTTGGCATATTCCACACTGAAACCCATTTTCCACTCTTGCTGGCTTCATAGCTGTTACTTCTTTAATAGTGTATCGTGTCTTACGTTTAGGCGAGATCTGCTTGACTTTCTCATTACTAAAATTAGATTGAGATGGAAAGGACTCCTTGTGTTTCCTCCTCATATGTTCCAGCAGAGTACTTTGAGAGTACGCTCGATCCGGGCATAATGCACATTGAAACTTTAAATCGGCAGAATGCTTATTCTAGAAATTCAATTCAATTCGTATTTATTAACATATGGAATATAGAAAACAAATCCTTTTTCATTAGAAATTCTTAAGACAAAATAGTTTTTAACGAAGAAAAAATATAAATCCCGTATACTGACCTTGTAATGGCGTGACAAATTACTAGTGTGCCTGAATGCGATTCCACATAGCTTGCATTTATAAGGCTTAGCTCCAGTATGAATGAGTAAATGGTGTCTAATGTAAAGAATAATAAAGACAACAAAGATATTTTGTTATCCCAGGCACATAATGTTGATTATGCTTAGATTAAACATAATAGACACAAAGACTTACTGAAATGAAATTTTGTTTATGAGAACTTTGCCACAGAATATACACTCGTGACTTTTTTTGCGTTTCTTTTTACTAATAACTTCGACGGTAGCGGCGGTGACCGATTCCGGTTCGGGGTTATCATCGTCTTCGTCAGGTTTTTTCGGAGCAGTCTTCTTTGACAAAGGTTTTATAACTCCAGTCATTTTGCGGGCTGAAATAACGTGTTTGTTCTGCGTTGCGGCATTCCAGCAAAACTTTTTGTGTTCCACGATGTGATGTCTACTGCTGTGTCGCAGTGCATTCTGCTGACTCGGAAATGTGCACGTGCACCATTTACACTTTATTTTATTACTTGGGTTGTGTGATAACTAAACAGTTGAAAAATAACACTATTAATTTTCAGTTCACTTTAAGATTTCAAAGTACAGGTTGTCCAATTAATATTTACAATACAGTAATATTTACAAATGAATAATACCTTTAGGTGTCTGCCGTAATTGGCTTTACTTTGAAGTATTCCGCATAAACGGCAATTAACCGCAGGTTTTGATCTACAGGACAAATCGACAATTTTTATCGAAGAAATTTCTCATTTTTTCTAGCAAAGTGTTTAAAAAGTAGTTGAAAGTGTACTAACCTTACTTTGGTCGTTTTCCGTATAGGTAAACTAGTAACAGTAATATTTTTCTTTTTCACCGACTCGGAAAGGGAATTAGCTGCTGAAGATTGAGGTGCCGTAATAACAGGTTCTTCTTCAGGAATCAATTTGTCGTTCCAGAGTTCTGTCAAATGTTCCCTGTCCCTCTCTTCCAAATGTTTCTTAAAACTTTGTTCACTGAGAAATGCTCTACCGCAACAAATTTTAATTTCTCCGGTAAAATGCGCTTTTAAGGGTTCCATACCTAAAAATGAAAGTCCATTAACATTCGTAGAGTAAACATATATTCAGGGATTCAGGGATATTGAACTTTACTGTAAATAAACTCACGTTTGGGTGGATTGATGACTACTCTCCCGTATGTACTTCTCTCGTTTAGGGAAGTCATGACTTCAACAACTTTTAAAGACCCCATTTTAGTATGGATTATTATCACTGTTCTTAAATTCTGGATTCCTTGATTTTTATGCTATTTGCACTGTTCACCTTGTTTCAGTATATGTAACTTTTCTTTACGAAATAACTATGTACACGACGCAAGCAGAATTTACAAAATTTTAGATTTTATTCGTACAAGAACATTCATTAGTGAAAACATTAGCACATTTAGAGAATTATGGATTTCCCAGTACACTGAGCACTTATTGTGTTAATCGATTTAGTTAAATTCTAGAAATCGCAGGTACAGCGTACAAGAATAAAAAAGTTCCTACATTTTTGAAGGACAAAAACTGAGAGTGGCAAATAAGCCAGTAACAAACAGGTCAAACAAACATAAACAATAGAACCGCTTGAACACCAGGATTTCCCCCTATTCCCAGCAGTACTCCAAGTATCAGTCTTTAGTTTTCTTACTTGCATCTCGCACTCCTTTGTCCTTCTCCCAACAACTCCCGATTCTTCCTCCAACCTAAGCTACCACCGTTTTCCATTATCTATTATTTTATAATCTCCCATTTATTTATCCTACTTTTATTTATTATATCACTTAAGCAATTAAATCATTTCCGTCCTGAGTATTACGATTCTCGCATCTATTCGGCTAATTGTCATAACTATTATGATATTGATTGTGTAAATGATTTGCAACATTTTCAGTGTTATTGTTATTAGTGTACTAAACGTATATTACTACGAAAAGATTTCCCCACCACCTTTTTAACTATTCTAAACACTAAACACCAGAAGAATTTTATTAATTACTTAATTACGTAAAGGTACTTTAATTACGATCTGAGATTTGTTTCTCCTTTGTCCTGAGTTGAGTAGCACATCGTAGTAGGCAAGAATTATATTTATATAATTTCAGTGTCATCTGCACCGATTGGAATACCATCATTAAAGGTTCCTTCATTTCATAAACCACGTTTTCATTCTGTCAGTTGTTGAAACGTGCCGAAGCGATTTCTTCTTCGCTGAAATCTTTCTCCGAATTTAAATAGTTTATTTGGAAGCATCTCGTTTCATGTTGGCTATAACAAAAAAGAATTTCAAAGTTAGAACTATTTGGAAATAATAATTTTTCGTTTACTTACGGATAAAAGAGTATATATTTTCAAGAGTGTAACCTGCGATTAAGAATTGTTTCTCCGCAGCGAAAGCAAATATCGGAGTAATCCATGTCCAGCCAATCGTCATCGTAATCCGTGCTTAACTCTGAGGCCGTTCTTTCATACACATCTTCAACCTCCACGGAAGCAGAAGCAGCACCTGTGTCCTTGGACGTTTCACCGGTATTCGACGTTGTTTCCTTGTTTAACAAATGACAATTACTTTGGGTATCGCAAGCAGAGGGATTAAGCAATAAGCTGGTATCTTCTGGAGTTTTGCTTGTAGCTACTACTGCTGAGCACAGAATATTTACATCCGCAAGCATTTCTTCTATCTCAATGGACGAAGGTCTATAATTCCTTTCTAAAGCATCCCCGATTTCTCCGAAGTAATTGGAATCTAGGAATTGTACTTCGGGAAATTCCTCATTACCCGAATTCTTTAGTTGTTCAGCACAATCTTTGTTAGATTCCGCGCTCTCGCCAGTTTTTCCTAAAGACGTTGTCACAGAATTTCTACTTTTTTCACCAGTTTTTCCTTTAGTCACAGAATTTCTACTTTTTCTTCTCTCTACAATCAGTTCTCTACTATTCCTTGAGCAGTTAGCAAATGTAGTGGGGACGTCGATACTATTTCGCACATTGTTATTGCCTCTCGCAGATTTTTCGCCTGCTTTAAGAACTATTGCAACGATTGCGCAGCTATCATTAGAGTTTTCATTAGTCAAGTCAATTACATCGACATTTTCATTCCTCACGCTATCCTCAGTTATTATGTCATCAAAATCACTCGGGAATTCTTCTAAAGCAAAATCAGGAGGCAATTCTTCTATACACAGCTCCTTATGTAAAATTTCGCATTCTACTAATTTGTCCTGCTCAATTACAGCTTCTACATGACACATTGAAGCTGAGTCCGACCTCAAAAATGTTCTGTTCTGTTCTGAATCTGAAGCAATCTGTACATAGTGGCATGTCACATTATTATATTAAGTACATATTATTTCTGATTGCTGTATTCTTCAATTATTCAACTTCTCAATATTGATAGAATATTTTATAACTAGATAAAAAATTTATGTCAATAAAAATTTTACTATTCAAAAAATGTTAAAAATGATAATACTGTGAATTATACGACACGATACAGGAAATTAAACAACACAATACCAGGAAAATAATCCCACCCCCCTCCGAAGTTTGGTATATGGATTTTGTAGATTTACACAGGGAACTTCTTAATGTGACTTTTCCATTGTTTTTAGGTAAGCAACAACATTGATGATTGATTAGTATGAAAACGCACACAATAATTACAATTGCATAAGCAAACAATGCAAAAACAAAATTATGCACTATAGGTGAGTAATATTATGTAACGCTTGTTAATTACTGACTAATGCAGCTACAACCCAAATTGCCCAACCAAATGCCCGTGCAAGTGTACAGCAATAATATGAATGCATAAATGTTTGAAATGGACTATGACAAGATTGATGATTTAAGTGTTTGGTTACCTGTGTATTTAACGCGTCACTGATAGCACAAGCATGTTCAAAATCACTACCATTAGCAGAAGCGCTGTCATTGCCATTTTCCTTCCTACAAAAAATGCAACAATTCTTAGTTAACGTTCGGAACTGCATGCATTTTTATTTCGTGTGAAATAATGATATAATATTACAAAAAACACTTATAACATAATAATAGCTGCGCTAATTTAATAATAATGTGAGCAGTAGGTGCTAATTTAAAAAATTCACTGAATTACAAATTCGCTTTGGAAGGAGGCCGATTTTCGTCCGTGTGGTAAATAGTTTGATGAATAATCAAATTTGTTGAAGTGTCAAAGGAACTGCTGCAAAATTCGCAATCTATGCCACTTGTCCCATGCTTCAACTGAAAGGACATCAGTTATTAGTGAAGACTGACAATAAGCTAAGCTATTCAAGTAAACTATGGTGGGGGATTAGTTGCAAAAGTTACAAAAGTGCTTTGACAAAAATATTGCTTTTAAAAATCTCTCTTTTTTTGAAACATTTACATATTTAAATACGTTTGCTTTTATTTAAATAAATCTATCCGATTTTGCAAATGTCCCCCATAAGAGTATTAATGTTTGTTTGGCTGTTAGAACATACTTGCATGTGAAGGCCAAGTTGAATAAGCGAGTCAAATACGTTGGTGCACTTTTTGCAAGAAAAAATGTCTGAAATATCTTCTGAATTCCTACTTTTGAAGTTCCTATCGTTCTTGGAACTTGCAATTTTTGTACTCTTCTCTCTGTTGTCAGATTTTTTCTGTTTGACCTCGTTTGTTTTCTTAGGAGAGGGAAATCCTTCGGAGGGAGCGTGCGTTAGTAAATGATTGGTCAGTAGCAGTGGATTAACAAAAGTAGCTGCACAAACACTGCACTTGAATAAACTGTTCACTCCGTGCACATTCTACGAATTCACAAAATAAATTATGATAAACGAAATGGATTCATTTTTCCCAATAATATTACTAAAATATTATTGGGAAAATATTATTTTATTATTATTATTTTATATTATATAATAGTATTGTCTTTAGTATTTAGTATTTATTTTATTTATTTAGTATTTATTTATCTTTAGTATTGTCTTTATTACCTTTAAGTGATCCAAGAGTTTCTCAGTTGATGTGAACACAGTACCGCATTTTTTACACCTGCAGGTAATATTCATCGGAGGAGTCTTCGGCTTTTCCTTCGGCGGTGGAGTTATCTCTACAACATCCGATGTGTCACTGTCACTCGAAGGATAAATTGAGTCATTCTTTTCGTTTTCGACGAAACTGTCTTTGACAGGAGTTGATTTCTCAGGAGTTGAGTTTTCCTCCTTTACAGTTTCATCCAGTTTCGGTTTCTACATAAACGAAAATTACTGTGAACCCAATCCGACTGAAAATACTTACAAGAAAACACAGAATCTTTGCAATACCTTGACAGGGGTAGTCAAATCTTCTGAAATGTGTCTTTTTCTATGCCATCTACTAAGGTGGATCCTCAAACCCAATTCATTCGCGAAGGCACAAGGGCATTTTTCACACTGGAATTTGTGCTCTTCATTGTGTGAATTCTGAAATTAAAAAAGTAACATTAAAAGAACACAATACACAAGATGAACGTGAGATTATTATTATACAAATACCTGCATATGTTTTTTCACGCCAAAATTTGTGTGAAACTTGAAGTTGCAATTAACTACTTGACATAGAATAGTTGGCGGTTTTGATGTTTTACTAGAAACCACATTCATAAATTAAAAACACATTTCTAAATAGTATACCTATATGCAATCTTTGATTTTTAAAAACGGTTTAAAACGTACCCAGTGTTATCTTTTTCTTCAATAAGGGGATCTGCTGTATACTTCGGTAAGACCAAACGACAAGTTCTAACTGCAGTAGCATTTGCATTTTCAGTACTTTCAGGATGATCTTTTTTTAAATGGTCATCCAAATATAGTTTGCTTGTAAATTTACATGGACAGTGTTTGCATTCTACTCCATTGGTGACATGGGCAAACTGAACATTACAAAAATCGTTTAATTGGCTTTTTTAATAAAGAAATAATCTGGTTAGCTTGATGGAATTTCAAAATAAATCCAAAATTTTGCAATAAATTAATTAAATGTTACCTTTTGATGCACAGCCAATTCTCTCTGGCTGTAAACCTCAATGAAGCATTGATCACATTTAATTATCTCATAGTTAAGAACATAGTGTACTTTTGACAGGTGGTTAGTAAGGCGACTGCTATTAGAGAAGCAGCAACAACACATTGTACAAGGAAATTTTCCATCACGCACATGGGATCTCTGATTGGACACAAAATATACAATTATAAAAATACGGTTGAAACCCAAAGTGGTGGAAGTATATTTAAAATACAAGGCAAGAACTTACTTTCAAGTGATATTTTAATTCTTCAGAGTTTCTACCGTGCCAACCACACTTTTCACACTTATAATTCGATTTCCCAGAAGACTTTTTATGAAGATTCAAGACATGAGCATTTAAAGAACTTTTCAAATTGTAGCAACAAATGCAAAACGGACATTGATATTTTCCATTCGGGACATGTGCATTCTAAAAATAAATAAGCAATTTAATAAATAGAAGATTAAGTGCATATTTAGCTCCCAATGGTAATTATTCAATAATGATATTGTCAATTCTAACCAGTAAGTGAGATTTCATGTGTTTATGGTTGTAAAATAGTCGGTTGCACAAAGGACATTGTCTTGGTCTTTCCCCCTCTTTTCCAGTTGAGTTATCCGATGAGTCGAATTTGTGAACTTTTGACACATGAGAGCGAAGTCCTAGTTCGGTTTCGTATTGACAGGAACAGAGAGAACATTTGTGGTTGAAAGATGGATTGTGAGCAGTCTAAGGATTTCCAACACAATTAGTACTCACAGCTAAGAAATTATTCATATTTTAGCAAATTTCATTACCCGTAAGTGATACTTTAGCTGAGCGGCATAGTAAATCTTGGTAGGACACAAGTCGCAAGGCACGCCCACTTTCAGTTTTTTCTGCTGGTGTAAAGGGAACCATTTTTCATGATTTCTTTTTGAATGCAAACTCCTTTCTTCACTCGTCTCAAACGACTCGGGGCAAAAGAAACATTCTAAGGATTTCTTCGTAGTGAGTTCCTTTGGCTTCGTGTGCTTGTGTTCCAGCTGTAAATAACAAAAGGACTTATTATGACAAGTAAAAATTTTGCATTTGCGTTTTCGACTACTCGGCAAAATAAAATAAGGAAATCGCATTTTATGTAGTATAAAAGTGACCCACTTTCAGATGCAGTTCTAAAGTTTCCTTATCAAGAATAGGACATTTGCAGTCTGGCTCTGGGCATCTGATGAAATCTTCCTTAAGCTCCTCATTGCTATCTCCCTTTTCGCTCATCCGAGTTTTCTTACTTTTCACAAACCCACTTTCAGAATTAGTAATGCTTTCCTTCAGCTTTAAATGATGTCTAGTTATATGTACTTTCAGTTGTCGCATATTCGCAAATTGACAGGGGCAAAACGGGCAGGGTTCTCCACCAGGAACATGGGCAACCTATTTTAAGAATATCATTTATGTAATTTATAAACTAATTGTAATTACTGTAATAGTTTTACCAACTTACTCGTGTGTGGATCTTCACAAAACACTTCGATTTCAAATTTTTGCCGCAGATATCGCAACTTATGCTGCCAGTTGATATTTCTGGAGACTTGTGATTGGAGACTTTAATTTGCTTTACTTCAGATTTAAATTGGCTTGCTTTTACGTGCAATTGTCCAGATTCCCTCTTGTGATGATATGCCACATGTACATTCAAGCTGTTTTTGCTTTTGAAACTGCACGTGCAAAATCTGCAAGCGAACAGGCTCCCAGGAACATGACAATTCTAAAATGGTAATTTAAAAAGGTATATTTACATCGTATAACATTTGCAATTTACTTGACTATATAATGCTGGGTATACTGAATAGGTACCTGTACGTGAAAATTCCAGTTGAAACGATTCTTGAAACGCAAAGAACACAGCTTACATTGAAATATTTGTTCTGCTATTTCCTTTTTCGGCGAAGGATCTCTATTACTTCTAATTCTGTATCGAAACAGCAGAACCCAGATATATATATAAATATTTGTATACAAATACTAAAAAATTCGAACCTTGTTTCTTTCACGTAGCTGTTTTTCTTGTGGTACAAAGTTACATGAACTTTCCGTCCTAAATTCGAGGCAAAAGAGCAGCAACAGTAAAGGCATTTAATACCTGATTTTACGTGCGCCTTCTGTAAATTAGCAAATACAAAATGTATTTTCAAAATGGGTTTCATCACCTATGAGTGAATTAGTCTTACTTCAATATGACGTTTGTAAGCCCCAATCGAGACCCAGAAGCCACAAAATTTACACATCTTACAGTTCTTGGTCTTTGAAAGCTCTCTATAATAAACATTCAGGTAATTAGAATTAATTCGAATCACCTCGAATTTAGGACGGAAAATTCTTGTGTCTTTGTACCACAAGAAAAACAGCTACATGAAAGAAACAAGGTTCGAGGTTTTTTACAGAATTAGTAATTAGAATTAATGAGACAACAAATTATATATTCATTATAATATTATTATTCAGTGAGTAATTTCATACTTTTTGAAGGGTTCAGTTTTCTTTATATTATATCTCTCATGAACAATATTTTGCTTTAGTGGTTTAGAACTGTGCTTCATCTCAGTGTGTTTGCTGCGCTTCCAACTGGAGCGATGTTCTCTCTAACAATAAAACGATGAATCATCTTAATTAAAAAGAACTCTATAATTTTAAACCTAACAGTAATGTTTTGTGTACCTTAACATGATTTTTCCAATTATTTTTGAATTTGGAAGAGAAAGAGCAAAAGTCGCAATAGTATCTGATTTCTTCTTCGGGCGAAGTATTTTCTTCTGGAAGACACAGGTCCCACAGGGGAACTATTGGTTCAATTACAGGTGGAGCTGAATTCTGTTCTGTCAAAGGTGACAGCACTTCTGTTTCAGCGTCAGCGTCATCATTATTTTGATCTTTGATAGGAGACAGTTGAGGCATCTCGGTTAAACTGTCCGACAACGTTTCAATAGGGGTTGTCTTTGTCCTAATCACCTTTGATGGGTTTATCCTTTCCAGAACCACTGTTACGGTCGGCAAACTGGATTTCAAATTCTCCAGGTGCTTTAATCTTGACCTCCGAATCTCGTTCATCACCAGCAGATTTGCGAAATAGCCTGGCCGGTACAATTTGTCGAATTCCAAAGGTCTGTCTTCTGCATTTGCATCCAACAGAAGGCATTTGTCCTTTGAGTGGTTTTGAAGACTTTCCAATGTCAGAAATGCACGACCACAACAACTGTAGATACTCCCCATATCGAATAATTTCAATCGACCTAAGAAAATAAGTTAATACAAAACAATTAAATGATTGTGCATAAAGAATACTCAAACAAATCAATAAAGGAATCCCAAAATAGGACTGAGTAACTTCCGCAACTTAACTCAAATATACCCAGCACTGTAATAAAAATATGTACATAAAATATTATAAAATATGTACATTTGTAAATAAAATATTATAAAATATGTACATTTGTATATAAAATATTATAAAATATGTACATTTGTAAATAAAATATTATAAAATATGTACATTTGTAAATAAAATATTATAAAATATGTACATTTGTACATAAAATTTATAAAGTATGTACATTTGTAAATAAAATATTATAAAATATGTACATTTGTACATAAAATATTATAAAATATGTACATTTGTAAATAAAATATTATAAAATATGTACATTTGTACATAAAATATTATAAAATATGTACATTTGTAAATAAAATATTATAAAATATGTACATTTGTACATAAAATATTATAAAATATGTACATTTGTAAATAAAATATTATAAAATATGTACATTTGTAAATAAAATATTATAAAATATGTACATTTGTACATAAAATTTATAAAATATGTACATTTGTACATAAAATTTATAAAATATGTACATTTGTACATAACATTTTATAAAATATTTACATTTGCACCCAAAATTTTATAAAATATTTACATTTGTACATAAAACAGTATGTGCACATGTACATTTGTACATATTTTATAAGATATTTACATTTGCACCTAAAATTTTATAAAATATTTACATTTGTACATAAAACAGTATGTGCACATGTACATTTGTACATATTTTATAAGATATTTACATTTGCACCTAAAATTTTATAAAATATTTACATTTGTACATAAAACAGTAGGTGCACATGTACATTTGTACATAAAACAGTAGGTGCACATGTACATTTGTACATATTTTATAAGATATTTACATGTGTACATAAGTTATCATAAAATATGTACACTTGTACATAAAATATTAAAAAATATTTACATGTGTACATAAGTTATCATAAAATTTGTACACTTGTACATAAAATATTAAAAAATATTTATATTTGTACATAATTTATCATAAAATATGTACACTTGTACATAAAATATTTACATTTGTACATAAATTATCATAAAAATGCACATTTGTACATAATTTATCATAAAATATGTAGATTTGTACATAAATTATCATAAAATATGTACATTTGTACATAAATTATCATAAAATATGTACATTTGTATATAAATTATCATAAAATAAGTACATTTGTACATAAAATACTATGAAATATGTACATTTGCACATAAATTATCATAAAATAAGTGCATGTGTACATAAAATATTATAAAATAAGTACATTTGTGCATAAATTATCATAAAATATGTACATTTGTACATAAAATATGTGCATGCGTACATGAAATGCAATAGAATATGTACATAAATGTAATAAAATAACATAAAATAGCTCATAAAATCTGATACAGTAAGTACATAAAAATAAAATAAATATTGTAGATAAATGAAAATGATAGCAGTACCTTCCGGTCTTTTAATTATAAAATTTCCGTCTTCGTTTTTCCGGTTCAATTCCGGGAGTGGCTCCCAGACAGTCAAAGTAGTAGCCATTCTATCGATGACACTCCTTCTTTGACCACAAAATGAAATAGTCCTAAATAGTTCTATTTGTGAAGGCTGCAGCTGACGACCTACGGACTCTGGCACATTTGGCAGTTTTCCATAAGTCAAGTCGTGTCTTATTTTTGTCAGTCTTTGAGTTTCAGTTTCAGTTAATTAAATAAATGCTCTGGATTCCTGGATCTGTGTGGTTTTAAAACTATAGTAGTTATATTAATGTATTTAAGAAAGGTCACTTGGGATCTTGAAAACTGAAAAGGAATAGAAAACTGAAAGAAGTACTGTAGATAAGAGAGCACATGGACATGCCTCTGACCTCTGATAGAGTTTTATATTTTGGCATTGACAGCCTTTGAAAGAGAAAAGTTGTGACACCTTCCCCTGAGTGGGTGGCAATTGACAGAGATTACATAATGAATGGACAACTAATCTAAAAAAAGAACTGAAGAGGAAAACCAAATTCACGGTATTCTAAATTATGTAATAAAATAGTGCCGTGAAGCAACAAGCGGCAGTTCCCGCTTATTTCGTATCTGCCTCTAGCCTTATCTCCTTTCCTTCGACTGCTTTTCTTTCTACGATAACTCCGCACTCCACGAAAACAATCTCGCACTTACCGACTTACACTGCTTCAGTGCTTCCCTAAAAGATCTTCCAAATCACGTAGAAGGTGATAAGACTACTATTTATGAAAATGAATCGTTTGCTTAAAGATAAGACTCTTTTCGGTAGAGAGTGTATTTACACGTAGATACTCTGTTAAAGACACATAGGTCACCGGTCACCGTTGAAACATATTTATAAAATGTTTCTTCAACATACCATTCAAATGTACCATTACGGTAACATGAAATTGGTGATAAGAAAATTGTTTATGTAAGTACAATACACGTATAGCTTTTTTATCTTGCTCTTTCGTTGTTTCGTTGGAATCTTGTGTTTAGTCTAGCTTTTAATGAAACTTTTAATAGCTGTCTTTTCTGCTTGTTCATTTTTTTGCCCAATTGACCTCAACAGCACCCCCAGTGTCACAGCTATTATTAAACACGTATTATGTTCGTGCATAACTGTACTGTAACATAACTGTACAAGTAAACCATGAATGTTAATATCGGATACTGGAAAATATGCAAAGTTGTGTTTTGTGTCACCAAAGAATATTACATTTACTTGCATGCATGGACTGTATATATCTATAACTATATATATTTTATATTTACCTATATATTTATATAAATATTTAAGATTTGAGATAAATATAGATAGAAATTTGTAATAGCCGTTTCTTATAAAACGTTATAGATATAATATACAATTTATTAAGCACAATCGCATGCAGATTACGTAATACATATAATAATAATATATATAGTAATTCATGAATAATCTGTTACAACAAAAACCGGATAGACTATAGTTGTGTCCAGTTATGAGAACACATCTAAAACACATAATTACTTGCTGTATATTATTATCTTTCACTTATTTTCCGTTGATTTCCGTATTTGCTTCTACTTTTGCGGACTTTTCCATGTCGAAGTTCATGATTTCTCAAATGGAATTTACTCGGTAGTCTCAAATCACATTTAGAGCACTGAAACGGAAAACTTTCTCGGACATCTCTTTGGGGATCGAACACAACCGTTGACTTATGGGCCCCTTTAAGGTGCTTTACGAATTTCATGTGTGCAGGAGTCTTTTCACTGCAGAAACAACATTTGAACATTCGAGTCTCTTCACAAAAGAAATCATTCATGTCCACCTTTTTCGACTTTCCGAAATGAATCACGGACGATTTGTGGCGGTTGATGTGCAGAGTCAGTTGGCCAATCGGAATGCTTACTTTGCAAATTCCACACTCGAACATCAGAGGTCTCGAACGTGATGGTTGGCTGAAACAAAAATTCATAAAATTATTAATTCTCTTTAAACGAAGAATTAATACAGTATTATTTTTCTTTACTAGATTTTGTAGATTTACTTTATAGGCGTGGGTTTGTTTATTTCTGCATGACGAAGTCTATTATGGTCGTATAGAATATCTTTACGGGTGAACATTTTATCACACTTGGTGCACTTATGCGAAGCCTTTATTTGGATATTAGTTTTTTCCTTGGCACTTAAAATGGAATGGATACCTCGAAGATGGCGTCTGAAATGGTTTTTCCTCTCCGTCGAATATACACAGAGTGGACAAGAGAATTTCGAAGATTGTTGAGAGTAGCAGGTCATCAAATCCATTTCTTTCGGTTCCAAATCAGTTTTATCACCATTTCTCTTCTTCTGATTAGGTATCTTCTTATTGTTCTTGTCATGCCACCGTTTGTGCAAAATTAGACTTTGCATCCTTGAAAATGTTTTGTGGCACTTTTCGCAAGTATAGCCATCATCTCCTTTTCCATGCTCTTTAATTTCGTGGCTGGACAAAAGCCACGCATTCTTGTATTCCGCAGAACAGATTTTACACGAGTGAAGACCTTGCTTGATTCTGATGGAATGAACTTGTTTCAGGTGATTTCGGAGATGAGTTTCGTCAACGAAAGGTTTTCTACACTTGGAACATACGTGTTTCAACTCTCTGAAATGAGAATAGTGGATTTTGTAGTGGAGAGCCAAACTTCTGAACCATGGAAATGTATTTCCACAGATTTCACACTTGAATTGCTTTGCTGTCTCCTGGTGTGTTGATTCGTGAAGGCCTAATCTCACTTTTGAAGGAAATGATTTCCCACAGGTACAAATGTAATTTCCTCCGTGTACCCTATCAACGTGGGCTTTCTTCAGGTCTTTAGATAAGAAAGATATATCGCAAACTCTACAAATTAAATCACTATCCTTTGCTTCCATCACAGTTTGTTCCTTAAATTTTATATTGCAACCTAAAAAATAAAAATACATATAAATATCATTTAATTTTAATTCGTGTACGTATTATACACCGAATTAAATGTAATATCGTACCTGCGGAAATTGCTTCAGTTGTACCAGGATGAGATTGAACTAAATGTTTCCTTAACAGAGTTATACATTCAAAACTATCTTCGCAGTGGTTGCAATTGAAAGGGTGTTCCCGGAGGTTGTGTATATTTCGCTTGTGCTCTTCCAAACTATTTTTGCTGTAGAAAGATTTTCTGCATAGTGGACAGGAAAAACTGATAGTTATACCGCTGTGCATGGTTTTCATGTGGTTTTTCAGAAACCATTCAAAAGAAAATTTTTCAATGCAAAACAAACATTCGTGTTTGAAAACTATTTCTGAATGCACACTTGCGCAGTGATTCTTCAACAATTCTTCTTCTGGAAAGTGTCGGTGACATTCCTCACACTCGAAAGACTTTATTTCCCCTTCCAGGTCCCACTCCAACTGGTAAATCTTTACAACTGCAAATTTCTCTTTGAATTCAAGTCCTTTTCTTGCATTAGCCAAATTCTTGAACACCTTTGTATCTGATTCCTTTTCAACATCGTTTGGAAGAATAGATTCAATTGAGTCGGGGTCGTATTTCATCACTAGGTCATCCTCGATGGGAGGCACTGGCACTGATAACTCAGTTTCAGTCTTAATTTTTTCAAACCTGACATCAAAGTTTCTTTCCTCAGTTTCCAGTTTAACCATTTTAGGAAGATTTGGTTTTGAGGTCTTCTTTGAGTTTTCTGTCATATTCACACGATTCTCTTGCAAAGGACTTTCCTCTCTGCCGGTTTCTACAATACGAACTGGACATATAAGTGAATACCACAAGGTTCTTCGGTTTTTCTTTGAGTATATTATATTACTTCTAATGATGGTGCAACAAGTGAAGATCCTTTTAAACAGCTGGAGTTGCAATTAATTATAGCAACGAATTCTATTCATTTGTACACACTTAACAAATCATGAAAACGAATTCATGAATGGAGAAGTGGCAAACTATTTTATGTGCTGTGTTCAGCAAATATCAAAATAGAGTATTTTACTGACCTGGAACAATCCCGGAACAGAATGTTCATGTGAATTCTGGAGAATATGAATCTTTGGCGCCATGGTACACAAGAATGAAGGTGACACAAAGTGAGACTGCGACTAACTGTTCACAGCACATTCAATAAAGCAATTTTCCTGCAAATCTCGTTAACAAAATTATGAGATTTGCACACTATTAAAGAATGAATTGAAAAATGCGTATTCCCTGCTTGTGGTTATAATATGAAGAAATGAAGTAAACGAGTTTAATTTCCAATGAAAACACTTCTGTAGAAAATTTTTCTCAAAGAGCAAATACAAATCTGAAGGAAACACAAAACATATACAAACAAATAAAACGTAATGATACATAAAAGTTTGCAAAATACATAAAGCATGCTGCAGTTTTAGCATTCTGTTACCGGAAGTTACATATTATTTGATGAATTGACAATTCAATTGAAATTGAATTTAAAACTGGAGTCTCTTTTTAATAAAGGCTACAGACACTTTTACCCAATATTTATTTTAATAATTTCTGTAGCTTGTATAAAGTAAAGGTAATGCAGATGAACATCCTAACCATTGTTAAGCATGCATATTCAAGAAACCCATACCATACTGTTTTTGCACAGTGTTTGTCAAAACACATAAATAGTGGCTGATGCATGTGCCTGCTGCATGCTTGTATGAGAGAATGCATTAATATAATTAGTGGTATTCCTACTGACACTGTGAAACGTTTCTCATCACGTAGATTATTCGCCTCATTGCTTGCAGGATAAATAATATTATTATTACTTTCTGCTTGCTTGACCAGCTATCCATTGTATTATCAACGTATGTAAGAGTTTGAACGTTTCAACTGGTTCTGCAGTAAACAAAACTTACGTACAGATAACTCCATTTGCATCATCCTTGTTGTGAATATCTTTAAGTGTGTATCTGCCAATGCAGTATTCTTTACACTGGAATTCTCACTATTCCTAATATTAGTCAGCTTTATCCAGTTTCTACTAATCATTTAAAACTTCTATATTTGCACCTATTTACTTAAAACGTAAATTCATTCGGTAGTTTATCGTAGTAGCTGCATTTTCTAAAAGATAACCACTTTAGGAAAACGATGAATTCTGAGAAATTATTGCGGATGACTCACAACAAGGTGAAGTTCGTTGGTCTCTGTCTCAAGCTGACGTTCTGTTCGTCCTGCTTTTACTGCACAGCATTCGTTACATGATATTACGTAAGAGATGCCGGTCTGTGTGGCACAAACGTTGGACAGGTACGTATTACCTGTGTGGAACACATGCATTGCTATTCATAAAACGCGATGCTTGCAACATAAAGCATTCATTCCTTCGTGTGGCTCCACATTAGACAGACTCAGTTGCATGTCTGCAAAGTGATAACACAAAAACAAAGAATATTAGCATAAAAGGTTAAGAAGAGGAAGAAGGCAGCGCAAAAATCAAATCGGAGATAGCTCCGACTGGAACCGGGTCCAATCACCCGCACTCTCCTGGAATTCCACAATGTGAATCAGCTGCTATCCTTACAATAATACATCGAGGAAAATTTTTCCATATTTTGTACATTTTCTTCTTGTTCTTCTTACACATACACAACATTATTTTGTTATTAGATGCTCAGAAAAGGAATTATGAATACACAATAGCTGTAAATAGATATACAACACAATTGTGCCAAATACAGTTTGGAATATTCTACATAAGTACCTACATACAAATACAAACACAAACCTTATAATATAAGTTGTCTGCAGTACAAAACTTAATAGAATTCTTATCTACATAAATAAGCACAAAGTTAATCTGCCATATTTACAAATAAGAGATAAGTAGTTCCATAGGATGAACCACAGTGAGGTACATTCACATTAAGCATATACACTACTAGTGCAACTTTTCAGTATTATTTTCGTTCTTGACTTATTGTCATATTCATCTGGGAACCTGTGAAATTATTATGGAAACCTTCTGTGGCTCAAACTCTTCTTTCTGGGTAAGAAACAAATAAATCATACCTACTTATCTATCCATATTGCTTGTTTGTTAATCACAAAAATATATTTATGTGGTGGAGGGCACGCAATTACAGTTTGTCACATTGCATCGTTGCGTTTATTTATAGCTCTTCAGAATACTCATAAATATACTTAACATAATACTAGGCTAGGTTTTACATAACTTTACATGTTAGGTTTCAGCCGCCCCAGAGAAACATAATATCGCCTTTTGTTTGTGCGTTGTAGTTTTTATATGAAGAATATTGCTATAATCTTATATACACCTCTATTAGCTATTGACTTTCGTTTTTTGGTTTCTGAAAGTGTATCTGTATGTAAGAACGATCAATACATCGGACAAAAACATATCCTTGAAACTGTCAGTCACATTGGTACAAGTCCATGCAAACTAACACTGTCAGAATATTACGTAACATTATTATAAATCTATAGCCCTGCATATTCATAGTGGGCTTAAATGTATTTAGAATTTATAAACACAAAATACCCTTGAACTCTCTTACAACTTAGTATGTTCACTTGGAGTCTGCTTTTGGACACTACTTGACTCTCTTCCTATAGAAATTAATGCTAAGTAAATGCTGAGTCATATTAGGTTATATAAATAATGAGAAATGAGATCCGGTAAAAAATGAATATGAAGAGATGTCCTTCAGACAAGTTTACTTAAGCAGATTCTCCATATCCCATCCCATTGCTTTGATTCTATTTGCTCTAACCACACAATTCATAAGCAAACACGAATATTTATTACCTTGCACCTCTAATTATAATTATAGGTTAATTATCAGTTAGTCTACATGCATGTGCTTACCTATGCATCACAAAATATACATAGTATTTAAAATTATTTGTCCAAAATGCTTTTATTTGCATAGTACTCTTGCAAAACTCATAATTAGTCATTTATTGATGTTATAACGCTTTTCATATTAATGTACCAAAAATAGTTGTTCAGAAATTAAGATTTTATTCCAGGACCGATTTTCTACTTTGGCATATTCTTGTATATAGTAAGATATTTGTAATAAATGTATGAAAAGTAATGTTGTAACTGGACCTTAGGATTGGAATGTGACTTGGAACACGAATGACCCGGACTTCACCCCTTGTTTCGAACAAACTGTTCTCCTGTGGATCCCCTGTGGTCTCCTGTGGCTAACGACCCTCGTAGAACTCAACAACTATGCCACTATCGAATACCCCATTCCACTACGCAGATCTTACTACAGTAATTTAAAAGCACTCATATGTCTTAGTATCATCGCCCTTCAAATAGCTATCGTCTCCTGTCAGTTCTATTTGGAGGACTCCAGTGATGACGAAAAAGCGTCCCCCGCCCCTCCAGTAGAACTTTATACTCCAATTATTAGAATATCTTCATTAGTAAGTCTATTCTTAATTATCTCTTGCATTTTTATTGTTTTAATAGGTATAGATGGGCATAATTGTAATAATTTCCTATTTTCTGCAGGTATTAGCATTTATTCTTCAGATAGGTCATCGACGTAAAGGAATTCGGACTTCCGGTTTCCAATTTCTGTTTTGGTTGTTCCTGTCAGTGTGTGAAGCCATAGCTTTGAGATCTATGGTGAACAACCACGGGAACCATGGAGCCATTTTCATCCTATTCACTATTTACTCGTCCCTTGTTTTTCTACAATTTCTTTTTCACTGTTGGGCAGATGCGTCTCCGTTGGCATATCATGGGGCACAACCACTCATCGAAGAAACCGTTAGTTTCGTTAACTAATAAAGGTGAATTACTGATCTACGGAATAAAATATAAAATTGACTAATGAATTACAGGAGGGTGAAGGGATTCCTTGTCCAGAACTGAAAGCGTCCTTTCTTTCCCAACTATTTTTCCATTGGACAGAATCATTTATCTGGAATGGGTTTAGAAATCCTATAAAGTTTGAGAACTTGTGGGAACTTCGGCCGATTGACAAGTCGAGTCGCATTGTGTCCGAATTCCTCAAATATTCGAAACCGCAATTGAAAGATAATCAAGCAGTTCCAAAACGTGGAATTTGGAAAACCATCTTGGTACCGTTGTGGAAAACGTTTGGAAGTACTTACCTATGGGCAGTTGTGATAAAGCAGTGCTGTGATCTACTTTTATTTGTTTCTCCTCAAATCTTAAGGTGCTTTTTTGACATACATGAGTTAGAAAAAGATTGTTTTTCGAATTGCTAATATTTACTGAGATTTTTTTCCATTTTAAAGTTTACTGATCCACCACGTGGAGAATTACAAAGAGGAGTTTGCGTGGAAAGGGTACTACTTCGCACTGCTAATGTTGGGAGCATCAATTGTGCAGAATTTAATGATGAATTACTACTATTACTTGGTTTGGGTGCTCGGAACTAACATTAGGTCGACGTTGAACTGTTCCGTGTACCGGAAGTCCCTTAAAATATCGAATGCGGAAAGAAAAGGTGACGATTTTGGTGGTAATTGCATTATTTGGAAAAGAAAAGGTATGAAGTGTGCATAAAATATACTGTTTTGGTATATCAGAGTCGACGACGGGGGAAATCGTGAATCTGATGAGCGTGGACGTTGACAAGGTCATGAATCTGATCACGTGGTTCGACCAAGTTTGGGGAGCACCAATCCAGATCTCCATTGCGCTCTACTTCCTCTATGCTCAGTTGGGGCCAGCTATTTTTGCCGGTTTGGGGGTCCTAGTCATTTTAATTCCACTGAACCTGTGTGTCATGTCCAAAATGGAAGTGTACCAAACGGCGCAGATGGAAACGAAGGACGAAAGGGTGAAAATGATGAATGAGATTCTCTCGGGTATCAAAATTCTCAAGTTCTACGCCTGGGAACCCTCTTTCCAAGAGAAAGTTGCAAATATTCGTGGGAAAGAGGTCGGCATTCTGAAGAAACAGGCCTACATCAATTCATTCATTGAATTCTGTTGGAACTCTTGTCCACTTATGGTAATTCTTCATTTCCAAAATAGTTTAACTAAGGTGTAAAATGCATTTTACCTGAAAACAGTTTTTTTCACCTTAGATTGCTCTTGCTTCCTTCGCAACTTATATTATGATGGATTCCACGCACATTTTAACCCCTCAAAAGGCATTTGTGTCAATATCACTATTTAATCTTCTGAATGTGCCTACGACCCTGCTTCCCATGATATTGGCCAAAACCGTGGAAGCTAGAGTAAGTTTAAAACGTTTATGCGACTTTATGAATTCGGAAGAACAGGACGAAAACGCTGTTGAACACAGCGGGGGTGAAGAGAATCCCATCACAGTGCGAAACGCAACTTTTGCCTGGGAAGAAGATAAGGAAATTCTGAAGGACATTAACTTGGAAATAAAAAGAGGGTCCTTAGTAGCTGTTGTTGGTGTTGTAGGCTGTGGGAAGTCCTCTCTTCTTTCAGCACTTTTGGGGGAGATTAGAAAACTAAGGGGGAAAGTGAATGTAGTCGGAAGTACAGCTTACGTGGCCCAGCAAGCGTGGATACAAAATGCAACTGTTCAAGATAATATTCTTTTCGGAAGTCCAATGGAGTCTCGGAGGTACGACAAAGTTTTAGATGCTTGTTGTTTAAGGGCAGACCTGGAAATTCTTCCCGGTGGGGATAAGACGGAAATCGGGGAAAAGGGGATCAACTTGAGTGGTGGTCAAAAACAAAGAATAGCTTTGGCCAGAGCTGCTTATCACAACGCAGATATCTATCTTCTTGATGACCCTCTTAGTGCTGTTGACTCTCATGTGGGAAAACACATCTTTGAAAACCTACTTGGTTCGTCTTCAGGTCTACTGAGAAATAAAACGAGAGTTCTCGTTACTCACGGAGTCACATACTTACCACAAATGGATAATATTATTGTTATCAAGGATGGGGAGATCTCCGAGTCTGGAACATACAAAGAACTTCTGGAAAAGAGGGTAAATTTAGTAATTGAGGAGAAATGAATTGAAAAATGAATTTATTTCAACGATTTCTTCATTTCTTAGGGTGCATTTGCTGATTTCCTGGTGCAATACATCGGGGAGACGGCGGACGATGACGAAGAGACTGGAGAAAGTTCGGAAATCGTTCGGGACTTAAAGAATGTAGTTGGGGCATCCAAAGTACAGCTTGCAAAGCAGCGTATAAGGTCACGACCTTCAGAAAGCGATAGTCTGTTGAACGAGGAAACGAAGGAGGAAAATAAGCAAAGGAAAGATAGTTTAGTTCTTGATGGAAAGGAAAAGTTAATTGAAGAAGAAACAACTGAAACGGGGAATGTGAAATTCTCTGTTTATCTAGCGTACTTCCGAGCAGTTGGATTTCTCCCTCTGTTCTTCATCGTTCTCTTCTACTTTAGTTATCAAGGTTAGATAATTATTTGCTAGGAGTAGCTTTTTCTATCATAATGCAAATATTCTACAACTAATTATCCTTTAGGATTCGGAGTCGGTTCGAATATTTGGTTATCCGTTTGGTCCGCGCATTCTGTTGACAATGGGACTCAGAGCAGTTCCAACCGAGACATGTATCTAGGAGTGTATGCAGGCTTGGGTATCACCCAGTGCATCACTGGACTCTTTGCAGCTGTGATCCTACAAGTAAGTGTACTAAATGCATCCAAGAAAATGCATAACGGGATGTTGGCCAGAATTCTCAGAGCGCCCATGTCTTTCTTTGACACCACACCAATGGGCAGAATCGTCAACAGATTTTCAGAGGATGTCCAAACTTTGGATCAAAATATTCCTTGGTACATTTCAGAATATATTTCCGCTGTCTTTAAGGTACCTATTTTAAATAACTTTATTGCTTCTCTCATTTCCTAAACCAATAAGTTTCCAATATGGGCGAATAATTTTTATACACCATTCTTTTAGGTGTTGGCAACAATGGTCGTCATTAGTATCACCACTCCCATATTTCTGGCTGTGGTTTTCTTCGTTTCTATATTTTACATATTCTTACAGGTATGTAAAAGAATTAACCTGTTAATAAACAATTGAATCAAGCAATAAATAAATTATTGTGCTATTGCTTTGGCAGAGGTATTACATAATGTCTTCCAGACAACTTTTCCGAATCGAATCAACAATGCGATCGCCTATTTTCTCTCATTTCACGGAAACCTTGAATGGAACGAGCACGATTCGTGCGTATCGTGCACAGGACAGATTTATACTAGAAAACGAAAAGCGAGTCGAGAGTCAGCAGAAGACACATTTCCCTTGGATAGTCATTGAAAGGTAAAATTCCTAGGAAATTATCTAAGGAAATTATCTAAGGCATTTCTATATAAATTATTCTTCACTACTAAAATATTAAAATCCGAATTCCTCTCAGATGGCTTGGAGTACGACTCGAGGCACTTGGGAACATCGTTGTTTTCTTTGCAGCTTTGTTCTGCGTTATGGAAAGAGATTCCATAAAATCGAGTGCGGTGGGATTGTCCATTATGTATGCACTCCAGATAACTCAATACATGAATTGGTTAACACTGGTCAGTTCCTACTTGGAAACGGATATCGTGGCTGCTGAAAGAATCAACGAGTATTCTAAAGTAGTACAGGTTGGCAAATTAATTCCCATTTGATAATTAATTGGCTAACTGAGAATTAATTCTCTGTTTTCTATTGACATTAATATTAACATTATGGAAAATTAATTGTTTAGGAAGCAGAGTGGGAAAAGCCGGAAAGGAAACCAAATGTTTCTTGGCCAGAGAATGGGCGAATAGCATTCGAGCATTTCAGTACTCGCTACAGAGAAGGTTTAGATTTAGTCTTGAAAGATGTCAATTGCCAAATTGAACCTGGAGAGAAAATTGGTATTGTTGGAAGGACAGGTATACAAAACTGTGGAATTTCTTCTTAAAGAACCCAGGATTTGCATGCAAACAGAGTAACAGTGGAGATGTATCATTTTTGTAGGTGCTGGGAAATCTTCGATCACATTAGGATTGTTTAGAATTATAGAAGCGTCAGAAGGGACAATATGCATTGATCAAGAAAACATTTCAGAATTGGGTTTGCACGATGTTCGCCAAAGATTAACGATAATTCCCCAGGATCCTGTTCTGTTTTCTGGAACACTTCGTTTCAATTTGGATCCCTTTGAGCACTATTCAGATAGCGAGCTTTGGGTTGCTTTGGAATACTCCCATTTAAAGGATTTCGTGAAGGGTCTCGCTGAAGGACTCCAACATGAAATTTCGGAAGGGGGAGAAAATCTTAGGTAACGATGATAAGGATGAGGTGTAACGAATTATGAGGGATAACTCTAATTGAGGTTTGAAACTGGTAGTGTTGGTCAACGTCAATTAGTCTGTTTGGCCAGAGCTATTCTCAGAAAAACTAAAATCCTTGTTCTGGATGAAGCAACTGCAGCTGTCGATTTGGAAACAGACGATTTGATTCAGCAAACTATAAGAAAGGAATTCCAGGACTGCACCATACTCACCATAGCCCATCGTCTAAACACAATAATGGACTCTTCCAGGTCAGTTTCCCCAAATAAGTCAATTCTATTGGTAATAAGTTTGAAATCCTAATTTCCTATGGGATTCGTTTACAGGGTGATGGTTTTAGACAAAGGAGTCATTTCAGAATTCGACTCTCCGTCCAATTTGTTATCTAACCAGAACTCACTGTTTTTTAGCATGGCCAAAGATGCTGGCATCTCTGCATCTGCATTATGAATATCTACGAACCTCTGTTAAAGATTTATCCTTTACTTTAATGTTTTGAGTTTTGTTACGAAAAAGTAAAGTTGATAATTATTATGATATTTATTTTGGAAGAATTTTTATTTGTAGTAAATTCGTTATCATAAATTCATAATGAGATTTAATTAGTATTGAATATCGAAATAATGGTATTATTTGGAAATTATTAGTTTAGTGTATCTTTAAGAAAGATCAGACAGGAAAGAGTTTCAATCGAATCTCTTGTTGCGATTCTTGAATCGTCTCGCTTTTTCTCTCAGTCTGTCGACTGAACTTTCGTCAATCTCTTCGTACCAACGCTTAGCCTCCCCACCCACTAACTTCGGAGATATTTCATTCGTCTCCGGTTGCGTTGCAATACTTTCGGAAGTTTCTTTTTCATTTCCTTGAGCTAGGACTTCCTAAAGGAACCAAAAACTGTTTAAACGCAAACACTACGGAGGAATTGATTAGAAAAGTCACAAAAATGCAAATATTTTACTAATTAGTCACAAAAATGCAAATATTTTACTAATTAGTCACAAAAATGCAAATATTTTACTAATTAGTCACAAAAATGCAAATATTTTATTAATTAAAGTCCCAAAATGAAAATATTTTGCTAATTAAAGTCCCAAAAATGAAAATATTTTGCTAATTATTAGTTATGGAGTTACTTCAAATTCCAGATCCTCCGGTTTGTGTCGAAAGCCCGATGACAAACAAATCGCAGCAGCGAAAACCACCAAAGTCAGCAGAACTATCTTCATAATTGCAAATAAGAATCTTTACAGATTTTGAAAATGAAATATGAACGGGTGTGTCTAATTGTCAGTTTACTCTTGAATATATTCTAGTACACTAATAGTTGAAGCAACTATCTGTCTTTCATGAGTCTTTTCTTTGCTTTTTTGATTTAAGCAATTTTTTCCTTGTTTGTTAGTACCAATAATTATATTCGTTTGCAATCATTGCATTATGCCGTAAAACTCTAATTAACTCCCATCATTTCTTTCCAGAACTTTCCAGTTGGATTTTAGTAATAGTATAATCTATATCTGTGGTTTTTCCAACTCATTTCACAATGAAATAGTAGTTCTGCTAAAATGAGACATTTGACTCTTCATGGAAATAAATCGTTGAACTATGGCACTCTGTATAATTACAGCACTCCTAATACATATGTAGCTCAACTTCGTAATTGCATGGATATTTATATTATCACAATGACTTACGTCGCTTTAGGTTCACCGTAATCTGTGGTCTACTAATATCCTGTCAACATTCGTTGCTTAGTTCAATACACGATATTGCACCGTGTTTCTAAATTACATTACAAATCTAGAAACATAGCAAAAACTTACAGTCTTTGGTGAAACTGCTGCACAATACTCATACAAAAGAATTTACTTAGGCAAAAGAGGCAGATATATGCATGAGTTCCTATTTATTATGGAAGAGGACTAAAAAATCATTTTTTATGTTATTCTGATCATTTTTCAGAATCCAGAGCTTGTAAAAACTACATTATTGTGAAATGAGACAATTGTTATTTGATTCGAATCTAATTACTTTATTCGATAGATAATAATTCTTACTTACAACTAAGATCGACCGACATACAATACACCAAGGATTCTTACTGTGGCTAGAGAGGTATGTTAATGGAAGTACATTACACATAATTGGTTTGTAAACAATGAATGTTTCATCAACGGTGGTTTTACACTGTACAAGGAACATAGACTACACTTTACACATTTCTATTACCGTAGACTATACTACATTGCTTTTTCGGGGGCTTCTCACAACACCAACTCAGCTAATTATAATCGTCATTCTACTAACCAGAATTGTTGTTTTATTCCACTATAGGTATTTTAACACTAATTAAGTAGCATGGAATTGCCTCCAGCAAGTCTACACATCTAGAGGACAACTACAAATCTATAAGTTACTAGATTGTGAAGTAAAGGGATTCTATAAGTCTTAACGAAACGAATTGCTAAACCTAATTTATTCTTAACTAGTGACTTGTATGTTTTAATAACAGTATTAGCTAATACTATAACAGTAAAACCTATCTAAGTATAATAAACAGATATCTATACATTAAATTGCTATACAAGATACTACAATTATTATAGCTCTATAAGTATTGCACCTTACTACATTAAATGCTACACAAAAGAAAGATTTGCATTAAACTCTATTATTTATTATATAGTAATAATATTATAAACACAACCGTAACTACTACTTTGAAATAATATGTAATTATCAGCAACTAATTAACAGAAATAATCTAGGAGGTGGACATCAAAGTGATGATACCCAGTCAATCTTTACTGATGCTCCCTAGTTCAACATTTCCACTTAAACACTGTATGACCAATGCTTAGTTATAAAGTGGACCAGTGATCATACGCACATCTGCAATATTTATAACTAAGCATAATTAATTAATCGTAGAACAAATTCTATTGGCACCAATGCAATTAATAACAATATCCAAGAAAAGAAAATAAATGAATCTTGTGCGTATAATTCTTTGAGAATCACGTTTAAATTAACTAGCTATTTAATTACTTAGGAAGAATCACCATACCTAATTAAGATATACAATTCTAATATCTACTATTACTAACTAACACAATTAAATATATACAAATTCAACACGTACCTCTGTACCGTACTTACAGTTTAATATATACAAAATTATAAATGTCTAGCTATGCGTGTCGTGTACAGTACAAACAGTACAAATGTTTAACATGTAAAAAAGACCGGCGGAAGTAGAATTACTTGGAACAATTGCAAGTCCAGTGCCAGTTCGGCCCAGAGTCTTCGTAAATATTGTGATTAAATAGGAAAATGTTAAATTTTGAAAGTTGAGTCGAATTGCCTAGGATAATAAGTTGAAATGGAAATTGACCAGTCGAATAGATTAATAAGGCTACAATTTCCGAATTTTGAACACTAAGTATAGAAGTCGAATTTGTGCGTCTCCTGTGTTGTCTTCTATAATTATCTTGAAAGAGTTCAGTCCGCTTTGAACATGGCCCGATCAATTTTGTAGTACTCCTTCCCTGAGCGAGGTTTCATATTCGACGATTTCTTCGGAGAAGATGATATGTTCAGATTAGCATTATTGACGTTAACGTGAGCCATGACACTTGTCAGTGTGTCGTTTGAGCCGCGTGAGCAAGAAGACAGCGTTTCAATGTAGTCAGACATATCCGAAGTCCCGCTGCTTGTGCTGTTCGCGTCCGAGACTAGAGTTAGGGGGTTCCGGGGGCGATGGGGGTGTGGTTGGGGGCACTCTGAAGACTTTACTGCTGCCACGGTCGGGTTTCCAGGGATTTGGTGGCACACCGGAGCCAATATCGGTGTTGTTCCAACAGGGACACCTTCAGATACCACTTTCGGTTCCAATTCCTCTATGGTTTCGTAGTGTCTGGTAGCTAACTGTGGATCCACCAAGGAGTTGTCCAATTCCGAAGATTCGCTTTCCAGTTCAGAGGATTCTTGTGGTTTCGGGGTTGGTGTGGTGGAAGTGTTCTTTCCGTTCGATGTACTCGGGGATGGACGCTGAGATTTCCTTGGAAGAGATTCGTGGAGACATAAACTGCAATTATAAGAGATTTCCTGGATAATTTCTAATTTCCTGGATAAAAGATATTAAAGGTGAGAAATTGATGATAAAATCTTTATGACCCACCTGCCAATATCGTTCAAAGGAGAAGAATCATCGAAAAACAATCCTCCATCTCCCGAAACTCCAGAATCACTCGAACTGGCCGATCCTCTGTTAGCATGCCCACCTTTGCATGGAACGCTGGAAGATCTCCGAAGAGGAAGGTTGATTTCCGCATCGTGACTACTTCCCGCAACTCCAGCAGCACTGGCACTCGAACTTTGTTTACTAACCGAACAAGAGGAGGAACTCTCTTCAAAACTCCCGGTCGCAGTGACCACTCCGCTTTCGGTGTTCTTTTCACTTTCCGTCTCCCGATCTTCTGCTCTCCCTGTGTTTTCGTACTCGTTCTCAACTTTCTGTTCTTCTGCAACTTGAGGTACGATTGCATCTTTCTTGGCCTTTCCACCCGACTCTGCGTTCTCTCTTTGGTTTAGCTGACTTCCGTTTTGGACTAGCTCTGTGCTCGGTTGATTCAAAATCTCCTTCGCGTTTTCGTACAGCTGGAGCGAATCTGCAAATTCTAGGTTAACATAATTACTGATGGTGCTAATTTTCCCCAGTGGGGGTTGCAGATGCGAGTCAGGGTACTGAAGGGGAGACATAATTTGCGGTAGAGGCTGTGCAGTCTTTGTTTTGGGAGGGAGAGGCTTCGCGGGTTTGGGTTTGACCTCGACATTCATGTAATTGGGATGTTGAGGTGCTATTTGGCCTCGATTCTCATACACGGGATGATTATCACAGGGTTCCACGTTTTGTGTTGCGTGTGGCGGTTGAGACTGTTGAGGTGGGAAGGCCCTTGGAGTCTTTTTCGATTTGTCTACTTGAGCATAAATTGCGTTTGGATTTGGGTGGTGCGTCACAGAGGGATTACCCGCCGTCCGCATTGGCAGGGATCCAGTCACAAGAGGCATCTTCCCCTCGCCGTTCACACTTCTTTGGCTTATCAGTGATTTCGGATTTGGGAGACCTTCTTTGTGCTGGGGACCGGAGTGGGGGCAGGCAGGGGGCACGTCGTAATTCTCCAGAGCCTCTCGTGCCAAGATCGAAGACGCATTTTGGTAATGAGAATGCTGGATCTGTTGATACTGATGTTGGTGAGGTTGCAGTTGTCCAGGAGGAGGGGAGCAGCATTGACAAGAGGTGTTGTGTCCTCCATTATTCCCGGATGAGTAGCAGCACCCGCATCCAGATCCACAGTAACCATTGTTGTCCGTGTGACGACGGGGGGTGTCATAGAATTCAGAGAGTGGGTCCGAACCCATGGCCGAAGAGGCAATCGACCCTCTGTCCATCGCTTGCTTCTGAAATTACAAAATATTTCATTTTAGTTAGAAAATATTCCATTTTAGTTAGAAAATATTCCATTTTATTTAGAAAATATTCCATTTTAGTTAGAAAATATTCCATTTTCACCGAAAATATTTCATTTTAGTTAGAAAATATTCCATTTTCACCGAAAATATTTCATTTTAGTTAGAAAATATTCCATTTTCACCGAAAATATTCCATTTTAGTTAGAAAATATTCCATTTTCACCGAAAATATTCCATTTCCACCGAAAATGTATTTATTTGTCACGTCGACCCGAACCAGGGAGTCCACACCATTAGTCATTTATCTTGTTAGCCGCGACAATTTCAAATGTCAGCGAAAATAAACGACGGGTGCTTTGTTCGTGGATGACTCTGGTCCATAATAACTAGAAAAGAGATAAACAGGCTGGAAAACATGGAAAATTACCTTTGCCCAATCGATGGCTGACATTGATGAAGGTCCGGCATTGGTTCCCCCACAGCAGTTGGCTTGATTGGCGATGGCTACAGGAAGAGATGGAGCACATCGAGGGAAATCGTAATTCTCGTATGGACCGGGAGCTCCCACAACTCCCGGATGAAGATTTATCGGTGTTTTACTTCCCTGCTGCACTTTCTGTTCCACGGCACTATTGTAGTAAATCGGACTGCTTCCATTTCCATGTGCGGGCATTACTCTCCGGTGATTTTGACAGTGACAGCCATTTGCACATCCCGGAGCGAACCCGCAACCTGGACTCGTGGTGGAATTCGGATTAGAATTGACTTGACTAGTTCCCGGGCACCCGTGGCCATTATTGCTCCGAGGCACGGGTACTCTGTGTGGCGAAGAGCAGGTTGTCACCTGTCCAGAATAGTTCCCTCCAGCAGAAGAACATCCGTTATTACTATTTGCTGGACAACACCCGCTATTGTTCGTCTGCATTGATATCTGATTGCTCTGGAAGACCCCCGGAGGTGTGCTCGCCCGGGCTTTTCTCATTTCCGCCATCAACACAGATCGTGGTGTATCGTAGCAATATTCGGTGACACCGCCACTGCTCCCGTGACTGGAAATCGACAGGCGGTCACTGTTACCCGATCCGATGCTACCCTGAGGGGGTGGAGGAGGATTTGCTGCTGCAACAGTGGACATAGCTCCAACAACAGAATTGGAAGAGGAAACCCCCAAATCCATTGTCCACGAAGGACTTAGAACATCTTGACCTTGCTGCCCGAGTTTCGACATGCAAGATAAACACCGCTCCATTGCGGAAGGCAAGGGCTTCGCGATCTGCAACGGCTGAGGTTGTTGGTGAATATTTCTGGCTGGAGATATCGGTTGTTTTGGAACTGCGTGCTGACTTTCCTCTGGACACATGGCCACAGACATGTTATCGAAACTGTCCAAGTCGCACCTGGAAGAGGCTTCGGAGGACATCCAGAAGGATCCTGCCTGAGGTCCTGATGAAGAACCGTTGACGTTGCATGCGGAACAGAGTTCCTCCGCACTTCGACTTTCTCTCGGAGTAGGAGATATCGTTGAAACACTCAAATTGTTCGTCGCTCCCGGGGTCATGGAAATATTCGTGGTGGACTCTGCCGGGAGAAGAGTCCGCATTTCGGAGAGACGACTCGTCATTGACTTCCGCGGAGAGTCTGCAACTGTTTCACAAAATAAATCAAACACACATTAGCCATTGATATTTATTGCACAGGAACTACAATGTCTAGAACAGTTTCCCTTGATGTGCATGGAAATGAATTCCAGAGCGGATATTTAGAGATAAAGAGTCTTGCCATGCTGCACTCAATGCTCTGTGCGTGGCTCATGCTAATTCTGCTAATCTTTTCAAGCTGTGACTCTGGAACGCACCCTTTGAATATTCATTGCCCATTTCTCTTAGGTAATTTCCCAGAAACGCATTTCTCTCTCACTGTCCTCTCTGTCAGCCACTAAGTCTAACTTTACTGCTCTTAAAACCCACTTGGATATCCCACACACAATACAATTACCTATTGTGTGCGGAAGAACATATTCTTTCTCGCTAGTAGTGGGGTTCGCTCTCAGATAAATTCTTCACATCTGCAATAATGAATTGCCCGGTACATGCAGATAGTGAATGAGTAGTTTATAGTTTAGCAGTCGCAAGAAAAGTTATGTCTACTTGGCAATATGCTACAAATTCATTATTCATTCAAAGCTTCCAAGATTAACTCATGGACTAGATACGCATCTTCATTAACAATTCCAAGAACTAAATCCAAGAAGTTGAGAAGTCTAAACAAACCTCAGCACTTAATGTCTAGTTTACCAGGCGAGTTAAAATTAGAATCTCACTTTTGTATACCACAACTTTCAGAAAAGTTAAAACTGGTACCTGTTCCGAATCTCCTGGATGGCAAACGAACCAGTTGACCTTTGGATGACATGTCCAGGGCGTCTAGTATGGAACTCACTTGAGGGGGGTCAGGGACCAACACGTGCACTCCCTCCCCCTTACCACAACGAGACCCTCCTTCAAATACCAGTCTCCCGTCCATCAGGCCGTAACGTCTGTACACAAATTATCTCACTTTAATTTTTGTGACAAAATGCTGCACACAGACCTACATTTACTCAATATGATTATACACTGTAGCATTTAAAACTTTTAAATAGCATTTGAGAATGCAAAATTAAATATAAATATACTACTAATAAAAATACGAGAAAAGTCAAGAAATTCGTAATTTTCAAAGGAAAAATATTTTATATCTTTTAGAAACGTGTGATGAAGCGGTGAGAAGCTTAAGATTGATAAAAGTAACGCCTGTACACAATAAATTATCTCACTTTAATTTTTGACCATAAATGTAATGAACAAACCTACATTTACTCATTATGATTATACACTGTATCATTTAAAACTTGTAAATAGCATTTGAGAATGCAAAAAATTAAATGTAAATATATTACTAAAAATATGAGAAAAGTCAAGAAATTCGTAATTCTTAAAGGAAAAATATTTTATATCTTTTAGAAGCGTGTGGTGAAACGGTGAGGAGCTTAGGAGTGATAAAAGTAACGTCTGTACACAAATTATCTCACTTTAATTTTTTCCCCTAAATGTCATGAATAAACCTACATTTACTCATTATGATTATACACTGTAGCATTTAAAACTTTTAAATAGCATTTGGGAATACAAAAAATTAAATATAAATATATTACTAATAAAAATATTAGAAAAGTCAAGAAATTCGTAATTTTTAAAGGAAAAATATTTTATGTCTTTTAGAAACATAGTGTGGTGAAACATGAGGAACTTTGGAGTGATAAAAATCATAAAAAAGTAAGGAAGTGAGATTATAACACTTTTAATACATGAGAGAGCAATAATTATAGTTCACCTAGTACTTTATACGTTCTTTACTACAATAAAGTTATAAGGACAGTAAAATAGTGTAAAGAGATTTACGAGTCTTTACCTGAGATGCGAGACTTCCCAAGCTCCCAAGAGCCTCGGCGGGATTCCGCCAGTCAAGCAGAATTTTCTGTCTGTGACATGGAGTTTTACGGGTCCTGGACTGAGTTTGGACTTGGGAGGGGCACTGGCCAGCTGCACGAGGTACTGCTGACCTTCCCCAAGGTTATTGGCGATGCGGACACTCCACTGGATCAGTCTCTCCCGGTTATCAAAGGCCAACACCACACTCAGGTCGTGGCAGATGATCCCCAACGTGTGCGACTCCTTGTCCAGCGTAAATCCTACAAAAAACAACAAAAATTCAACAAAAATTCAAAAAAATTCAAAAAAAAATTCAAAAAAAACAAAATAAACAAAATTCCGTTCTATTTCTTCCATATTATTAATTTTGAGATCGTAAATAATGGTTGATTTCATCTTTTCATGTATTTTAGATTATTATCTGGTGGAAGAGAGTTTTGAAACTGATAATTAATGTATTTCATGTAAATTCATCACTCTGTCTGCCATGAGGAGATGTTTTATGGAAGAACTGGGAGATTGTGACATGGAAGAGACGAGGAAAAGTGGAATTAGTGCTCCGTTGCTCTATTCTATAAATATATTGTCGAATTCCATGAAAGGATTCTATTCTGCTCTCTCTGGTCTCCAGTTCAGTTCATCAATCATAATTACAATCTGTACATGTTCCTTCCTTCCCCTCTTCTTTATTCATTACTGTGCATTACAATACAATGCTCTCCTAATAATCCGTGGGGTTCTTTAACTCACTCTCCGTTACGTGCACTAATAAACCTGAACTCTGATCTCAGATACACTTCCACTTCTCAAGAGTTTAATACAACTTCACTCAAACTATCTGTCCATAATGCACAATGCGCTTCCACTATCTCATAAAAAATCCATTACTCAACTCCATTCAAATTCTAATAACTTTCCATAGTGCCAAGTTTCATTCTACGTACTTGCTGCGTTACCGCATACATTAGAATGAACTATGTACAAGGTTAATGCTTCAACTGTTCGTTCTCACAAATAAAAACCATTAATAATAAATGCACCAGGATTAACTAAAATCTTTAGTTTTATCTAATCCTTCTTATCTTCAACTTTGTTCATGGTTTACACCAACTTTACACTTAAAGTCTTTACTTAACGGCAAGTTTAATTATATTTTCACATGTTCTGAGAAGTTTTAAGTCTGGATAATTCCATTTCTAGTATCCTCCTTTGGAAACACGGGTGTAAATCTAATGAAAAACAAAACGGATTCCTAAAAGCTATAAATTGCTACGAGTTTTCTTCTATTTCAGTCCCTTTTTTGATGATCATTCATCCATTTATTCTGGATGTATTAATTAAGTGCTCGTTAAAGTTCTCTCCGTGACATTCGGAGGTGTTATAATTTGATAGGAAGGGAATGCATGTAAATTGGGGAGAATATCGATCACTGATTAGCCCTTTGAAGGTTGTGTAAGTTGAGGGATGCAATTAGAGTGTCCCAACAGTGACTTTTACCTTCCTTCTTCCAACTCCCTCTTGTTGCTCCAGTTATCCTAGTTAACGCTCTGCTGACAGGCTAATGATACACAAAACTTCTTTTCTACACCATTATTAATGCTTTGCTCTATATACAGGTTGCATATAGCTCAAATCTCAACCCACACTGTAATCCTAAACAGAATCATGGAAACTCTATTATTATAAGTATAGACTAAGAAGTATGAAGGAAGAGCAATCTGTCAACTTCCAGAAAAAGAGCATTATTCATCTTTGTTTTACTCTGTAGAATAATTGCTTCGATTTCTGTCCTACCCTTTACATTGTTAACAACCCAATACATGAACAAATCCCTTTTCCTCATATCTACACATTACGTGACGAAATGTAGATCAGAATTACGGGTTACATGTATTTCCAACTATCCTGTTATTTGACATGACATAATCGTTAGTTTACCATCAGTCATATACTAACTTTAACCATAGGGATGTAGAGATACTTAAAAAAGAGAATTTGCATGGTATTTCTACTGGTTTCTAGTATTTTGTACATGATTTGGTATAAAAAATGTGTTGTAGAAGGGGGAAAAAAGAAAAGAATAGTTGTTACCAGATTCCATGGCAAGGAAATGTTGGAGTGACAGTGACGCCTTCGTATGTCCATTGCGGGCGCGTTCCTTCTCATCTCGGTAAATCTGAAGCTGAAGGCAATCTGGAATAACAAAAACAAATCAATCGTTAATTCTTTTTCCTTTGTATACATCACTCTTTTGTGTCGAAGTAAAAACTAAAGGAGAAACACACGCAATTCACTTTGCATCCACATCTCTCAATAATTAATCACCGGAAACATCTCTGCTGCAATTTCACCGTCTTTTATTATACTGTTGCAGTTGCAGTCTCGGCGGATGGGATTTCAGTTGCAACCAATGTCATTATTGTAAAGAATAGCAATTAGTTGTGCACACATAACCTTCTAATTATTTCCGGAATTTCCTTTGTCTCTTCTCTTTCCAACCCTCATTCACTTTCATTTTCCTTTGCCCTTCAACAAACTCTCTATTCTTCATTTTAATCATTCCCCAAATATGCACACTAATATAACCCATAGGCATCCTAACTAATTAATGCAATAATCATTAGCATACTTCATTCTCCTGGTTTTACTTGTCATAGCTTTAAGTCGTGAGACAGAATACCAGTCCACGTATGTTTATTCATTCACTATTCACTAGTATTCACCAGTTACGAATTTATGAATCAATTTACTTGTAAGAGTGCACAATGGGATTTCTGCGTTACGGTACGGGTACATAAATAACTACTCTGCATATTATATAATGCTTTCCTAGAATGCATCTTGTTATACATACATTTGTAACGGAGCCAAAAGGAAAACATATTTTGTAAGAATACTTTTTCTTCTGTTCTTTGTTTCAGAGTGCATTTCCTCTTTTGATGTGATGTTCCTCATAACTCATCTGTCTAAACATAAAATAAAAGCGAAAAAGAACTAGTAGAGGCCATGACCATTTTACTTTGAAGACAGATCTTCTGCCCTTCTTCTCTCTTCTCTTCTCGTAATCGTATCAAAGTATTTCTTATTCTGTGTTCGTCTTCCTCTTTTGTTGTAATGTTTCTTTTCTATATACTTCTCTGAAAACTATGATATGGATATGACACTTCTGTATGTTACTGTATTAAGTGTGCTCTGTGTTCTGAATGTGGGGACGAGAATGGTCGATAAATTTGGGTTTTATGAACGAGTTGCCTGAGTCGGAGACACCATGTCGAACAGACACACTGTAGTTTGTTTTATGCTGCAGTCAAAGAAGTCTGTGACTTGAACCCGTCGTGTGACGATGCCAAGTCAGTACGTACTCCTTCGTACGGTTATTGTGTTTTCATACACTTTTCTGTTTTTCCTCATCCAAGGAGTATATCCGCTCATTGAGAAAGAAAACGAAAGGAAACCACAAAAGAAGAAGGAGATGGAACGCTATTATGATAATAGTTTATCTTAAGCAATTCTATGAGTTTAAGTTGAACCCATTCATTTTTAGGTTCCTTTAGACAAAGCAGTTGATTATAGTATGTAATATCTATAGTAAATGTTCAGAAGACAATGTTTCCGTTCCTAAGCCGTGAAATGAAAGTATCATCCTTATTATGAATGGATTTAGAGAGGGAGAGGGGAGGGGGAGGGGATAAAGAGGTTTTGCATTAGGTACACCTAGTAATAGTGTCTGTGTGATGTAGTGAGGATACGTGGGCAACTAAAAAGCAGAACAAAGTCTCCGGAGAGAGATTAAGTTAAAGAAGAACAAGTGCAAGTCTATAAATGGAAAGAAGTGAGAAATCTTCTTTAAAATCTACTCCGTCCATTGCAATAACAGAAAGGAATCCTCTCTGCTAAACAACCCAACGATCCCATCAACATCAACATTAGAATCTCAAGAGAGATTCTCGAAAATCAACTGAAATAAAAATAAAAACCGAACGCAAGTGATTTATCAACGGCACATCTTCTTTTCTAGTGCCTCTTATCAAACCTGCACTACACAAAACACATCTTCACAAAAGTCTTTACCTCTTATCGCAATTTCCCTCCCTCCTCCTCCTCTTCTTCTCCTCCTGGCAATCCCAAACCAAACCACTTTCTATCATTTCACTAAGCATTCTCCAACATTCCACTTACTTATTATTATCTCTACCCTTCTATTTCCAGTATTTCCCCTATTTCTCTAGTAGAAACATAAAAGAGCTCCCGCTTCCTCAGAATACCAATAATAATACTAATAATATGTACTCTAATAAATATTTACAAGGAAAATAGGAAACAAGCAAAGTTCCCTCACTTATTAGTTTCTACCCTTTGCTTTTCGTTATTATTACCTTTATCTGTCTTTAGTGTTTAGGCACTAATGAATGAACGAGTGGGAAATGAGAAATTACTCCGGTGTGAATATCTTCACACCTTCTTCAAGCTCAACTGAACTTTACTCTTCCCTTCCTCATCATCTTAGGAGGTGCCACCAGAAATACCATTCAATTAGTCCAAGCAATAATCGGCCACATCTGTTCTCTCGGGCATCTATCTCTGTGTAACTGACTGGAGGAGATATTCTGTATTGTGTGTGTAAAAAGGAACCTCCCAAACCAGCTGACGGAAGGGGGAAGAAAAATGCAAGTCAAAGACGCTTCATTTAATTTTACTTAAGAAAAGATCTAGGCTCTAATGTAAGATAGATAAAGACAACTCTTCATCTCTAAAGAAATGTCTTCTTGGATGTACAGTGCAATTTCCTAACAACACATCTCATTTGCAATAACTACTCACTCTTAAGGTTTTTTCGGTGTTTCTAACGCGAATTCACTTGTCCTAAGATTAACTCAACACTTTGGTAAAAAATTGACAAGAATATCAAATAGAATCCATGAACAAAAAAATGCAATGTAAAATTGCTACAGCACTTGCTTTTCAAACTGTTTTCGTACAAAATTTAAATTAAGGAAAGTTAGGTAACGAAAGTCACTTTAATACGATTTTATTGGAAATATTTATTATTTGAAATCTTAGTGTTCTCTTATGAATAAATAAATTGAAGATTCAAAGGAAGTAATCATATTCTGTTCATAGAGGAATTTCTGAAGCAGATTTGTTGAGAAAAGGAGATTAGAAGCATGTGGACTTGATTATACAGACACTATAGACATCATGCTGAGAGCTTGAGGAATGAAAAGAAGAAAAATCCTTTCAGGCCTTGCTTGTGTTTAGTATTTAGTCGAAGAAATCTTTAAAATACACATCCGAGATTCGCGCAATAGCAAAACCTGATTTTTAGGGTATTCAGTGTTGCAGTTGCTTGGAGATGCTAGAAAATTAGAGGATTGAAGGAGTGAAAGGAAAGTCATAAAAATATTATCGAGTTTACAAAAAGATTGCATAGAAGATCCATAAGGCTATTTGGGAAGTGTACATTATTACTTACTAAAGTGTGCTGCAGACTTTGTAAACTCTTTTAGAAATGTTTCTGATGTAATTCTGTAGACAGTGCACTCGAGTAAATCTTTTCACTGAAACATTAAGTAGGAAAAACGGATGGCTAGAATAAGTGCCTTCTCTAAACACATTTCCCAGTCTGCAGTGCGAATGCTAATCTCCTTCTGTATTACACCACTACTACTACAGTGAGATTCAAAAGTCGTGCAACTATACTTCTTATTCATCTGTATGTGTTTACCAGTTCATAATATAAATGCATTATTAGAAGCATGTCGCAAACTTTAATACCACATGCCCTAAGTTGCTGCATGACTTGAGAATCTCGCTGTAGTAGTAGTATATGGCAAAGCACATACAGGTACACGGGAAATACTCTTGTGTCGATATATTTAGCACACTAAGCCCAATTGTTCCGAAACTTGTACATTAAAGTAGATATCTAAATAAGTAATCCGGAGTGAAAGCAACTTTGCGTGTTCCCTTATTTATGTTTCGTTGCAGAACTTTAGTCCATTGTGTTTATCTTCGATGTAAACTATGTTTTGTATTGCATGCATGGCTGTTGTATGTGTGGTTGGTATGTAGGAATTTTATCGTAGAGGAAATCAATTGTAGTCTCGTGTCATTTGGCAGTATCTACGAGATAGGCAGTCGCATGTGGCTAATGCCCACAGACTCCACTTAATCTCATCAAATCCCATCACAACTCCTAAACATTTTCACTCCTCACGTCATATCATACAACACAACTCTAGAATAAGTATCAAACACAGATTCCTCACTATTCATGCATCACTTCACCCAATCGAAACCAAATCGACCGTTTCCCGTTCCTAACTCCACACTATTTGCAAACATTCAATTACTTCCGCAGTCTCAATATTTCTATTACACATTGTGTACAGAGAGTAAACGAGGAATTACAAAATGTCCAATGCCAGCACAACTTCTAGTATAATCCATGTATCACCAATTTACGGCTACCACAACCTATTTACTAAATATCGCTACTAATGAGAATGAGGGAGTAATAGCTTTACTTAGCTAATTAAGTTCCTAATTAGTACGTGCATTGACACTTCCTTTACAATTGTTACTAGTGTCTATTCCAAAATAATCATAATATTAATATCTTACGTAGGGATATTGAGATTACTCTATTGTTCTTTTTTGGATATCATGTCATTAAAGGTAAAATAAGATTTATTTAGACAAGAGAAGACGGAAGATTGAATTTACAAATGGTTGTGAAGGCAGAGTAGATGAATCACTTAAATTGCTCTATTTATCGGTAAGCCGTCATGTGGCACTTCATTCCACTTGAATTCACAATCATTCGGTGTGTTACCTGATTGCACTTTGCAGTGTAGCTGTGTGCAGTCTTGTTATCTGTTGTATTTATGTGTAAAGGAAGAGTACGTGATAAAGCGAGAGACAGTCGGGTCTCTTTCTCTGCATTCTCAGTAAATAAATCAATCGAAACGTACGCTCATTCATTTTTCGGTTTGAACAATAAATAAAGTCTCTGTCTCCTGTCTTGTCTCTCCCTCCACTAACAAAGTCTCCTAGAAATAAACCAACTCTCATCTCTCCATTCACCATTATGCAGTATTCATACAAGAATATATTGGAATATCTCACAGTATATTCTACGGCACGAGGCAAACCGAAACTTTTCTGTGCGTAAGACCCAAATTAGATATACAATGTCCTTCTTTGAGAAAAACCTACTTTCTGTAACACGTGGTCGGTTTCATTTACTAAAATTACTTTACTACATTCACTGGTTACTTTAAAACAATATTGACATATTTACAACATTGTGATTAGCACTATGCATAATATGCAAAGCAAACTACGAAACACAGTCTCTGTATTGTACAGCAACTCAAACGAACTAATGTTGAGTTCTATTCTGTAACAGTGGTATATAATATACAGTGTTGGCCGCAAGTCACGCATCATGGGGAAATAACATTACCTGTGGCCACAAATAACGCATCATAGGGAATTAACATTACATGTGGCCACAAGTCACGCATCATAATGAAATAACATTGGTGTGTAGGAGAACCTTCGATTTCATTCAATAATCAGCTCCAATGCACCTTTATTTGAGCAGACTAACATTTATTTTGTAAGTTCTTTTTATCGAGTAAGTGTATCATTTGCGCAATGAGGCTTTCGAAAGATGAAAGAGTGGTAGTGATAATGTTGGCTGGACGTCCAGGCTTATCCACCAGAGCCGTGGCAGTGGAATTCGCTCGGAGACATCCTGATAAGGCCATCCACCAATCAACAGTTGTTAGACTGATTAACAAATTTAAGAAGACAGGTTCGACAGCTGATGCCCCTCGACCTGGGGCTCCTAAGACTGCTACAAACCCAGAGACTTCAATTACCGTTCTTGCAAAATTTGTTGCAAGTCCAAGAAGAACGCCGAGAGAGGTGGCCAGAGATCTGAACATTTCAAGAACCAGTGTTCGTCGCATCCTGAAATTACATCATTTTAAACCATATAAAATGAAAATTCTCCAGGCTCTTAAACCAGAAGATCCGGCAAGGAGAATTGCATTTTGTCGGTGGGCGCAGTCAATTTTAGAAGAAGAAAACAATTCTTTTCAGTGATGAAACCAAATTTCATTTAAAAGGAGTCTTCCATCGTCACAATTGTCGGTATTAATCCGATGAAAATCCCCACTGGATGGCAGGGCTACAGGAACAAGGGTCTCCTGGATTTATGGTGTGGGCCGGAATTCTGGACGACCTCATCATTGTTAAATTCTTTACGGGGACAGTAAATGGTCATCACATTGAACATCTTTAAGCCAGGTACCACTTCATCCTTCAAGCTAAAATCTTCAACTTGCAAACCTAATGTTATTTCATTATGATGCGTGACTTGTGGCCACATGTAATGTTAATTCCCTATGATGCGTTATTTGTGGCCACAGGTAATGTTATTTCCCCATGATGCGTGACTTGCGGCCAACACTGTATAACATATTATAGATCCTGTAGAATATGAGTACCAGCGGATGTAAGTAACTGCAGCTTGCCTTGAGTTGTGCGGGTAATAAATCAAGAGTGATTCTATTTCAATCGCTTTCTATCATAAAGTGTAATAGTGCTACACGTGTACTCGTACTACTGCAATGTAAAGCATTATTATAACTGTAGTAGAGAATAGAACACTCTAGAAGTTATTCCGCCAATTTCCTATGCAATGTAATCAGTTTCATAATCATTGTTATCAAAGTTACACCGTCAAAACATTCATTTGCTATCACTGCATACTGCTAGAATGACATTCATGCTGTAAACAGTAATTCATTACCCTTAATTCCTTGCTTACCACATATGGGTTTGTTACACATTATCCCTTTAAAGATTGCTATGCTTCTACCCAATAAGCATTCAGTGACAAACTATCCTGTCAGTATTTAAACTATACTGGTAGATATGCGACTAACAATTATTTCGTAAGTACACAATATTTATAGTGCGCAAATAATTGATTTTTAATATTTTGGTAGCCAACTTAAGCAACTTATGATCGCCAACCCATCTGTAAACTTACAATATACGTATATTATGTATTAGATGATATTAAAATATGGTGTCGAATTAAATAAATTTCAAAACTAGTTTCATAAATGCAATGAAAACGAATAATTTTTATAAGAACTAAATCTAAGTAACAATTTCCGTCTGCATCTGTAACAAACTTAAATATATGTATATTATGTATCAGATGATATTAAAATATGGTGTCCAATTAAATAAAGTTTAAAACTAGTTTATTTCATAAATGCAATGAAAACGAATAAATTTCAAAGAACTAAATCTATGTATTTATTGTTTGCATTAACCATGGAATCCTTTAGGAATTGCGTAATAGTGAATGTTTAACGCATGAAAATGTAAGTTAGTTTTCACTTTCTTTGTGCTTTGCCGCATTGAAGTGGAGTAGAAGGAAGTTAAACAAGTCCTTGGCAGGCAGAATAGAAATGGGATTCAGGAGTCACGTCAAGAAATATCCGTATTTGAATTGGTGGCACACGTGAATGCAATATGTACGTAAATAGCAACAAAAGATACATACATAAGAGAAGGAGAATAGGGAGCAGTTGAGGGCAACTTTGTCTCTTTGGGCCAGTCCAGCCCACATCTACAGCGTTGGCCACAAGTCATGCACCATAGGGAAATATCATTAGATACGATCTTTGAAAATGCGTCTGAAACAGTTTGAGAGACATTTTGAAACATTAGGTGTATTTTCCTATGGTGCGCGACTTGGGGCCACAACCCTATGTTATTTCCCTATGGTGCTTGACTTTCGGCCATCGCTGTAACTGAGAGATATTATGAAAGTGTAGTCATAGTTGATGGGAAGGATGAAATTGCCTTCCGGGACGTTTCTCAGTTGTTGGCTTCTCCTCAGCCAGAGTCGTAAAGGACATAAAGCACGGAAATAGGAACAACAAAGCAGATGAAGTGAATGAATTCAGACCTCCACTCCAATTCTACAAATTCCCATTTAAATTGCTTTCCTCTGTAATTCTGCACCACTGCACAGTCAGCACTTCTCTCCACAGATGCCCCAAATACAATCACTTTGGACAAGTCCACCTTATAAAAGGACACAACACCCGATCATCATATCTAATCTATTCCTTATAAACGGATAACCTTAAAGTAAATGGTCGCATTTTCATTTAGTTTCCAAGCATACTTAGAATATCTCTCAATACTCCATTTCTTGTTATAAAACTTATTCCTTTTAGTGACGACACACATTGGGAATCGAATTCAAATCCAAAATCGTGTTCTTCCTCTGTTCCCTGCAGATCTAACGCGTTACAGTACGAATGTGGTTAAATAATGTATTATTAGAATCATCGGGATATATGTACGAATATTATTTCTCAACTACGAGTAATACAATCGTTGTTATTAAAGTGGAGGAGTGAGTGAAGCTCGCAACTCACTGCAGCATTCATGTGAAGTGAAACCGAGACAGAGAATGTTAATTAATCGTCGCCTACAATATGCTCCCGTCTCCAAAACTGTTTCATGTTTCATCTATATCAATTTAATATTCATGCTAACATGATTCCTATACTATAACTACATTTGCAAGTGTAGCACTATAAACTATTCGCATTTACATGGACATAAATTATATCATTTACGCAAAAAGTAAGACCTTCCATATAATATTACCATTTATGTATTGAGTGGCCAGAACAGCGATAGCTAGTACACAATTGGTCTGTTAGTTATTAATTTATATATTATTGCAACATTTTATGAACAATGAGAATTAGTGATGTATGTAAGTGTATTTTATGGTGTAATAACATGTGCTATAAAATACATCAACGTTTGCCACATGTTTCTACATCATCTTCATGTAAGTTGAGTGCTCATATGTTTATTACCAAGTTTGCGTACGCAAAGGAAATTCATCCGGAAAATTTCAAAGCCAAATCAATCCATTACAAATGAATGGCATTTTATAATCAAGAATCAACTAGGAACTCATTTAAAAAGGATAGACTGTTAAAACAAGATTTTTAAAACTTAAAAATGAAACCATCCATATGTTATTATTTATTATTTTCCCTTTATTAAGTTTGGTATGGATGAAGTGCGTGATAGTATGATAGACTGCTGGAGAATGATGAAAGAGGTTTGCGGACACTTGCAATTACGTGATGTCTCCGAATAAGAAAGAGATACGTGTTCCAGGAGAGAAGCATTTAATTGTCGATTGTTTCCCAGCATGAGTTGGGAAGGAAAGGCACATGCCATTTGCTTAGAATGAATGGCAGAGGCGTACAAAGGAAAAAACGTAAGAATTAGTCGGACATGACTTGAAAGGGAAGAGAAACACACTCCCTATTCTTCTCTGGACAATACACACTAATGTCTTCAACAATACCTACAATTACTACCATCCATCCTCCTTATTTACTTTTCAGAGAACCATTCTATTCTTTACGTCACACAAACCTCCTCTCCATCCCACAATTCACATTTCAATAGTTCCTATTTCAAAACAAGCATATGCTACCATAATATTAGGTAACATCTTTTTAACTATTTTTATTGTTTATTAAACGGGACTATTAGATTAGAAAGATGCAACCTACTAAATGAAATAGTAATTACTACAAGATAATAATTGCAGAATAGTTTATAACAGTTCAAGACACAAATTAACGACAATTAAATAGCAATGTTGATTTCTTTCTGCAAGATAACCAAAAAAGTAGATGAAATTTGTCTCACGTAGTTTTTATTTATTTATCAAATCACAAATTCAGTTTATGTTTAATCTTTCTCAAAGGGTAGGATTTCTCTAAAGAAAGCCATATTCTTAAATAAATAGGGATATTATGTAACTTTATAGCTTCCGTATAAAGTTGTTAGTAAAAACGGAGAAAGACAAATAGAAATCAAAAGGTAAGGCGAGCGATATTTGAAGCGAGAGTTTAACAGTTCCATTTCCTGGTTTCTTGTCATCGTAAACCCCGAATTTCGGTTTCACTTGGGTTCACATTCCATTTTGTATTCATAAGTTTGCATTACAAAGTATTTCCACATCACCACATAAATGTCTCCTTTCCTTCAGTACGTAGAGGTGTGTACTGCACTTCTTACTACACACATGTCTACTTTAAGGTCTGAAAACTATTTCTGGATTCTATTTCACTTTCAGGATGAGCAGATTTCTAGTTTGAATCTTTCTTTCATCCTTTCTCTTCACCTTTAATTTCTCCAACGACGTTATCACCTAAAGCGTGCCACACAGTGTCTTCTTTCAAATGAAAGAATCCTATTTCCAGAATATCAACAAAGACAGAAAGCCAACTCCTTCTAAACCTTCTCTATTGTCACCACTGCTACTTCTACTACTATTCCTACCACACTATATGTATACAGTAACATCAAAAGACAAAAAGTTCTGTTTTCTAGTATAGGAAAGTGGATTAACTAAATCTATCGCTAGTAAAACGTTATTTTTCCTTTGAAACGCTTTTTCTGACTTTGCCATAATGAAGAATGCTTGGAACGGTGGTGCTGGTCTTAGTTTTAAGGCAACGAGGGACTTTCTAAAATCCGCCTTTTATTCCCAGTATTAGAGTGTGGCATAAAAGGTAAATGTAAGCTTAGACGAAGTACAGCGTTGCTGAACTGTGTTGGGAGACGGAGCACAAGGGCTGACATGAGGCCAAGGAAGATCGTTAGCCAAATGCTAAGTCGAGTGAAATGGGTGTGGGTAGCCAAAGGAACGGAAAGGAAGTGAAGCAGGGTGAGTCCGTAGTCTATCGCTATATGCACTGTGAAAGTCGGTTTAAAGTTAAAGTAGAGGAAAGAGGGAAACGGGGAGAGGGAAGTGCGGAGTAAGCCAAGAAGGGAAAAGAAAGACAGTCGTGCCAAAGAAAATGAGGAGATAGGTGCTTCAGATATAAAGGGTGAAATATTATCACAAACCAACTTTCTTATATTTACTAGTTCTCTTCTATTAACAACATAACTTACTTCTCATCTCTATTGCCTGCCCTGGACAAGGATTCAAAAACCCTTGAGGTTTTCAACAAATACCCTTGACCCTTAGGTTTTTCAACAAAAACATTGCCCCATGGGTTTTTCAACAAAAATCCTTGACCCATGGGTTTTTCAACAAAAACCCTTACCCCATCGGGTTTTTAACAAAAATCTTTGCCCCATGGGTTTTTCAACGAAAATCCTTGCCCCATGGGTTTTTCAAAAAAAACCTTGACTCAGGGGTTTTTGTGGGTTTTTGGTTACTTGGTCTACCCAAACAGCATAATATTCCAGGTATATTATTTAATTTCCGTACTTTTTAGCCAAAGTTAGGTTAAAATAATTGTTTTCAATGTATTTATCAAATATGCTCATTTTTTTTAAAGTCATAAACTGTAATTAGTTGTATAACAGACAATGGAATTTGCATTTCGCCTAGCAAAAAACCCATAACCCAAAACCCATGGGTTTTTCATAAAAATAGGGTCGGACTTTTTTGAAAAACCCTGTGTGGGCAACACTGGCCTTGAATTGTCTTATTGGCTACTGTCAACCTTTGCGGATTTTCTATATTAGAAAGTAATGAATAGTGGGAGATATTTCTGTATCACTTGACTTCCCCGCTGCACTACTCGAGATTACATTTTCTATTTCTGCCGTCTCTTCTGCACCAAGATGTACTAAGTCTTACAATGCACTAGAGTTGAGGCTGAGAGGTAATAGTTGGCCGTTAGCAGATGATATCGCTTTTCCAATGCACTGCATCCTAAGCCATCGTCCATAACAGCCCCAAAGACAATCTTAAAGTGTGTCCTCTTCCATTCCTCCTCCACTTCCCCTCAACTCAACAAATCACCTCGAATTACAAATCCTTTCGCTAATGACCCTCAAAGTCCAATTTGCACTTAACCAGCTAACAACTACTACTTTTCTAATTACTAATGTTCTACACACTCACACTATTTCGGAACACACAATCCACAACACCAATAACTAATACAAACGTCTTGAAAATATTTTTCAGACAGATTTAGAAAAGTGGGAACTCTCTCTTGGTATTTAGGACTGGGAAAAGATAACGACCGAAAAGAGGAGATAACGTTGTTTTGTCATTGAATTATTGTAAGACATTGCTCTTGGCAAAGTATCTTTTGATAAAGCAGTGTAGTGTTGTAAGTAACCATTACAGGAAGCTTTATACAGGATAATGCACTTGTAATTACCTTCAAGTAGGCACTAGAATTATGCTTCACTTTTATTTATCAGCTAAAATTTCAAATTTATTCAGTATCCTGAATAGAGATACTAAAAATTCCTGCATAGGTTAATTAGAGATGTGCATTACCATACCTTTACCACTAGTAATCATAATTCAGGCGATTCCTGCCGTCGTTTGAGAAAAGTGTAAAGGATGCCAATTTGGCAGCAATTCAGATAAAAAACGTAATTTTGCTTAAAGTTATCACGAAATTAGAAATGGATGGTGGTTTTAATAGCGTTTACGAGGAACTCTCAATTTACACATGGATTTTCACTTCCTCCGGCTTTTCCTAATGGGAGTCAATTGCATTTCTGTCATAAGAACTGGTCGTTTGCATAGAAAAGAGGCTGAAACTTGTTATTACTATATACTCTTAGACATAAGTGGAGTTGCACATGGCCTCCATGTAATTTTAGTGCATCGACACACCGAGGTGGTGGTTAAGATGTGATGAGATGCCTTATTTTCTGTTGTGAGACGACGAATGATGGAAAAATCGATTCCCTCTCCATTTCTCTGCTTCCTGCCTGTAGTACTCATATCATCTGAATCGGATATGTTCCACACAGCCCGCCGCTTATCGCTCAATGAACTATAATAACGCATCTTGGGGAATTTTACTACGCACTTTTTCCAGTATCAAAAAACGAGGAGTTAGAGCAGTGCTCTTGTGGGGAATTCTTCTGTTGCAAAAGTACTCCGTCGCGTCTCCTTGCTTAAATTCAACATTTTTTCTCCCCTTTGCTCTCAGTTTTAGCTTCACTCTAACCAACTTTCCTTTTCATGCACTCACATCACAACACCATAAATACGTGTACAAAAAATATACCTTATGTCTCTTGTAATCCATAGCACATAGCACACACTTCCTATAGTAGCTCACTTTTTCTATTTCATTCTGCAAGTTTATGTACTACTTACTCCTTGAAAAGTGCCTGGTGCACTTTATTCAACGGGCACTCTAGTCTCATTGTCATTCCTGACTAACCGAATCTCTTCCGTGTAAGATGAATGTCCATGGGAATGAAATACAAAATTCTACTCAACTCAAGTACATACACATCATTATACCGTGACAAACTCTATATCTCTCTACGAAATACAGATATATCAAGGAAACACGTAGTAAAAAGTACAAATGAACAGAGACACAGAACATCTACGAAATAACTGAGAAAAGGAAACATTCTTATTGGTACTTTGGCTTAGGTTGACTTACTTTGGGTAGAATGCGAGATTCAATAGAGTAATTGTGATTTCTCGGTGCATGCATCTACTAACTATGGAGTAGCATTTGCTGTAACGAATCATTTTGGGTCTCGGCCAAACCATACAATACATAATGTATTACGAAATTCCGAGAATGCTACAGCTACAAGGAGGAATTGAAGAATCAATGTAGTAGAAGCCAGAATAGTGGACTAGAGAAGATTCTCCCCAGCAGGAAAATGCACCCAATAAAAGGAAAAAGACGACAAATCACCATCGATATTATTTCTCTGTGGATTGGATTGGATTGGCTTAGAGTTCTTCTGTCCGCAGATGATATACAAACGGAACATATCTCCTCTAGTTCATATCAACGTCACTTCCACCCAGACTTGAAGATTTCTTCGAGTTCTGGGAGAGGAAGGAGGAATGACGTGTTGTGATCTGATGCGGTGTGACATATGCAATGAGAATCTCTCTCTCACAAATACCAAGGAAAAATGGTAAAGCAAATAGATTTCTTCAGGAAAAGTCTTGGCTTCGACTTCCACTGCACACATCTTCACGTCATACGTAGCTACCAATACTACAAATGCGGCGCTCCCTCCTCCTCCCATTACAATGCCGTGTCACCAGAATCTTATTCTTTACATTACCCGGATTTTATATTACTACATGGAAATGCTAGATGACAAATACTAGATATTCCAAGAAACAGCTGACCGTAGGGGAAGAAATAAGGAACCCAACAAGGTTTTAGGAAATAAAGAAAGCGAAATAAAAAAGACAAGTTTTATTTCTTATTTACACGACACAACGATACGACTACAAATACGGAACTGATGCTACACAACGAATAAAACGGAACATAAAATCCAAACAGGGAAATAAAGAGAAAAGAACACAGAAAGCATTTCCTCTCTTTTCACCACAAGGTTAGACAATAAACCTAAAGTCAACTTAATTTTCACCTTCAAAGAATACATATAGGAGCAGTGGGACAAAAATGACATCACAAAAAGTGTCAAATGAAAACAGGGATGCGGTGCAAACTGCAATAAGATAGAAATGTTATGGGTAATGAAAATCCTGACAAAACCGCTTCACTGCTGGCCAATCTGTATTTAAACATTGTAAATTAAATTTGGAATAAAAACAAGTCGGTTTGGATTAAACGGTGAACAGCGAACAAAGTGAGCTTTGTAGTTATGACTGATTTATGGATGGATTTTATTGACCATCAAGTAAACTAGGACCATTCTAGGTTTGTGGACTGCACCATCCACATTATATGAGAAGTGGATGAACCAGGCCAAGCGAAGATCAAAAGATGAGGCCACCTGTGTCACTTCATTATTTGCGACCTGCTCTGCCTCTCTCTCTCTCTAAAATGATATAAACGTATCCCTTAACCTCTGGCTTAGAAATTAACATCTACAGCCTTGGTCCTAAGTCACACACCATAGGGAAATGCATATAATGTTTGAAAATGTCTTTCAAACTGTTTGAGAAGCATTTTCAAGCATCTTCCCTAATGCTATATTTCCCTATGGTGCGTGATTTCGGGTCAACGCTGTACATTTCTTAGGTACTTCGTCGTAAGTACGCATTTCTTCATTGTCTGCAGAGCAAATTATAATTTGAAATTATAGAGTGAGGAAAGTGCCCCAGGCGACCCGGTTTATCCAGTTACATTCTCTAAGAAAACCAAATTGTAAGAGTGTAGTGCAAATACAGAGATAGCAGTACCATTTCAAATGTTTTAAAATATGCACAAGACAATTGTGAATAGAAAGGCCATGTCAGTCAATGCAAACACAAGTACTAGTTTTACTTAAATGAATGCACAGACAAATGAATTCCCCATTGCCTTATATAGTGTGCAATTCCCATCGTAAATATTATAAGATTCTCCCTTATTGTCTTATGTACAAATTAGCCCCCAGGGAAATTGGTCGTGTTTGCACAAATCAAATCAGGTTTCTTCTAAAGCTATAACCATACTATTATTTTATATTAAATTACTAGTATCTTTCGTTGTATTTAACAGGTGGACAGACAAAACCTCTTTTCCTTCTTCTTCTCCTTTGCCATGTACTACTCGGAGAAATGTTTGTAGTTTTATTCTTGAAGAGCCCAGTGCAGACTTACATTATATTCATATGACGTGACATGACATTGAGATGCCATAAACTTAGAGTTGAGAATAACACCATTTGACATGAGTTTATTTTACAATCAGTCAGTCCTGTCTTGTTTACCACTGAAATCTAACATTACAAAGATTAATGTTCACTCATTTACTGCTAATAAGCTCACTGACATGATTTAACTAGCAGGATAAGCACACATGTCCTCTGCAACTCACAGAGGAGTCATTTAAATGCATAATAGCATATTGAAGTCAGATTCAAATAACCAACAATCATCCGTCCTTGTTTTACGACCAGTGTACTGTACATCTAAACAAACACAGTTTATGAAAAAACCGGTTTGATTACTAAAAACTATGTTTGTTGTGTCATATACTAATTTAGGAATGCAAAACCACTACTTAAACCCGTACTTCCAATAATTCACACCACAGTCAATTTTGACAAGTAAATTCATTGAAATAAAAAGATCCATTTAATAATACAAATGAAAATATATGGACTAATTATTTAGCATGACCTATTATTGGAATATTGTAATAAAGTCAATAATGACAATGGTAACCTATTTTCTAAGAATAATGCTCTATAGTTGTTAAAGAATAATATTTGTTAATGTACGTCATTATTTACCAGATATGTCAACAATGAATCGCATCGGCTTGTTTGACTTTTGGGTAAAGATAAATGCACTCTCCTTAAACGCACTCTATATTAAAACCGACAAACAAACAAAGAGATTAACTATAAATTATTACCATATCTAATCACTTCATGCAATGTAAAACAACAACTGACAATAAAGTAATAAATATTCATGTAGGAGCATTATATAGTGATAAATAAGAGTTCTACACGTGTATGTAAATGTAAATGAGTAGATGCCATTGGATCTGGTAATAAATAGTTCTGTCGGAGCGTATTGTTTTACTTTATTGATTAGACTATCTCTATTTACACAATAAACAGGTCAAAGTCACGCAAAGCATGTTTGGAAACTTTTTAATGTAATTGTAGTACTTGTAGTGACTGCGACTAGTATCATCTTTGCCAGGAACAATAAAAATGTAGATAGGATGAGTATCTGAGAAATGCACCTGGCATGGCTGTGTTTACACGTTTGGGATGCTACAGTAATAGTGTGTGATGGATTTTTGTGTCCATGCAGAGTTCGTCCCCTTCTGTGTTTATGGAGGAAGGAGATGAGAAGTGAAGTTACATGGAGAGAGAGTGGCTTTGCTTAATTTTGGTTTACTTTTCTTCTTACACGAAACTGCAGCGTGATCTCTGTTGGGGTCAGGTCAGTCAGAAAAGTCTGAGTGACGAAGACAGATTGGATTGGACTGACATGACACGAAATGGCTTAAGCTCATCTCATCACCACACCACCAAAGGGAATGATTCCCGTCCCTTCCAGCTACCACAGAGAGAAGGCATCTTAATCACCCTGTAAATTCTGGTTTCTCCTGCAGTATACTGTATTATGTGGAGCTACAATTAATCAGCCGCAACGAGTAGGGTAAACATGGAATCACTCATTTTCCTTCATTACAGAAATAAATCCGTTGTAGGCCACCAGAAAACAAACTCAAACAAACCGAAAAGAAGCCACATTTTGATGGGATGACTGTATCATCACATCAACATTTACATTCCCTCAGTGTTACAACACTCTATTAACGTCTTAATTCCTAATTAGGCACTGCGGAAATAGTATATATGAAATAAACTATGTATAGGCATTAGTTTACTTCAAGCAACCAATTCTTCAGTACATAAGCAGACTTATAACTACATATGGAGGACCTGAATGCAGACATGACAGAGTAGCGAGGGTCACGTTATCAGAGAATAAATAGCTAATTACTATTTACAATGTTGGTGTCAACTTTATCTTTCAGTCTATTCATGGTGCATATGGCAATCTACAATACTCCAGTCACTCCTACTGTCCTTCAAATTGGCAACAGAAATAATTCGTTTTTCGACAAGTTGGAAATATATACATAAAACCTGAGTTTACGAAATACTTACTTAAAACCTAGGTTTACGAAATACTTACTAAGGAAAATAATTGTTCATTACGTCCCTGAAATCACAATAGTTAATAGTTCATTTCGAGTTTATGTAGTTCGAGTCGTAATTGGCAATAAACCTTGACAGCGGTAGCGGGTGCAGAATATATTACGGTTTTCAAATGAATCTGATCAACAAATAAATAGCTAAATTAAAGTAATACTATAGTTATTACAGTATTAACAGTATATCTACTCTACACTACTAGTATGATATTTTGATATTGTTTGTAATTATAGTAAATAATATTTAAATCCTTTAAATAAGAATATACTATTAGGTCGATTCGCATTCATTAGCAGAGGAATATGAACGAAATGAAGGAAAGAGTGGAAGACAGGAGAACATTAGAGTAGCATAATTTAGGAAAATTCGGACCATATGGCTCATTCCATAGAAATTATGTATTCTGAGAAGATTTCATTGCAGTTGCACTAAAGTGGGTTCTGCAGACTCCTCCGCATTAGCCACTAACTATATTTCACTGGAGATAACCGCTCCTTTATTTTTCATCCCCAACTTAAGAAATTTGACAACATAAAAGTTCGAGTTAGTCCATAAGTTCCAGAATATTATCATTACATTAGAGTTGTTGAAACATAACCACTCATCATTTTGGCCATTTCAACTTTTGGTTGGTTCTTGGCTCCTACTCCGTCTGCACGTACACAGGAGACAGACTAAGCTATTTAAACATGTATCCGTATTTCATCGGATTCATTACAAATTCTGTGTAATGGACGTAATTAATTTCTTTAAGTTTAAAGCAATAAGGCATATGTCTTTGTCCAACCTTTATCTTTACTGTACTGCACTCCACCAACTCTTGAATAACAGAAAAGTTCTGATGCCAAGCTGGAACTTATCTCAGAAATTAGTAGTGCAGATGATGTGGACAAATGGGGAGGCAATTAAGAACTGTTAGGAATAACACCAAAGGATATTTCAAATCCCACGCTTTCCTCCACTCACCTAATTCACACTCTTCTTTGTTTTTCTTCCTTTTAAAATAAACATGAGTTATCACATGGATTACTATGAATTATGTCACTTCAAAAACACTTCTCTAAATAATGTGGGAGAAACAAAAATTAAGTTAGTAACAAAGTCAGTTGGAAATTTTGGTTCTGTTATTCATGTACAGAATTGTAACCTTAAACATAAACGGGGAAAGTTAAAGTATTCACTTGTAGCTACGTATAAAATAAATGCTGTGGTACTTAAAAAGTATTTATAAGGTCTTAAGAGTAGGAAGATGAGGAAAATGTGCAATAACAAGGATGGTTAAGTGTATTGTATGCAGCATCTCTTTACAAGGTTGTTATAATGAGAAAAGGAAGTTGGAAAGTCTTGCAGCCGTTTCCAGTTGGAATAAAAGTGTTGTAATGCAGTAGCACTTGAGCAAGAACCTTAATACTAGAATAGATGCATCATAAGATGGCTATCTCTCTCTTTGTTGCTTCTGCACATAAATGTAACATAATCCGTTCGTTCACTCGACTGCGTCAGTAAGAGAAGCAGCGTAATTATAAGGACACGTGTAACTCGTAAGCGTTTGTTGTTGTGGAGGAGGATGTAGCCTTCACATTCAAATAACTTGCAACCAAACTAAAATTAACATAGCCAAAGCATAAGTCTTTAAGTACTTACATAATAATTACACTTACAAGATAATGCATAATAACTACTCACTCATATATTAGTTATTATTACACTTTCCTAACGCTCCTTAATGCTAATCAGGTGGAAATCCTTAATACGGGACAGAGTGCATAAGAGTTAAGTGTAACCTACAAATAAATCAGAATCTGACAAGACAGTGCGCACCGAGAATTCCTTTTCAGTCACCTCATGACTCCTTTTGCATTAGTATTATGAATTACCTGCTCACAAACAAATGCAAATTACAATCTGGAAGACAAGACTGAAATGCTGATTGAGGGAACAAACTATTACGTAACATTAGTAATACCTCGCTCACTCTTTTCCTTTATGATGCTCCTTCATTTCGTTAAAACGTATTTGTTACCATTAAAATGTCCTTTAAGCATACTAATAATAAGCAATAATTTCATGACTATTTTCAAATTTTGAATGATAAAACATAGTGGTATTTAAAATTATGGAAAATTAGATCATAAATCCACCAGTGATGATTAATCGACCTAACTTACTATTAATAAATAATTAATTGCTCTTGCAAATAATAGTAATTCGGCATAAAGTTATTTGCAAATTGAAATTGCATGTATTTTTAATTTCTACTTTATTGACTAAAAATGACTAATATAATCTAAATGAATATAGAATTTTAAAATTGAAGTCTTGTTGGAATGAAAAGTTGAGTAGACAATTAGATTGCACATTTTAATTTGTAATAATATTACACACAAGAAAAACTATTTTAACCGTAATGAATACAGAAACGAAATGTAAAGAATGCAAAAGTGCGTTTGCATGGAGTGACATCATGGAAGAATAGTGTAGAGGATTTGATTTTACATGGAAGGCACACTCCCTCGGATATTCCCTGTGCCCTGTGGCCATTATTATCACAATGTAACTCAATTTGATGACGACCTCCTGCCTGAACACAGTAACAGTCATATCAGTCTAAAAGTTAAACCAGCATTTAAGATGGAATAGAGTTGGAGTAACATTATCTACATTTGATTTGGTATTACAAATACGTATTGCTGAACACAATGGACTGCACCACACGAATGACACGACCTCTTGGCTTATGTTAATTTCGTTGGAAGGCTTACACTGGTGCACCACTGTAGAAAAAGAGGGAGAATTGCAGTGAGGTTCCATTTGTGTGGTGCACTAGGCATCATGTGCATTGCAACGCCCAGAGTGACAGCCACCAGAAAATCAGATGCACCTTCCGTCCAGCCACAAACCAAATAACACTACCAAGTGACCCATTTCATTTCCCTTGTCACTTCTAAAAAGACTGCCACACTACATTTCCAAATTAACATATGAATTGGAAACATGTGTTCACTAAATACAAAGAACGTAACTATACCGTGACAAATGTGCTATAAAAGATGTATTGTTACAGTATGGCTCTAATTGTGGGTTACATTAGCCAGAAAATTATGTGACATTGTGGACGAATCAAAAGAGCTTGGCTTTGGATTAAAAAATAGATAATCCAAATACGCATCTCCAATATTAGCTAATAGAAACGTCAGACAAAGTGCTACAAATCACATCCGGAATTGCATTTCCTTTGAAATAGGACCTTATATGTTAGTAGAGATACATAATGTGAAAACGAAGTGATGAATGAAAGTAAGTACATATTTACAATAGCCAGTGTGTCCATTTGTAAATGTTAATCCTTTCGGTGGACACATCTAAGCGTGAATGAAAGGAAGCGAAGCGTAGTGAAGGTTTCCGATGGAAATTGCTTGAGAACTGTAAATAGGAGTGAACTCAGTAACAAATAGTTCCATGGCTGCACAACTCTCGCTCACAATCACTTCTCTCTAATTTCTTCTATTATGCTCTTCCTCTCGTCTGGAACATTTCCACAAAAATCATAATTCAAACCACGTCGACCTGACATCACAATTTGACCAATTTATTATACAACACCAACGAAACACACTTATTTATCACTCCCGACAAGCAATTAAGACTCCACTCTTATTTAAATCTATAGTAATCTTAAAATACATATTCCTTGGCTTTTCTAACCTAAACTTTTTATTCGATTATAACCCTTTCTACAGAAATGACTAAAATCTGACATGCCTAGTATATTTACCGAATTACCTTTGCTACCTTTTTAAATTCCCACTGTAAACAAAGGGGACGCTAACTAAGCTTACCTAAAGTATACTACAGAGTTATTGTACATTAAAAGTCATGTAGGAAATAGAAAATTATTTATTCTGACTGCAGTGCAGAATAAAGTAAAGTATACGGTGACATTGGGTGTATTGCTTAGGTATGCACTTCTGTTGATGTATTGACACTTGCAACATGTGAGTAGAGGAAGGACGAAAGAAAGGAAAGCATTTCAATTACCATTTGTAAACAAGAAAGTCTTTGACAAGCGATAGGAACACCCGCAACGTAAACAACTGGCATTGACTGCTGACGGACTGCATAAACCAAACTTCTCCCCATCCAGCCCTTATTTACACAAACTAAAATAAAGTTGTCAGACTCTCGTTTGCTTTACATTTACTCTTCTCCGCAATAAAATACTCATCGCAATACTCATCGCTTCCTCCATTTACATCCATATCCAACTACCTCACATACATTTTGTACCCACACATGTACTACAACTAGCTACACTCACATTACATAAATAACCTTTTTCTTTCTTTCAGCATCCTCCCTATTTATTTTAAAAACAAAAAGCTGTACATATAGGGAATAGTAATACAATGTTTTCTATTAGGTTATTTAATAGGAAAACTTTCCCTAACTACAATAACCGTATTTTTAATATCAATATTGCATTTATTAAAAAATTTAACTTTCTTTAGTAAGCAATTTACAATATATTACTTACATTTCTATTGTAACACTGTATTGACTAGAACACCACAGTATAACCATCTAAAGAATTACTCTCTATCATAAAATGACTGATTGAAAATTAATGCTGATAGCGTTCTCGTCTCTGACAACGAGTTGCTTACGAGGTAATATTATGTGAGTTGACATTTGAGGAGTGTGGTGGTTAGAATTGTCTAGCGTCCTCAGAATTCCAATTAGAGGCTTTATTGTGTCATCCTCATATTTAACCAATGTATTAAAGTGCAGGAAAGGATTACACTGTGTCTACTTATGAGGCGCCCAGTCGCCTAATGTCTTATTTTAGGCACACGTGAGAAACAAGTTTCCCGACTGACTTTTCTGTTTCCTTAGCTGGAGGAGTTGACAGAGGATTTGTCTGTATGGTGTTGTACACAGAGACTTATTGGAGACCACAAGGAAAGCCTGGAAGCGCGAGGAGAAACAATTGGCGTCACTTCCTCACCCCTCGGCTTCCGATAATTAGTGAAACTGTCAATACCCACGCTCTACCAACTATACTATAAAGAAACTATAATAATATTACGTCTCTACACAATTAGTATTATACACCGTAGCGAAGCAATACCGTAGTATACAGTGATGCGCATAAGTCACGCACCATATGGAAATGACATTAGGACCTAATGATTAGGTACGATGATGTTTGGAAAAGTTTGAGAGGCATTTTCAAACATTGCTACATACATTTTCTTATGGTGCGTGACTTCTGAGCATCACTGTACTTGTCGTGTGACTTCTACTAAAATCCCCTGATAGAAAGAGAGGAAGTGATAGGAGAAACTATTGATACACTAAAAGTTTCTGCTTGATACGCCAAAAAGGTTATGCCATGAGTAAGCGGATAATGGATCTTAGTGCGATACCTATATGAGTTGGACGAGTAGAGAAAGAAGGTTTCCCAGAGAGAGAGTGAAAAGAGCTGAGTCACATTCACATCAAAATGACACGAGTTATCTCTCTCTTTGTCTCTCGCTTTTACTTCCCTCCGCTCATTCCCTCTAACAAGACTAGTCCACCACACACAAAAGAGATTCAATACAAAACTTTCTCATTTCTCTTCACTTGACTTCACCAGCAGAAAGAAAAGCATTATTACTTTCCCATTGTGTTCCACTAAGGCTCTATTCTCAGCTATCATGTCACTTCTAATAATAAATCAGAAAACTAAGTAAATGAACTATATATTTATATTATGCAATGAGTCACACGAAAATGCATTATTAAAAGTAAATCTGAATTTTTGATACAATTTTGCAGAAAATAATATCAGAAAACTGTTTTTCATAATTATATGTATAATAGACAACCTCTTTTATTGTGATATATGATTTTGTACAATATATGTTGTTAATAATAGTATAGAAGGTTTTGTCACTGGGAGACATTCTTTCGAATAATCTCAATGAGGTTGGCTCATTCATTATTCCATCTTTCGCCTGATGACACTTGATCATTTTCTCACTCTCAGGTTTTCCCTCCTAGACATAATCTTGCAATCAGTCAAATTCTATTTCTTACCCCGTTGTGTTCTTTAGTGCATTCACGCATTCTTGCTTTGGAATACACTTTGTATTATTCTACATCACAACGAGAATTTCTTGTCATTTATTTATGTTGAAAGGAAACCCTTGTTTTTTATATTTATCCCTACTAACGATGAGACATCCGATCAGCTTTTAGTGACTGCCAGGCAGAGGAGGAGGAGAAATGTAATTTGAGATTGCGCCCATGCAGAGCACAGAACCCCTTCGCAATACCAACTTCCCTCTACACCCTATACTACACAATAACCATGTTCCTACACAAAACAAAAATATCTGTACAAACACAAATACAAAGTACACCTAATGTAATTTACAGAAGCACAACTATGTTTTCTAATGATATAAGAAATTGCAAAGTATAAGGATAGTATTTAATGCTATGTATATGTGTATAAGATGGTGTTCTACTACGGTTTAGTTAGATAACTCTGGGAGAATCTGTGCCCACGCACTGCAACGCAACCCGCGCACCCAATAATTTAATCCGATTGCGTTTCTTCCTTTGAATTCCTAACACGTCCGGAATGTAATCACAAAATTGCAATTGAGCTCCATTCTTTCCTTTTCCTGGGCCTTCTTCCCATCACAAACTTTAGCCAAACTATTGGCAGGAGCCTCTAAACATTTCCTAAACCAGAATCTCTATATTTACGCATTTGTTTTCCTACCGCCTATTGAAACATCTAATTGTAAAATTTCTTTCAATTGAAAAATGTAGTAATAATATGTAGGTAGCAGACGCCATACAGTTATTTATACTTATTGCCAAATATATACTAGAAGATATTGGATAGATATCTGACTTTTATTTCATCTATGGTTTTAGGTATAGTAGTAAGATTAAAAAGTATTTAACTCACTGTAGAAACATTCTTAACATACATATAATCTTACTGTTGGCGTAATTCGAGTCTCTGCTCTCGAACTTAATATCTTACAGCAAATATCCTTGACTTGTTTTTCCTACACTCTGTTTCTTCCCTGATTCTAGTGTAGACATAGAAAATGAAATGTCTGAGAGAGTGGATGGCTTATTGGCAATCGAAGTAGAAGTCGTGATATTATTTTCTTCCAGTCCAATTGCCACAATTGCTAAGCATAACAATAATGATGTGGAGTATAGGTATTCGCTTTCATTTCCTTATAATCTAATTGCAATTGGAATGTATGGGCATTCATGAGGAAACTAGTAGATATTGGTTTTAATTTCTTCAGAAAACAATCAGACTGGATTGGATTCCAGTCATGAAAATGTGATCTGTCTATCTGCTGTGATTTACACGCAGAAGGCCAACAGTCAATCCCCAGACATGTAATTGAACATTTTCTAGAATCATTGAAAGCATAAAAATGATTATTTGGAGTGAATGGAGCGTGAACAGTCTCCGCTTTACTTATACGTAGCTCAGTTGAGCGAAATGCAAATAATACAATAATACCAAAACGATTGTCGGAAAGGTAACTATATCCATTGTAATTACTAATCCATATGAGGTATACTTTAGTGGTTAATACCTTCACGGAAGATTGCTTACTAAGTCTTTTCTGAATGTTTTCTTTTGCCATGGCTATCAAATGGAAATATTGAAACTGCGGAGCCTGACTTGACTGGAGGACAAATTGAAGTCAATTTCAGACAGGAATGAGAAATTCGATACTACCTACGTTATAGTTCTTAGCACATAAATATTGGGTTGGAGAAGTGTCTAAGCTGTGTGCTGTGTTTGCAGAGATAGGAACAGTGCTGGGAGATTAGGAAGAAAAGCCTGAAGGATTAAATGTCTCTAGCTGTCAAATACTTACTTTCAGAGACTCACACAGAAACTGAATCAAACGAAGGAGCATTCAGCAGTACCGTAGAGACGGATTCTTATTTCTTCGAGGAAGGCATGTGCATTAGCATAGGGAACATAGCATTTTGTCCAGTGCATGGAGTTTGGACTGATTGAATGCAGAAGGAATAAGTGCAGGGAGTCGAAGGAGATAAGGGAAACGGAATTGACAGAGGAACTCCTCCCGAACAACTAAAATATACATAAGAATGCAAATAACCTGACTTTTCCTCACAACTAGTTTATTGCAGGGAGATATGGGACTGGGCCCACTTACCAGAAACATATGGCTTCCTTAACCCACCCAGAGGCATAACTAACATGTAAATAGGGTGCGTGCGAGTAAACGTTGCTGTTAATAAAAATGTATTATCCGAACGGAGCAGACGGAAGTCAATAATAATAAGAGAGCTGGAGAGAAGGATCGGAAGTCAGATCTTTGGAGAAAATTGAAAATGCGCAAAGAGACCGAAAACTTTAGCCAACTGGGAAATTCTGCTAGTCCTAAAAACTATTTTTAGCCCAACTACGGGATCCCTAGATTCCTGCTCTATCGGATATGTACCTTATATCGGAGATTACTGTGAAAGAATACTTTTTCCCTATATGTGTATATGAATGTGCAAGTAACTTTGGTGTAGGAGTCATTTTGTGCTCTTGAAGGAGTCTTATGAATTGTTAATGACGGTGCAGAGCAGGACTAGAAGAGACCCTGTGAGGAATATATACAGGGTTGGGCAAATATAAAGTGCACCAGCAATTCCAAAGGAAAGCTCTATATCTGGTGCATTGGTGACTGGAGTGTGATGGGGAAGTCAAAGGTAAGCACTTTCCCCTATAAAAATAAATGTGGACTGGAGTGCTGCATTTAGGAAGCTTATTAGACATTGCTTCACGTTTCGTTTCACTCACTCCCTTCTTCACCCCACTCACTGATGAGATGATGAAAAATCATCTTTCATCTTCTCAATCATAAATTCACTCTCACAGGAGCACAGAAACACCAAAATGCTATAACTTTACTACATTCATGCTCCATAGGCATTAGAATTACGATTATATTTACATTGCTAAGTAGGCACACCAAAATGAACTCTACTTTACAGAATATTAAATTAAGCAATGCCGATTTTCAATTTTTAAACTTCTCGAAATTAATCTTTCAATGTCAGGTTCAGATCGGATGCATTCTAAAATGATTATTAAAATTAGCTATTAAAAGTAGAGCTTGTAAAGAAGAGTCATAGAACATCTGTGGTTAATCAGTTGTAAGATTTGGTATAAAAGACTGGAAGAAGTGCAGTAAAGTGAGAGAGGATTATGTGGATTAGGAAAATAAGAAAGTGTACGTAACCCTTGTGTTTAAGAACTTGACTAATTCAAATGTGTCAACACAGCACAACTAAATAAATACTTGGTTCTCTCAATATCTTATTCTCAAACACTTTTCAATGCTCTTTTGAGTTTGAGAACTAATGTAGTGTACAAGGCGGAACATGTCTGGTTTTCATTTTCACCCCATAATGAAAAGTGCAGCATTACACGACATTAGAGGAGGACCTCCAGTCCAACGCCCCAACTCATCACAATTCACACTCATTTAACAGTTAACTCCAGAAATCGTGGGAAGTTCTTACACAAAACATGTGCTATTATTTATGTCCCTTCTCTCCGTCTTCTACACTTTCAGTAAATTCGTCTTTTATTTTATACAAAATGCAACTACCATTTCCTCTTGCCTTACTTCACTAATTTCTATGCATTTCCAAACAATATTTATGACACTGGTCCTCCTCTTTACATTTTCTCGAGAGAATTTTCACAATTATTGTACTCTGGAACGTATAATGGCCACAAAAAATGCAGTTGCAAAAGTACTCATAGCTCATAGTGGAACATTACTACCATTTTCACCCTTTCAATACGAAAAACTTAATGAAATTACTAAATGGATTTGGGTAGACTGTGAATAGGAGTTGAATTGTACTTGTGAGCATTTATCCAGACACAAAAGAGGGAAAGGACACTCCTTCCCATTCACAACAAACAAGAATACACGGAATGAAAGAACCCGACGAAACTTATTAACGAGTTAAGGTCTAAACAGGAAATAACCCATTCTATTCCACAACCGATACGGGCAATAAAAAGAGCATGACGGTATTTTTTAATTTCAGTTTCGTCACTAAAATGTTTACTTCCTCTTTCCCATGCCTTCTCCCAAAATGCACCATTTACCTTATAGACAGGTTTATTAACGAATATATTCATACATACAAAATACAACGTTGCTCTAATATATTATAGCATATTACTATATTATAGTAAAGTAATATTAGTACATGATGAATAGTTTTTGTTCCCCTCCTTCTCCTTCGGTTTTATTATTGAATTAATACTCGCAGAAAGTATGAGACTAGTAAATCATCTAAAAGACAACAGAAATCCTCAGTGATACTGATAACTGCCTTGTTGGTATTATACTTTATGTACAACCTATTATGTATTGGGTGCATGTAAATTGGAAACAGCAGCAATACAATGTTAGTTATGACTTGCAGAGGAAAAAGCAAGATTCACTTGACTTTATTACAGTTCTCTCATAAGAAATAAATGATTCCTGAAGGAACGTGAATGAAATATTTTATATTAGGTCCATACATTTTGTATATAGAACTGTGTTGTAGGAATGGCCACGTGAAGAAATGGAAAAGTGGAGTGACTGCCGGTAAGCAAATCGATGTTGTTGGTAATAACATTAAGGTATACGGAATATAAAGGTGCCTAATAGAAAAGATAAACAATGTGATTAACATAATGCCATGTTAGGACTGGAGAAGGAACGCAATTCGAAGGAATCTCCCTTCGGGGACACAACAGAACCAACCGACTTCTTTCATTGCACCATTCAACACTAACATTAATGTTAACCAAACGAAATGGAGCGACTGGACTCGGCTACACTATTCTTTTACCGGCAATAAATGGGAATCTATTCCTTCTCTTTATTTATACCAGTTAGTATGTACTTACACACAAATGCTCACAACCTACAAAGATGCTGATGCAACTTGCCTTTTTATTACTACCTTAGTTCTCCGGCATTACATTAAATTACACTAAACTGCTAATAGAATAACCGAGTAAATTGTGTTAGCTCAAACAACGATAATGTTATTACACTATACTCTCATTCTCTTCACCTTCCATTTCTCTACATCAAACAACTTACTTGACAGGTTTTCTTTTCTTCTTAAATCAACTTTAATCACACTATTCGATTTACATTTTTTACAACAGAAATAACAAATGTTTAACATACGGCTGTCCTTAAAGACTACAACAAGTCTTGGTGTCATTGGAGAATTGCGCATGAATTTGTATCATTTTTATCTTATTTATCCACTTTATCTCATTTTCAATCTCCTCTCAAACAATTCAGAGAATTTCTCGCCTGTAAACAAAAGGGGAGGTTAAATACAAGAGATTCCTTGACTTTTCTGATCATCTTAAGTTGTCTAGTCAATCCTTTATGGTTTATTGCTGATTTTCTTGTTTATTTTGGAATTGAATGCACTATGCTCTTCCAAAATTAATCCTGGAGTATCTGCTGTGCTCTATCTACGATGGCAATAATACAAGGCGATAGTTTGGGCGTTGTTAGAAACAGAGCGCAAGCAAGTATCCTTTGGCATTTTGATCTGATCTTGTTCATCGGCCTCAAGTGATCTCCTCCAGTGGACTACGGTGTGTAAACCAAAAGTTTCTCAAGTCTACTTACTAATCGCAACTAAATCCAAAGACAGCGTCCAAGTGAAGTGAAGTGGAGTGAAATAGAGGATAGGACGGAAGACACTTCACTTTCAGTCGAGATATGCGGAGATTCCTACTGCAGATTCCTCCTGCAATCTATATTCTGGACTTATCTCTTATTTAATCTTGAACATTACTATAGACAGAGACAGACGATACGGAAAGCGCATTCAACTGCGAATCAACTGAGAGAGCCAGCCGCAAGAATTACTTACCATTAGTTAGAGGGAGTCATTTTTAGCAAAAAGAAGTAGAAAACTTTGTGAAATTGCTGGAGGCTACAATGAAGGAGGAGAAGGAAGTGGAATCTACAGATGAATCTGAATGGAAGTATAGGAATGTATGAAATGACTGTTCGATCAAGTTACTACTCGTAAATATGGTTAGGCCTCGATGAGGTTCGTGTCGTGACCGTGAATGAGATTCCTCTCCCAATTCTAATTTTGTAAAAAGGGCGAAACTGCTAAACGTGTAAAATCTTGTATCTGTCCGTTATGGCTAATAATAGATATAAATATTGTGTTGTGGCACATGCGCCAACTGTCTCGTAATAATCAGAAGTGAATATCTACAGACAGTTACTTACGGTTACCTTTATTTTACTATGGAGTTACGTTAAATGTATGCAGTTAAGTGTAGTCAAAGTAAGTATTCTCGTTTAGCACATTTTCCTTCACGAATAATAAGAGAGAGAATAAAGTCTATGTAGGGATAAAGTTAAAGGAAAGCCGTAAGGCAGCTTGGCACATAAAAGTCAAGTTTTCCTGTCGTAATTGTAATAGACGTCAGTCTCAGTTCTTCTCGCTTTTCTCTCGGCCCAACTCCAAAGACAGATCCAGTGCAAAAAGCGACTGCATTAGCACAGCCAAACGGAACTCCTTTATACCATACAAAGCTGAAGAGATCAAAGGAAGAGAAAACTCCTGTTTTTACTCTCTCTCAAAAATTCACAGAGCAGTTGGAATTTTATCTTTGTTTGTATTTACATGCAGTGCCGAAGGCAATGAAGAGAAAACCAACTTGGCTAATGATAAGCAATGTGTAGCCGCTCAAGAATTCGATTCAACTCCGCATCTCTCTTCCCATCCAAATTAATATTCTCCTCCAGTCTACTATACCTTCCAGTCATTTATCTACTACAGGAGTACAATAACCAACTTCACACAATATATAGATAACAAAGTATTTCCAAACTTAAAATACGTACTATCTCTTATTAGATCTTATAAATGCTTCTGTAAATAAAAGAATTCTACTAGGAACCTTCAGACTCACTTACAAATTATTGGAATTTTGTTAGGTATGTGGAAAGTTATGAAGGGTTGAGCTGACATCAAAAATAAAGATGTTACTAGGACTTTTCCACTATTATTACTTTGATGTTTGCATTGATGACTTGCATACACGAGAGAGAAAGTGCGGCTTACCACGCGATACTTTTTTATTCGTCATACGTATAGTACAACTTTATCTATGTCTCGAAAGGGTCAACTCAACAAATCCCGTTTTTATTAAAAGCTTTTAGAGTATTAGTTACATCATGACTCATTGTCCTAAATGGTGAGTCAGTCAACATCTATTTGCATTAGTGGGCCGGATATTTATGATCACAAAAGAATTCCATGACTTGGTCATTCGTGAACACAATAACACAAACAACCCAGTTGAAAACAGGCTTCGTTGAATTAATGAAATGTTCACCAAATGTGTCATTTCATATCCAAATCGATTTTTTCATGTTCTAATTAACTTCATGGTTTTTAGCCAGGAATCGTAATGAACTGTTCTCATTGCTCGTTCAGAGTGAACTATTTATTGATTTTGAATTACGGCGATATCCTTCTTTCAATAGACGATTTAGAACTCTTAAATCCTTTACTGTAATAAAAACTTACATAGTACCATAAACAATGAATTACTTTCTTGGTGTCAGGTTTCCATCCGAAATAGTTTACAGTTTATGAATTGAATGATTCATTTGAGAGTGTAGGAAATATTATTGGAAGTGCATGTGACACAGCAAGTATACGTGAACCCTTTTCATTCACAAAAGTACAATCACACCTTTTATTCAATGTGGAGATTTGAATTGCGATGTAAGTATTTTAAGAACCCATGAATGCATTGCTATCCTGCATGGCCTCTTGAACGGTCGCCACATGCCCACTCAAGAAATAAACGACCCTTCAAAATTATCAATGAACTCCTCAGTGGGGATCAAGAATAGTCACATTGCTACACGCACCTCAAACGAATTACTATCGAATTTGCCAACCCTTTTATTACAACACAAATTATCATATTACACAACTCAATGAGTTCCTTTCTTCCTTTCTACTAATTCTTTCACTAAAGAATCTACTACTAAACGATTTACTTTACGGTGCACTATAATATGGAGCAATGCCAGTACAGTTCTTTATAACTTTTTGACAAGCAATTTGTTACTGTACTCTAATATCACCATTTGACAATATACGAATGAATGTTGGAGTATTTTTATTTTTAAACCTTATGGTTCAGTCAAAAATAATAAGTACAACTTCATTTTTCATTTTTTATGCAATCAATACTGTTTTTTGCACATGAAATGTGTGTTTTTGGTTTTCAAGTGAGTGTGGTATCTGTAAATAGTCTAAATAGTGAATAAAATTCACTACTCGATTATTTGTAGTAATATTTATGAAGTAATTACATTTATTTTCTTATAAAATACTTTTACAATAAAAATTATATATTGTTAGATCTCGCTGACAATATTCTTTGACTTCTCAATACAAAAAAATTGCCATAAAGCCGATTACCTTATAAAATAATTTTTCAATTAAAATTAAATAGTATTGTTAGACTTCTCTGCCAAAATTCGTTGACTTCTCAATACAAAAAAATGGTGATAAGCGAAATGCATCATTGGATGGAACATAAAATTCATTGATAAACAAGTTTGATGACGAAACAATGCTGAAATAATATCTGTATACAACAGAACTATAATACCAGGTTGGTAAATAAAAGTTTGAAATGGAATTGGATAGAATCCACGGTGGACTTCAAGATAATTGGTATTCATAAAGGATTCATTGATGGCCAAAGGGCTGGAGAAGTAAAGATAAAATCTTGATGATCAATAAGTAAGTGGATTATGACTGGGGTTGGTCCAGGCTTGGCTACGTGGGACATCTCCGTATAAATCTGATGCTATCAAATCGCATCTCATCATCCTAAACGATATAGTCATTATTTATTTAACTGCCTATTATATTAAAGGAGGCACATCATAGAATTCATAACATAACGGAGAGGATGAACATAAATAGATGAAAACTCATTTGGGGAAATGTTATTTCAGCTGTGTTGCAATTGTGAGTCCTCAGTCCATTCTGTGGTGGAATATAAAAGTAGCTCCTCTGAAAAGGGAGAGAGTGGACTGTACTGAAGATGAGTGAAATAAATAATGCTGTATGAATAAAAGATTAGAGAAACGGAGTTACAAGGGAGTCGAGTCAATTCAGATAAATTGATACGTCTATTTTGATTGCATCAATCATTCTCCATAAACTACGATGACACTCTCCTTCCTGAATGCACTTTGTATATTTACAACCATAGAACACACACAACTACTCCTTATTACGTAACTCAATACACCTTCTCTGCATTTCATTATCATTCTCGCCTGTATTGCAACAAGGGAGGGGCATAAGGTCTTATAGTTTAGAAACATGAAGAAAGGCAGTCTTGTTATCGCTCCCTTATTAGTGTGACATGACATGACACTGCACTTATTATTAACAACTCTCTAAGACTCTATTAGAACACTTATTATTACAAGTAAACGTGTAAGCGTATAGTAATTAGAGATAGTGGAAGGAAATAACACGAGGGGTATAGGATAGCATGGTAAATAGTAATTGGTAATTCTTCAGAAGACGAACGAAAGTAAATTTCAATGTCAAAGTGACTATATGCATATCCACTGCACTTCCAAATAGATCACAAGTTGGTTTCACTCTCACTCAGCAAATGTTTTCGTTTGTTTCTCTTGAACTTGGCCTTTACTCTCCAACTCTCTTTCCTTCTGCCTTTCGTCATGCATAGCCAATTACACCAAATTCTTTTCCATCTTCCTCCACGTCTACTACTTCTAGATGAAAATTCAAATGAAGGAATATATCCTTGCGAAGAGTACCCCTCTGCTATATAGGATCGACCTTCGGTGCTACTCAGCTGAACGAACTTCCTTTACAGTTTAAATTGACTCTGACTTTAATTCTGACTGTCAATCATCCGAAAAGAATCGATTTCAGGCGTTTCTTGCATACCAAATGAAATTTCACACAGAACCTAAAGTCTTCAGCAGTACGCAAGGCAGGTAGTATTTGTTTCCATCTCAGCCTCGCTTCGTGTGACTTGCAAGTCAATTTCTTGGGTTGTGCAAAGCTATTGTAATATTAAAGTATGCAAAACAAGGAAATGTAAACTTTGTCTTGTCTCATAAAAAAGGAAATCACTTTCACATAGTTGTGTACCAGGATTTATGCACATAAGGTACTGCAAGATAAAAGAATCGATATATTTGAAATTAATTTCGGAAGAAAATGCTAATAAATTATCCCTAGTTTGTTGTGAGAGAAAAGAAATGTAACGTGTCTATCAGAAAGAGCAGACGAGAAACTATTCTGTTTTTGGATTTGACTGTGCAAGAAAATTCTTTCAGTTGAATTTTCCATTTGATTTATGTGTACAAGACAATACGAGTTTTCTTTGATACTAAAAGCCATGAAAACAAAAGGAAATGGTTGCGATAAGTTTTTATGTGTGGTGTTTACATGGATAGGCGAAAGTACAATGGGATACAAAGTGAATATAGAATACATAAAATATATTTGGTCGTAAAGAAAAGTCGACTTGAGACTGAGACATCAATAGAGGCATCAGACAGATATCTCTCTTGTCTAAAGAACATCTCAGAAAATGCTAAACACAAAGACAGAGTTCTGCCTGGGGTTGTTGTTCCAAGTGCAGTTTCGAAACAAGAATTCTCTTGCGGAACACAAAATGTAGATTCATAGCAGAGGAAAGATAGCAACCACTACAAAAGAGCAGAACAATCGATTTCTGGACCAAGTCTACTAACAAAACTTGTCTTTGCATGGGAAAACGATGAGCCAAAAAATTCTGGCCCACACACAGAGGCTGCCCAGTTTTCAAGACTGCAACTGTAGAAAAGTAATTCGCATGTCATTTCACTTCTCAAGAAATTCAACGGCTCAGAACAAGAGGAAGGAGAGATTTGTCGTTTTCCGTGCCAGACAAACCTCAACTGAAAACTGAAAAGAATTTTTTAAGCATACTGCAGAAATATAGCATATTGTATATAGACCGTGTGGTAGGAGCCTTTAGCGATTCTGTCTGCTGCTTCATATTTTATTTGGATGGTAAGCATTAAAAAAGGAATCTGTAGAAAAGCGTCAGTAATCGAATGAAATATTTCCTCTACTTCCTCCACCGCGTATTTTTTATCAGCCTACGCATGTTCTTACATTTCACAAAGAACTGCGTAACATAATAGCACTATTATACTCTATAGCCTATAACCTATTACTTTCTGCCAAAAAATACCTCCTAGAAAACAACACCATACATTTTTGTATGTACTAATAAAATCTAAACTTCTCCAGTAAATTTTCCAAAGCGGAAAAAACTTTGAACTTGAGCTGAAACATTCTTGTTGCACTTGTAGTACAGGATTGTTGAGAATGCACGATGGAAGACGCTTTTCTCGCAGGACTAAAGCAATAGAATAGAAAACTGGCAATTTCACATCCTGATAACTCCATTCATGATCTTGTCATGGGCGACAGGCAATTGTACACTCTGGAACAGAATATTATCTTATTCCCCTCGCCAGCTCAACTCCCCTGCACTTCCAAATAACTAAATGATTCAACGTGAGCGAATCATCAACAAAAAAGAATTCCGGAAAGAAAAGTCGCAGACGAGGGAAGGGTCACTCAAGTCCAAAGAACGAAGGAGGGGAGAACCAACGGATACCCGGCTACAAGAATTTCAAGAATAACCGAACATCAATGCACAAAAGCCGTCATGAGAAAAATTGCCAATAATTTACCCATTTCTCTAACCTCACATTTTTCTTTCGTGAAAACCCAAAAAGATTTTCTGCCACACTCAACCATTATTATTAAACCTAAATTGCATTTATTATTTTTTAACTTCAATTTTCAATTTTTTCAAAGATTTTACCAAATCTTGAGACAAATATATCACTAACTGTTAAAATACATTACCAATACTTAACAAGTAGATATATGATGTATATAAATACTCTCTATATATCTATTATAAATTATAGAAACGCAGTGTTAACAGAAACTAGTTTTTAACAGTGATTAAGGAGTTTCAAGCAATTGTGATACAACATTACATAAGTATTGATAAAACATACACACTTTAGGCACTGTTGATAATTATTGGGTTGTCATTCGACACTAACAAAATGCTTCTAGCGGGAACATGCATAATATAATCTAAAGAAGTAAGAGCACGGAGTCAGATTGCATTCAGTGGTTATTTGACTTGCCACAGCCATGTCTCCTGGACAGACACTTTTATACATAATCTCTATAGCCGGGAGATAGAGAAACGGAGTGAGACGACCACACAGTGATGATGATGCAGAGTTGTGTGCTTATAATATTAGTGGAGAGTGAGAGAGGAGAATGAAATGACAGATCTATCACACAGGGGAATTTATGGAGTGCACCCAACCCTTTGTGACCCCACAGCCCAATTCAAGTGCAAGATGGAAGTGGAACCCGATCCTCGCACAATACAACAATAAAGATACAATGAATGTCTATTCACAGTATTAACATAAATACAATAACTGGGATATTGCCATACGTTAAGGTAACAACTACCAAATTCTCGATTACGATTCCAGAGTATTATAAGTACTATAGATACTTACGTATACTAACTTTGGACCTTAAATGTGAATGAAAGTAAATATGATCTCTGATTGCAAAGAGTAATGCTATGTTATGTACACACAAAATTAGTTACTCTGCAGGGGTATTGTAAATGTAGTTTTTCTTTTGAAATGATATTTGAGGTGAGTGAGCCGAACTCGTGCCTCCTCTGCAAATCCAACCTTCTGCCCAACTTCTATTTCAATTAGAATGCATTATTTTATTGGATAGGGCACTCTAGGAATTCCTGCTCTGCCACAGAAATAGTTATACTTACTTCCAAACGTCACATCGCATAAACAAACAAAATAAACTCCAGTACTGATGTGTGAGCTAAGCCAGTGCTTAACCATGGATTATTACGCTCTTAGTAGAATACATAAAGGTAAGTTGCACAGCGAGCAGATTCCAGTTTTAAAGGACGTCAATAAATGCCCAGTGCGATCCCCGTATTACGAACACACTTTTGGATAAAGGTAAAGGCAATCCAACTGAATGATGTAACATGGTCGTATAAATAAAAAGTTGTGGTTCTCCCTACCAGCTGCACAGATGCGCTTCTATTCCTTCTCTATCCGAGTTTATTAGGTATTTCAATATTCAAACATTGGGCTCTATGAGTATTACATTTTTATACTTGACTAAATACTACGTACGTCATGGTCGTGTAACAGAACTGGAATTCTGAAAGCGGTAAGCATCCAGATTAAATACAACTTTGTACTAATATTAATAAACTTGCACTGCCTGCACCGCATTACTGTTCGTTCGCTTTAGCGCAGCTGGTTTTCTATTATGTTTGCCCTATAGGGAATTCTGGTCACATTTTTCAGTGCAACTATGGAATATTGCAAGAATGGCAGCTGTCCGTCATCACACACTGCTTATTAGCATTTCTATACGGCAAATATCTGCATTTCATAGGGCACACATGTACAGATCCGGTTTACAATTCCACTGTAACTACAAATAAAAATAATTACTGCATACAAATATTTGAATACAGAATTTGTAAGGATTTGTATAGTTTCAGCATTTTCAATCTCTCATTCTTATTTATTTGAATATTTTGATTTAGTATTTAAAAGCCGTATTTGAAACTCATCTAGTTGTGAAAAATATTAAATGTACCTTTTCTGCATTACTAAATGCGACATAAATTGGAAAGTTTTCGATGAATTGATATTTTGTGTTGCACAACAATAAATAATTCGAAAACCTACTTTTGCCATGTTGGTATGTAATTATGGTTTCTCTTGTAGGGAAATACACTTCATCTTCGCCTAGCTGAAGTGCCATTTCCACGAATAAATGCCATATCGGATTACAAGCAGACAGCACTAGTCTTCCCTACATTACGGAGATACCTCTAATAAAAAATGAAAGAATCTCATCTCTGCATCTTTATTTCGTCCCTTCCTTTTTCCCTCCACATTAATTTCTCTTATGGAAGAGTTCTGAAAATTATGACTGCTTAGGCAGTGGAGAAGAGGAGTCACAGAAAAGAAAACTAAATCAAAACAGAGGCAAACCGGAATATGATTAATACATTCACGAGAAAAGAAGTTGGGAATTGTGTCCTTATAAGTGCAGACACGTAGACTCAGAATAGTTTATTGCGTACCTGTATATTATCATTATTATTGTGTAGCCCTAAGTTGTTAGTCTTTACATTTCCATTAAATTTCCCTGTTAAATTATTGTACGTAGTATTTATAAGGCTTTCTTGTCAGTGTGCACCAGTAAACAAGGAGATAAGTAACTGCAATGGTAAATAAAGGTAAGAAGATGGAGCTGGAGATAAAGTCAGAGAGGCAGGAAGGATTCAGGAGATAAGTGAGTGACATGCGACGCTAAGAAAAGACAAGTTGCATCGATCACTGCATATCCTTAGCAGTACTCTCAATTTGTGGATCGACGGATCAACAACTAGTAGACAGAGATAAAGTGCAGCTCTGTGGATGGGAACGTGGCTTCTTTGTCATCTGCACTTGTTCTTCCAGTTAAGCTCATCCAAACCACAGTCATGAATCATTTGACATCTTACTAAACACATTCATTCATAATCATACAAGACTATGGGAAAATTCATCACTAACTCTCTAAAGAAATCCCACTCGTATCAATAAACATACTTAACTTGTCATAGTTCATAAAAATCCATTTGTATTATAATCGCTATCTATAGCAGTATCATTTTAATAGAACCACTACAGAAATAATACCGTAAGGTGCACAATTTTCTTTTGCTGATTAATACTACTGTAGTACTGATAGAGATGCTTCGCAATTAACATATCTGGATGAAATAAGAGTAACTAACAACGGCAAGCTGTACATAGTCAATTGCACGTGTCATTACTTATTTCTGGTACTTGTCTGAACATTGTCATTGACAAACAGAGATAGCAATGCGAATTATGCAGAAGGAGGTTCGTTCCCTACTCTCGAGGACTTAAGATGTCAGATGTTTATGACTGAGCTGAAAAACACACAGAAAAGTGTATGCAAAGTTAAATCGAGTCTTGTTAGGGAAGAAAGAGGTTGTAAATTGAAATGAGACCACCCGTGTGTTCTTTAACCAGAAAATTACTCCAATTACTCCGAGAATAGTAATTTCGTCAATGTAAATGTAAATATGGACGTAAGGGAAGCTGTGTCGGAATTTTTATTACATGAACGTACACAAGTGACTGTCTTGGTGCACACGGACAGATGTTACGAGAGAATAAATAGAGAGGAATAATATTATTGTAATCGAAGGTATGCGGTGCAGTTCATTGGTAGAGCAGAGCAAATCAGAAATCGATATCCATATAAAGTTGGAAATTCGTAGAGTCTGTCGGAATAAGTAGTACATACGTATGTACTGCATGTATGGTGTATTTGTTCTGTGAGAGCCATAAATGAGAAGTAGGGAAATGCATTATTGCATGTGCAGCTTGGAAATACGATGCAATTGAAATTCAATGAAGTAGAAGACAACTGTTTCCAGTTCTCTTCCTCTCCCTACCTATAACAACAACTGCAACAACTCTCAAGTGGCTAATCCACCAATGAGCATTACTTTAATTGTACTCCACGTAAGTAGCAGAAGAGAAGAGGATGGGAGTCATGTTAATTGTATGCCTATCTATCTATTTCTAATCTATTTCAACTACAATTACCATTGGAATTACAGCGGAAGATCAAGAAACATCTGAGACAATGGCCATGAGATCTTTTCTAATTCAATTCTCAGCTACGTAACTTCAGTGCACTCCCAATTAATTATCTCATTTCTATGTACATTCCTCTAATGACTCCTCATTTAACTTTCACGTACAAATTAAGACGATAACACTGTACAGGTTTTTTTTTCTAACTGTAAAGTACCTACAGGGTATCCTCTAGAATATAACTATATGGTTGTATAAGAATTCACAGGAAGATTCCCCACTGAATGAAATAAGTTGGTTTAGAAAAGAGGAGCGGACTAATGATGCATTCTCCAGAGCCCTTCTTCCATTTCCATCCATTTCTACGACCACATTACAAGAATCATTCCCTCGTCTGTCACTGCGTTCCTGGAGTGCGTGGAAACTTGCAGACTGCCACAGAACTAACATCTCATCACTTTCACTACTCTTTTGACCAAATGGACTCGACCACAAAACAGAACCGAGGAAGCATAACAGACTTCAGATTCAACTCGGACTTGACTTTTGCTCTATGCAGCTAATATTACGAACTCCGCTCCCTTCCTATTACAATTCTGCCTTAATAAAGTGCCTTCTTCACCAATTCATTCTAGCTTCCTTATTTCAGCTGCTTACAATTCTTGACTGACCCTGTACTCATAATATTACAATTAGTTATGTGAAGTGCATAACATTTTCATACCCATGTAATATTCCATTGCATGTTTATTGGTATGGACTGGTGATAGTTAATAGTTACACTTCATTGCATAGTAATGTTCCATGATGCAATTCTGTGTTTTGTAAATGCCTCTTCTGAAAACCGAATACACAGCCCATTACATTATCTTTAATCTGAACATAACACAGAATAACCGTTTCTAGTTCCCTTGTTTAGCAATTTAGTAGTGCAAGTGACTTTAGTTCGGTGGTGTGGTGAATTATGCAGGTGTATGCAGGTAGTAATAAGTTTAGAGTGGAAATGCACAGTGGGCAGAAATAGATGTAGAAATAGATAGGAAGTTGTGTGATGAGATTTGGAGTTGAGTCGGGCATCTCATAAAGAATTCATGAGGGCGAGAATATAAACGTTCCTTTCATTAACCTTTGACATGTTATTCCTCTATTGAATTTTAAATGCCAATTTCACACGGAACAACTTTCCCTTCTTCCCCGATTACTATTCCCATTTATCTCCTCTTATTCCCTCCCTCCACCTTCCAATAATAATTTACATCCACTTACGTCCTAGTACCTTCATTATTACTATTTCTCTTTTTATCAATACTCGCAGTGGTTATCCTTCATTGTTGCATATAATTGTCTTGTTTACACACTTATATCGTTCTGGTGCATTTTTATGCACCGGCTAATCTCCTATAAGACAGCCGAGATAAGTAATTGCATAGCGTAGCCGTTTGAAAGTGGCCAGTGGCATTTTAGAAACATTATCGTCCTCAGTGCTGAGATAATAAGACAAGATAGTCCAATTGTGTTTGTGTCATGTAGAGTAATTGTAATTACAATTGTAATGAAACCAGTTATCACTGAAACCAATCGGAAAAGTAAAACTAGCGTGTCGTGTCCTGTCTGAGTGGAAATGCAGATTTATGTGAGGATCGAGTACTCTGCCATTTAATTCAGTATTTGCTGTCTCACTTTGAAATTAAACGCTGTGTTGTTGTGATCCACACAATACAATAACTTACATATGAAATATGAGATTCAGATGCGAATGATGACCCACTTGTACATAAATCTAGTTTACTTTTACTTATTTTAATAATCTCGCACTGGGTTGCACGTTAAAAGAAAAAGCAAACTACCTGCGAACAGAATGAAGTGACCTCAACGTAAAATATGAACGAACAGAATTGATTGAAATATATAAATCAACCAGACAGAACATGGAAACCCTGTCTTTTCTAACGCTCTGCTTTCTGACTGATTGGCACATAGACATATTGCACACTCTAACCCTTCATTCCCCCGTATCATAGAAGACAGATAAGAGTTTCCATTTTTACTACTACATGAGATGAAAACCATTACGGAATGTCAATCACGGAAAATTATCACTTTATCCAAACAATGACACATTTATTTATTTGCAGTACAATGTGAAGAGGTAATTCATCCATAGTAATATATTTTCTAAGCATCTGAATTTTGTGTGGCAAATTTTTACACAGAAAAATGTAGGATTATGTTTTCCTGAATAAAAATGGCTGTATAAAAAATAATTCCTGTTGAATTGCTGATATTTCTCACCAGGAGTCTAGAGAAATAAGATGTGAAGAAGCCAGTATTGTTGAAGGAGCGATTATTGTGATATTTCTCAATAAATCACGATGGCAGACGCTTGACTGTTGTGAGGGTGCTACTTGCATTGCTGGGTGGCCATGCTCGGAATACGAATTCTGCACGAAAACTCTTAAAAACAGTTCTGTCCTCATTAGCTATGCACAGATTGTTGCAATGGACAGAAAGACAGGGCTTGGCTCTAAATATTTACACACATGTCCACAGGCACAATAAAGTAGCTATATTATGACTATTTTAAAAATGTACTTATAATGTTGTCTTGTAACTTTATAAACATTACTCATAAACTATTTTAGATTTGTAGCAGTATGTACATATAAGTAACTCTATTGCATATCGTTGGCAGCAGGTTTTGTGAACTAACTGAACCGGTCTACACTTATTCCACCGCATAGATATCGAAACTATAGACCATTTGTTTCTTAACCTGTGTAATTAATTGCACATGGAACATTTTAGCACATTACAGTACTGACCGGTCCCCAAGTGTTAATATGCAGCACCAGACGCGAATAAGATGCAAATTAGGCGATTCTTGTAATATTCCAAGTGCACTTGTTCTCCACAAGATACAACGCATGGAAGGGGCATGGCCTGCAGATTAAGATCTCTTTTAGTACGCATAAATCAATTATATCACCCATATCACCATTCCCGTTGGGTTATCGCAGTGCTATCCCAATTAATTACCAACTTTATTCTCCACCGTGATTTACCCAGCTTTTAAAACAATCTTTGATACTTTACGCAGATTACCAACACAATGCTACATTGAATACCCCTATCAACATTATGACTTGCGTAATCATAACTTTTCAAATCTCGGTAATAAACAATATTTGTGGACATTTTAAGTCACCTCGGCTGTAAAACGCAAATGCATTAATTTCTAACACACCCAACCCACTCAATAGACACAAGGAGTGAAACAACCATTTTACGATCTACATATTTGTTTTACATGCCCATACTGTATATACTACACAGACAAAAATAATAATGAATAGTGAAGTATGATAATAATATTTACTCCGAAGCATTTTGTAGATGCGAGTGTTTCTCCCTCTGTGAATCTTTTTTTTACAGTCCCATAATGACCTAAGACTGAAGAGGGTTTCAGCTGAACTGTAAAAACTGAAAGGACGTAAAGAAGAGAGAAAGATGGTTTACCTGCCACAGGTGATAATTTCGTTACCACAGCCCATCGTGTCTTCCACTGTAAAAGTAACAATAAAATAATAAAGTACAATAACTCCAACTATACAAACAAACTGTCACGAGCAATCAAAATAAGCATTGTTTCAAGCAGCAAACACTTTTTTCTCAAGGCAGATTCATTACGAATTGTTATGCAAGCAGTATCTTCCTCCATAGTACAGTTACATTATAAATATAACAGTAATATGTAAATTCTTTTAGAACTTTTTCACTGTAGTGTACAAATATCTTGTCTTGCTCGTGTTACATTAGGATGCTTCTGCATATAAATATTTATATATGAAAATTCCTAATTAAATAATTAAATATAGGTCTTAGGTAGTCCCGAGCTCTACTGTCAACAAATTAATATTCCAATAATATATTGTATATTAACCAGTATAGTAAACTTTTGCAATGGACCAAACTATAATAATATTACGAGTATAATTTGAAAATAAAATGCTTGCTCTCATGTATTAAATTAAATATTTGCTTGACAAGAAAAATAATATCATGACCCAAGAAATTGAATGAAAAAAAGAATTGGGAAGACAGTTGACTTTTTCTGAAGCGGATACGAGTGAGTTGACATGAGTTGCATTCCTTAGGACTGTTGAGTATTGGAATAAGACTTGGGGGAGAACTTAAGGAAGAACTGAAAGGGAAAGTGCATCTGAAAGTGCAAAGATGTCATATTCCCCTTTCGCCATTGCACTCGGTGCCATAAAGAGGCAGAACTCATCTCGTCTTGCGTGCGTATTGAATATAATCGAAATCTTAAGGGAAATGGAAAATTCGGGTAGAAATGTTCTTCCGACATAATCCAATCCAACTGCGACAGAGCCCAGTGCAACATCTTCGTTGGGGGTAGGACATAATAATCCCATAAAGTAAATGCACTCTCAGGACAGACAACATTTGAAATGGTGGCAATTCCAAAGCATCAGTTCATGTCCAGAATATCCATAGCGTCCAGTCCAGTCCACCCAGGGAGATAAAATAGGAAATTAATGGGGAAAACAGTGAAATATTATGGAAAGACTTTTTCTTTGTCTTTAACTCTTTATGAGAGGAGATTTCTTTTTATTTTATTTATTGGACAGCTCTGTCGTCTTGTGTGGTGGTGAGACTAGCTGGGAGCAACAAAATGGAAAGACTGTCTAAACTGGTCTGGAATTGCTGGAGGGACGCAGAAGTGGCCATGAGAGATAAACAGAGACGTGACAACTATTCTGCACTGTCCCATTAACATTTCTATTACGTAATGTCAACTCACACAATCAGACAACTAAATGCCTCGTTATTTTTCCCGTTTCGCACTACGTGTTAAGGTTCGCAATTGCAAGAGTCGAGTTCCAATCTAATTTGGCACTCTTTCTGTCACTTCAATCATTTCGCTTTCTGTCGAGTGGCCTAAACTGCTCCAATTTACTTTCGGATTGAAATTGTAACGTATCTAATGCTCTGCTAGCTAAATAAGTAAGTTGACAGGACAGCTCGACAGGAATTAAGATCACTAGTATGTTACAAGTAATTCTATCTCTTGTGTCAATTAACTGGCAATAGTAAAAATTGTTGGAAAAGTTTGGACACCCTTTGTTTACGTCCTGGACTGCAAGTGTCTCTGAACACAAAGGTTCTTTCTGATTCCTACTTTATTTACCAAACTTAGAATTGGACAGCTGAATGAGGAGAAATAATGTTTTATTGGGAGTATTCTAACACAGCGGGTATTATTTACTATGTAATAAGGCAGTAGCCAAGAAGTTTCAGAGGCAAACAGTTCGGAAACTCTTTCTATAAAGTTTCCTTCTCGACTGACTTACAATAAGTAAAGTTTTGATATATTTTAATATAATGTGGCCAAATGACAAGCAGAAACTCAGTTTCATTCTCCACCGTTTGTCTTCTATGCGATCATATTTTATTCCTTCCGCTAACCAACAGAATTCAATCCGAATTCACCAACTCTTGCCAAAGTTTCACACAGAAATCACACAACTAAACATAAAGCGCACAAAGTTATTAACTCACATCGCTTGAATTATAGCAGCTTCAACTCACATTTTTTCATTGGCTCAAGCCACGTTTTCATTCCAAGCAAGCAACATAAGGTCCCTTTCGTCATTTCATATTGTCACAAAATCCTAGTCTTCAAATAAACCACAGAGTTGAAATGACACCGTGAAGAAACCCAACTAGGTTTCCAATACTTTTCATCAAAAACCATTCCAAAATCATTCTAACATAACCTAATAGTCATTTAATGTCCCTACTAACAATTTATTATAAACATTTTACTGAAATATTAGTTTAAGTTTTTGTTTTCTTGATTACGCGTAGATTGATTAACTGATCTCCGTGATCTCTGGGTAAGGAAAAATGCAAAACCTACATAATTTCAATTTATATTAATTACAATTTGTTATTATTTTTAATGATCAACGGTATTGCATTTCAATTGTCGTTTGTAGGTATAACTAAAATTCGCTTAAAAAGCCTACTAACAAATTATTATGAACATTTTACTTAAATATAGTTAAGTTTTAGTTTTCCTGATATTACGCGTTGATTGAATAAATTGCAGTATGCAAAACATGAATTTGTCGTACGGAGAAATGCAGAACCTACATAATTCCAATTTATAATATTACAACTCGTTATTATTTTTAGTGATCAACGGTATTACATTTCAATTGTCGTTTGTAGGCATAATTAAAATTCGCTTAAAAAGCCTACTAACAAATTATTACGAACATTTTACTTAAATATGGTTAAGTTTTAGTTTTCTTGATTACGCGTTGATTGAATAACTTGCTGTATGCAAAACAGGAATTTGTAAAGTACAGGAAAAATCACTACCTACATAATTTCAATTTATATTAATTACAACTCGTTATAATTTTTAGTGATCAACGGTATTGCATTTCAATTGCCGTTTGTAGGTAACTAAAAATTCGGTTAAATAAACCTAACTATAGAGAATAGCAAACTCGAAAATTTTTCCAAATGTAACAGGAGCAAGAACACACACAGAGATGTCATACACGCTTTTCAATGTCATCCTACCACTATTAATGGCAATTACTTTATAAGTATGTAGGTTTGTCATGTCATACATTTGAATACATGAAAATATTACTGAGAATAATGTATGGCAATTGTTAAGAACCATAATTAGTAACACAAAAACTTAGATAAACATGTAAATCAAAAGTACCTACGTGGTATTGAGTTGAGTAGCACTTATTGCAAGCAAACAAATAATATCATCTACATACCTACGTCTCCGCATGGTTAATAAGCATGTAGTTGCACACAGTACACTACACATAGACAAAGCGAGTAGGCGTTTAATATTTAAATGGACAGAATTGAAGCATAAAGACAAATGCACTTGGAAACAAAGCATAAAAGGACAAAAAGTAGAATAGTATAAGAAACTGACCTTTTTTCCATCACGGAATTTGCAGTGACCTTCAATGAGAGAATTAGCATCAACCATTGTTACACTTTGTTCTGAGATTTACTAATGATTCAAATACTAATAAATTCTAATGACCACTATCAGTTCGAACAAAACGGTGTCACATTCTTCAGTAGCCAGCATTTGGTACATTCGACAATTAACTGAACTACTTTATTTATTGACCGTAATTTTTGTAAATGAAACCACAACAGTACGATGATAACACTTCGTCTGTTGTTATTTACAAGACACAACAGAAAAACCACAACACAATAACACTGTAGCCAAAATCTGTTACAGTAGTTCAACTACTTACTATAATATACTAACCCGTACAAATAAGTACTAATGAAAGTCTACATACATACTTGTATGAGATTGAAAAAGTAGTGAGCAGTTTAATAAACGTAGATAGTTAACGATCCGTTTGAACTGAGTTAAATGTTGTATGTAGAGTCCAGTGTGGATTTGTACACTATTGTCTTAAGACTATTCTGTTGTTTTGTGAACTGGAGATCCCCTCGTTAAATAAAATCGTTATTAGGGGTAGAACAGGTAAGTAGACTCTCTCCTCACTAATAACTAAGGAGGAATCTCTAGAGTTGAGTTGAAACGCGGCTCTGCAATAAAAGTGGATAGGAATCTGGTTGGCCACTCTGCTAATTCCTGAAGAGAGTACCTGAGTTCTGCTATTGTTGGCTGGATGTGCATTCAGCTGAGTTTTGGCATGACGGCGAGGTGGTGTGATTTCATCTCCTGCCTCTACCAACACATACAGGCTCATGCAGATGCAAAATTGCTTTCATCCTTTTCCTCGCTACTTCTGAAGTTACCTTCGGGAAGGTCAGACCAGAATTCAATTCAAGTCATGCATCCCTACCTTGGCTGTTGCAACTCTTTATAATACCTACCACCTATTTGTATTCACCTCTGCAGCATAAATACATGTTAATAATGCAGATAAGCTCCTTGCTGCGGTGTTAAAATAAATTCCTTTGCACTCGAATTAGTAATTGTAACACCTGGGTCCAAGACGTTTCTATTCAGTCCATATGTGGTCTTCAGATTATTGAAAACAGTCTTTCGTAAGATATTGCACAAGACTTGGTGCTGAATTAATTCAAGTTCCAATCTCCTCTAAACAAAACACCGTCAGATGCGCTGACACTTTAATTCGCCTCTACCAATCTATATGCACATTAAGTACGTTGCAAATTCTGTTTTGTTTAACTCAAAGATAAAAAACTGAGATTTGTAAGCAGTGGTATCTCTGGATTGGATCAACCGTGGAACATCTTTGCAAATTATTTGTTTGTCACTGGGAATCTTTCAATGTCACTGGTAATGCATTTTTTGCCAGCATCTCTAAATCACGCACGACACAATCTTATCGCATCTTCCATTATTTCATTCGGAAAAGAATATTGATTTGAGTTTTTTCACCTCTAATGATGCAAATTGGTGGGTAGGTAGAACTACTGCTTTGGATTAGATTAGCAATAAAGCACTGACGTAGACACAGGAGAAGAGTTTTGTTCCAAATACAACTCCAATCCAAAAAACAATTCTGCCTCGGGCGTTGAAAACTGTGTGGAGGCTCAAGTGCAAATATAAGGGATTCTAAAGAGGAAGACAAACAATTAGGAAAACTAAAAAACTTTAACATGTAGGTTCAGATTGCACATGTACAGAAATACTGGGCTATCTTTAGTTTGCTGACTTTGGCGCAGAGCTTGTGGAACAAACGTTTGCACTTATCTCGAAGCAATTATGGCCTGGTATTGACTTTATGAGAGTGTTCCAACAGATACTACACTACATTTGCATCTGAACTCTCAGCCGAGAGTGTGTCTTGAATAGAATCTCCACATTTTTTGCCCTTAGAAGGACACTGATACAAATAAGCATCTGTGCGACATAAATAATGCGGCCCTTCCTATGTTTTCAGTTGCTAATAAACCTTTATCTATTCTAAGATACTTTTTACATTAATTTTTATCACGAGTTCAGTTATTACATGGCGAAGGCAATAAAGCACAAGTTCTGCTCTATCTTTCCAACCCAACTCTGTAATTCATCCTTATTCATAAAAGACATATGAGTTTGCAAGCACAGTCTTTTAGCAACAATCTGTATTATAGAAACAAGAGATTACTCCCTATATACTACTACTTACGCCCTGTAATTCGTTCAGATAACTGAAACCAGTGATTTATATTGTGAAATCGTGATGAGCCCCTACTCTGCCTTACAACATTAAATCAACGTGTACTTGCTGCCTATGTTATTACCATGAGTTTAGTACTACTATTGCATTTCATTTGCACACACAAAGGGTTAGTGAGGTCAAAAAATGAGAAAAGATAGACGTTGACGTATTTGTTATGTTAATAGTGTAAAGTGATTGTGGTACACGCTGTAACATGTCGAATGCTGAGTAACAGTAATCCCAGCTAGGTTAATAATGCAAGATTGTAAAAGAACCTCACTCAATGCATATGAAAATAGAGGACTCGAATGCAAACAAATGTAAACGAATGAAACGAAACACTTGTGTGAAATAAAACTGTACTGTCTGTCAAGTAATTGCCTTACAACTCCAACATGAGAATCGCCTATCTTAACTCTTTCCTATCCCAGCACAAATACATTATGCATTATTAGTATAATCCTGTGAATCTAAAATCTCTGCTCATTTTTATTTGTGCAGGTAATGGAACGAAGAGTAATATAACCTAACTTACTTTATGGATTAACGTTCTGTCTGTCTCTGGCGTTTGTTTAACTTCTTTCCTCCCGGCTGATATACAGACCCAATCGAGTTCTTATTCGCCAGAGTACTCAACTCCACGTATTAACTCCACTACGTCATCTGAATTCCCCTTGAATCCAATTCTGACTTTTTTACTCACTCACCACTCTGTACTCTGTACTCTCTTTACGTAGTACTCCTGTAATAGTAAATCCCGAGGAGAATAAACGGCAGGCAGGTGTGTTCACTTTTTACTATTCACTACTGGCTACTACTACCTACTGTGGCAGCTTAAGGCTTTGTACCTATTACCCAACTACCTATACCATACTATTATTATTATTATCAACCTTTTATGCTTTCCTTCTCACATGCACTTACATTTAAAACTCTGTAAAACTTATACATAGCTAGTATGCCTTGTCCTCTTTATTTATTTCACTAGTTAGTGCAACCAATGTAAATTTAGCACATCCGCATTATTACAATGCACCTTTATCAATGAAATAAATGTGCCTTATGTTAACTTACAAACCCTGTCTTCAATACCTCTCGTAATATTATGGCCTCGGGTTTGTTCACTTGACGAAGCATTAAGGCTCCCTATCGTTTAATGTCCATGTAGGTGTCTACAAACTCATAAAATACTCAAAAGGATCGACAACCAATAAAATACAGACCTCATCGTACGATCATACGATCCAACTTCTCAGAACACACCATACAAATTCCTACATAAGCAAATACGAAATTATTCATTCGTGCCGCTAACTACATTATATTTATTTAATTCTCTCTTTTCCTAACGAAATTCTAAATTCTTAAGTATATTTGTTTGCGCAAGACTATAGTATGCAACATGTATATACTGCATTCCTTAATATCCTAGTAGAAGGATTGTTAATGAAATTAATGAACCTACAGAATAACAGCAAAGAGTGGAATTTAATCAGGAATGCAATCATAAGCAACTGATTTCTTATCAGTAAATAATTCAGTCTTGTATGCTAATGTTTCCGGAAACGTACAATTATTAATAACACGGCTAAAGAATTCGGGACTGAGGAAGAATGCACTGGATAAGTGAAATCCATCTTATCTATGGAAGGAAAAGCCATTAATCTCTTAGAGATGTTTTGTAAACAAAGGTGTCTTCAGAGTTAGTTCTCCGCCTACACGGATTAGTGTTGGAATGCGACAAGAAAAAGAAGTGGTCGATTGGCAGACATCCAGTCGCCACTCCAAACCGTGTTAGTGTCTAACTAAGCCACATTCTATGAAAGGTAAGTAATTGCATGTTCCAAACTCTGATTAGCATCTACTTGACACTTTATCTACTCTGCACAACCAACTCAAATCCTGTGTCACTCCGCAGTCAACAACACACTTGCGACATACACTAATGCAAATACTATTTACACTAACAGTTCTTTTCCACTATGCATTATTAAACAGAGTTTATGTTCATTCCGTTTGTTCTCACGCTCCCTTTAAACATTAAAACACACATACAGGAAGACAACACTGATAATTCTGTTAATAACCAAACCACCCGGATGCAATTACTACCCTTCCCTATCACTACTAAAGGGTCCATGACCAACCACAGACATGTAACTAAGGTAGATTGTTGTTACCTTTCGATACTTGAGATAAGTGCAAACAATTGTTAATCCAAAGTCAGCCGAACTCAAAACTCCCTGTACGGACTAAAATAAATTTAATATTTATCTATGTAATTAAAAACTGAATGACTTACGTATAATTATAATGTAAAACTCCCTAAAAAACACTTTACTAACGTAAATGAAGAAATGTCACAATAAAACTACGGAACTCCTGGACACTTGATTTTTGGCGGAGATTGAAATAGTGAAGAAGTGCCCGGTTCCGGGTGGAAATGCGCAAGATTTCCGAATTGCAGGAGATGTGGACTGCAATGTTGAATAGCGTATATTGTGGAGGGAGAGAAGGGTAGAATTCGGGAGACGTGAACAGAGCGATTCTCTACAGAAGACTGGCTGACAGAATCTTGCTTCGTGTCTGCTCAGACCTTCGTGTGTCTCTCCTCTGTCGACCGAGAGGAGTTGGGGGAATCTCCTCACCACTCAGGCTCAAAAACCTCTCTCTATACACAATATCTCTTCTACCATTATCAATTCACTATAATACTACTATTACAAAGGTTGCTTCGAATTCGCTTCGGTTATGTACGCTTACGCTGCTTCGTTCCTATAAGTTGGTCCAAGTACAGCAGACGCTGTTGTATTTGTGTTGCAGAGGGGAGCAAACTTTTGGCAGCTGTGTGATACACATTCGCATTCACATTTAACTACACTCACGTAGTATAACAACAGCAGCGCTAGGGTGAACTCTTATTTGTTACACTTTGTTATATCTACACCTAGTATTACAACTACTTCTATTACGTATCGAGATACTTCATAGCCTAGGATAACATTCATGCTGAAATGTTAAACGGAATGTCTTTTGTATAACTCAACATATATTCATATCAAGTATTAATGACTCTTGCCGACAATGCATATTTGCTGTCACACTTTCATTGGCTTCTCATTTTAATAAATAATAAATTAATGCTGAAGCAAAGATACGTGACAAAGAATATAAATATCACTTGCAATTCCACTTCTTGCAAGAATTAGTTTACTTTTGTATTCATTTTCCAATTTTTCTTCTTTCAAAATTGGAAAAATGAAATAATGCTAAAGTCAAGAACCACAATAATGTACCGTTTAATATTGCCAATTGGGAATTTAAGACCACACAATTAATAGTGAATTGTCTTCATTGAATCTTAAAATTTCTTACAATTATTTAGATGGAAGGAACCGTTGTTGCCACATTCTCCTAAAGGGACCTAGTCATTTTTATAGTGAAAGTTTAGTTAAAGTTAGTTCAACTTGACTTACTTAGCTCGTATTTTTAGTGTTATTACTTTGCCCACTCCCACTGCCTACTGCCCTTTTTATTACTCCGCGCTTTCTTCACATTGTCTCTGTAAAGAATGGAATGCTGCAACTTTCTACGCACTCTTCCCAACTTTAGCACTTTGTACTCAGTGACTCTTACTTCTGCTTTGCTCCCTGTAATAAAAGTGGACTTCTCCTCCAAGCCAACATATTTAAGACTTAATTCTAAATATATTTATGAAGCGAACACGGCAAATCTCGCCATGCCGGCGAACAAAGGGCGATTTCCAGAAACGAAAACATTATTGTTATTTCATTTCTATATGTGTTGCAGAAGGAGTCGTATTTGTTTGAATCCCTTTGGCATTCGTCTTCGGAAAAGGAGAAAGCTGTTTTTCTCCCAGAGATAAATTGATGAAAGCCCTCGGGATGTCTCATGCCACTCCCGACTATTTTCGCTACTTTTCCACAGATAAACCTTCACTCCACCTATTTCACCTATTCACAGACATCTAGCAGAGACCCTAAATATATTAGACACGTCAAGGAAAGCAGAGCAACGGATAGGAAATCCGAATTACAATCCGTCTTTCAGTCACCGCTGCCTTCATCTATCCTCCTTTACGTTTCTCTTGTCTCACAACATTCCCTCCCTAATCTCGGTTACTATTTTTTGCACTAACACCATACTACAGGATACAATCCATAAAATTGTACACAATCTATTTTCTTTCCACGTTTTTTGACTTTGTCAGTCAATCATGTTTTACAGAAAGAAGAGTAAATAGGAAATACGAGGAAAAGAGAAAAGTGAAGGAATCCCATCAAGTCAAACAAGCAATTTAGCCAAATGACTTAGACTTTCCATTTCTTCTCTTTACATATGTCTAACATTAAACTCCGCCTATGAATCAGACAATCCATGTATCTTATAAAGAACTAAAATGAAATCACTGCTGATTCTTCAGAGTTTCCAACTATAATGCATTTGCACTACTTAACAGAGTAACTGTAAGCATTTATGCATCAGATACACTTTTGTACATACATTTCATTCTATTTTAGAATTCTTGGAAAGTTTTCACTTTCATTCCAAGCGGAGATTAAATGCACTGACATCGCGCCCTTCTCTCTCTCTCCATTAATAATTCCGTATGCTTATCTAATTTCCCCGACTGTCTTTGTCCCTGTGTCTTGTCTTGTTAACAGCGAGTTCCTTTCCACAACCAGTCTCAATTTCTTATTAGTGCATGGAAGAAAAGCGAAGAACCAAAGAAGCGTATTGCATATTTATGTAGTTGCTGATGAATGGAATATTTAACTTTAGACAGGAGACTGCTTGGCTCATTTGCATATCTTCATTTATTATTTCAGAGGATTGACTCGCGTGGAGTGTCTGCGGTTGTTGTGATGTGACGATCATTTCAGTTCATAAGAATACAGAGTGGCAATCAAATACACTCATGCATAATGTATTTGGGTTACAGATATTGCATCTCAGAAACAAACATTAACCAAATAAAAATGTGCTACGCCTTCGCTGTCCTGTCCAAAGTACTCTGTAAACAAATGCGCTGCTGCACAATAATCAATTCTTGGAAAGTACAAAGTTTTTATTACAATTTGGCGTAAATGTATCAGAAGAGATGAGCAAGACCACAGGCACCTACAGTAATATTTTATTTACGTTGTTAACTATACTATAGCAAGTGGAATTTACGTGATGAAGTCTTTTTTGTATATGTAAATGTATGTGTATAAAGTTTGCAATCTATTTTGACTCTGTGTCCATTATTGAGATAAGTAGTATGAAGTGTGGAGTTGCCCGAGTCACTCACTCAAGTTCAGCTCAGTTGCCATTCCCTTTTCCGTAAAATATTCCTCCCAGATGAACAGTAATGGCAGAACACACTCGCATTATGCAGAAAAGTCTGGGGAGAAGAGCCCAGCCGGCTAGTTACGAGAAACACAAAAAATTCTTGTGCACACAAGTAATATGCATAATATACCCATCTAGAAGAAAGAGCGACTGAAAAATTGCATGTATCGCCTCGCGTATTAAATATGATAGATCGTTTCGCAAGGCTGTAATTTAAAATTGCAATCTCCCTGTACTTGTTCGAGACGCCATCAGATGAGTTGTGCGTTTCAGCCAACGTATTTCACCCTAGCTTTGGATATCGTGCATTTAAAGTCATAATGTGTGTTTAGCGGTGTGCACAGCCACACAGAAGAATCTTTCCCAGTCTCCCCTCGCTCTTTCCAACAAACTTGCAAATAAATTCAACGAATTGAAAGGACTCCTTTATGTAAACTTGCCTATTGTTACGATACGAACTTGGCCATTTCTATTTGCATTCATTTTTTGTCATTTTCCTTCTGTATCGTACCCAGAATTCAGAGACAGCCTCCTTCATTCCATTTCTACTTCATTTCTTATTTTTCCTAGCTTCCCTCAAGATATTCCCATCTATAGTTCACTCAGCCATACAAAATTCTCTTTTGCCTTCCTTTTTAGTACTAAGACCCATACGGTACTATTCCTATTGTATTCAATTCCTAGTATATCGATTTACATGTATGATAGTTTACAATAATAAATAGTGTTTCCCCTTCGTTTCCGAATTCAGAGCAAAATACTACTTCATACGTAGGAAGGTGAGCACAAGGATGAGAAACACCGTTACATTTACACAGACACGTTTTGTTACATAAGCAGAAAGACTCTTCCTAACTCATCCTGAGAACAACCGAGAATTGAAAGTTTCAGAACCAGAACGAGACCACAAACAAATAAATAAAGGGAATTCCTTTAGGCAAGGCAGAAGAAATGGAATTCCTTCTTTTTAAATGACACTGACAATGGCAATGACACATGGAACCTGAAACCAATGCAAAGTAGTGTGCTATTTGATTATTATAATTGTATGGCAAGAGCAGGTGCACTTAATTCATAACTAAACAGTACTGAAGCAATCTGTGAGCATTTGAAAGGAAGAACATTTAAATATTATTGTAATCCTGTCATAAGAACATGGGAAAAGAGATCAACTTTTTCTTGGAAGCAGTTCTGTGAAATCAACATTTCAAAATGTGAAATGATAATGTGATCATGGCCAAGAGTACCTGTTTGACAATGGAACAGACATTCGAATCTGAATAATAATAAATGAGAACTGTCTATATGTGTGTTGTTATGTCACGGTCACAGACCACTGGTTCTTTAGCCAAGCAGTCGAGTCAAATCTCACTTGGCTTCGTCTCCGCCTAATACACCAAGAGTCGTCTGGTCTGGCTCTTCTTCCCTACCACTCCAACATTGTCTTCTATTCTCACATTCTACAGTGAGAGCCACTACAAAGTATCCAGGGGACTACCAGTGTATAAGCAAATAGCATGGTATATATATACGTGTTGGTTTTGGGCAATTTAAAATACACGTTTCCTTGTACACTATTAGTCCCATGGATACTTTGTAGAGGCTCGCACTGTATTCCTTCAGATATCAATGTAATCACTCACATGTGCAAAAAACTTCTTGCAGTTCCAGTTCCAGTTCAGCTCCTCAACCAAAACTACCAATGCGCAATCCACTGCTGCAGACAGATCATCAACTGAATCAACCATTCAAATACTCTCAGTCTCTCCATTCTCTTTCCTTGCTCTGTTTCATTTTTATCTGCAGTTTAATTCACCACAGTAGTCAATATCCTTAAGAGAATAACAAACACAAATTAAACAAGTAATAAATGCAAACATTTCCTATTTTATTACACTGGAGTATTTCATGACCCAGTATTTTATGACAATTCATTGTTTAACTACCCCATGTGCAATTTCTATTGTAGTATTTATTATTTACTGACAAGAATCATATTATGGGAAAATGTACTACAAATGATGATGAGATAATAAGATGGGATTTCCATGAGATGACAATTTTAATCATTGGTCGTGGCAGAATAAGATCTTTACAATATGCAAGTCATCGCAAATAAAATGCCCCCTCTTGTTTTCATTCGCCTACACAATAGTGAGAAGTACCTAACAAGACACTTTGAGTAGTGTACAGGCAATTACTCAGTTTTGCAACACTCCTGTGATTATGATGACAAGTTGATAGCAGTAGGTCGGGAGTTTATTAAATATCACATTCTGACAATTCCTTTATGTTGCAGTTAATCCTATTGCAATAACAATAGACAATGCACGTTTTGTTAGCAATAGAAGTCTTTAATTGGATTAATTATCGCTTCAGCGAAATAACCATAATTTTTCAATTATCTATTCATCAGTTATCACTCTGGATTACGTACACCAAGATAAGATTGGTGCAACTCTACATATAAACTCCCTTCTGGTTGTAAAATTGACTGTTGTGAGTGCACGCTTTGAGAAAATGATTCATCCGAACGATAAGTAAATCAGGGCAAAGGTCAAGAAGCAAATTATTGCCATTTATTGCATATAATAAATCCTAGATTATATATTATAGTGAATGTGCAGTCTTATTGGGTAATATGTAGTACATTATATCCAGAAATATAATTCATTAACTTTCCGTCCATTTAGCAATGACATTTTAATCAGCAATTCATTTTATAACATTTTCATTCCAACTTTATCAAGTGATTATATTTAGAGTTTATCTTAAAGGCAGTGGACAAACACAGTTCATTCAGATGAATGGATTTTTCTGGCATTCAAATATTTCTGCAATAAGACATAAATCTTATGCCTACCAAAAGTGTGGTAATAGCAATTACATTTACTAACCATGTACGTACTAGATTAGGCAAAGCAAAAGAATTTTTATTTTATCAGCCTTTATTGCTTTCTTCTTGAGAAATATAAAATACTCTGTAACATCCGTTTATACATCCTGTAGTATTAAATGTACATAATTACTGCTGTATTAAATTGCACAATCTATGAGTGATGACAATGATGAGGAAATTAGCAAGGTTAATTTTACGTGTATCAAATTTTCAATATCACCATGGATTTCTACTTCCCTGTATACAGTAGCTCCGAAATTCATGGAGGTTCACTCAACTGACCACGTTTTGCACGATGAATATGTAATATTGTAGTCTTCAATGTTTCCGTATTAATAATGCAATCACACCTTAGAACTTAAATGATTGGCACTAAGAGACAGTAAACTAAATTGGTAGTATAATCTGAAAATGGCAGAGACGAATCCAACTTTCCAACTCGATGGAGATTCAGAGTCTTCCAAATTTGCGATTCCGGGAACCTCAAATTCGACTACAGATGTTGATGTTGTCAAGAAAGAAAGAACTGACTTGCGGCAATTCCAGAATATAAGTAGTGCTGAGGTACGAACAAAAATGCTGGAAGGGAAGAGTTCCCACATTTGGGACTTCTCGGACACAAATGCCTGGTTTCTTTCGGGGCTTTACCATAACAATCCTTCGGAGAGGCGGAAGGAACTGGAAAGTTTGGTAAACTTGTCTTTGTCCCAACAACCTTCTGAGTATTCCATTCCTGAAAAGATCTTCCACCGAAAGTACCAGTCCTTCAATCCGTCCACGGACTTACTCTCTCCCACAAAAACTATTCTTCTGGACGATTCGGAACTCACGGAATTCGTGAAGACGACGATCGAGTTGATGAAGGACATGCTGAAATCGTTGGAAATCGTGTTCCACGCCATCAGAGCTTGTGCCAAGTTCCTGTCCTTCCCGACACCCTCGATTCCTTCAGACAACTACATATTCGGACAAGTGCGGGGGTGGTTGTGGCTCATCCACAAAGGAATCTTCTACTTAGCTCCTCATACTGCCGATATCGCAAGCAATGTGAAAAGTATCCACGATGACCTATCGCACTTGTCCAAGGAAATTCAAGAGAGTATCAATGATTGTGAACAGTTCAACGACATTTTGAAGAAACTCCAGAAAGATTTGGACAAGGAAATTAAATATCTGAAAAATAAAGGTGGAATCTGGGAAATTAAGATTCGGAAATATTTGAGACGTTTGGAGCAAATGGCGGGTCGCACTGATGTTCTGCTAGACACAAACGAGGACAGGTTTGTTGGGAGTGACTGGATATTCGACCCCGAACCGACGGACAAAGAAAAGCATCTGGATTTCTTCCATTTCCAGTGGATTCGAATGGAGAAGGACACAGAATTTGAAATTCGCTCCGACTACAGCACAAGGTGGCTCGCCTTTTCGAAATTCGACGGAAAACTCCAGATAGCAATAGTCCGGCAGATGATTGTCCATTTGACAGCGATGATTATCGAAGCGAAGACTTTTAACAACTTTCATCTTCACTTGACTTTTGATTACGAAGAGTTCCGCTCCCTGAAAATCGCAGTGAACCAGTTAGCAAAGAAAAAAGAGAATTCCCGGACCGGTGTTCTATTCGCCAATATGATTGTAGAGTTTTTTCAAGAGTTTTCAAATCTGCTAGAAATCTCTTTGAGGTTTCAGGCGAAAATGATAGAAGTTTCAGATTTAATCATTCCTTTGTATTACACTGTTAAGAAGTGGAGTCGAGAAACTCAGCTGGAGCCTCTGGAAAAGTTGGAAAACATGAAAAAGAGACGAATATCAAAGAGAGGTTGTTGCAGAGGAAAGCGACGAAACGAGAGTTTTCTGGAGATGTACGGTGAGCCAATGGCAGCTGTCCAGCTAAGAACTCCGATCTCGAAAGAGGCAATCCTGAATTATTTCCCTAATAAAGATCATAAGCCGAATTATCATTTTCCCAATGCGGTGGACAGATTCGGCGTCTCTCGGGGATACCAATCCAGTGTGTTCGATAAAGCCATAGGCAGAGACCCACCTATAAAACCCTTCCGACTTCTGCAGTCGAAAAGAGTTGCCAAAGACGTTTCTCTCGATGTGCTGAAACTTCATCAGCATTGTAAGCTCTGCATCCGAAGGGAAGACGGACAGCTGGATTTAGAAGAGTACATCTTGGTCTTTGACCAAATCACAAAATTCCTCCTCCCGATCTTCGGGTGGGCCAGAGCCGAACTCAGTGGAAAATTGGAGACCATGGAAAAATTCATTTACGGCCCCAACTCAGTTTCCTATGAAACAGCAGAAAGAATGGCTGCCTTTGAGACCACCACCGAATTTAAGGAAAAGTCTAAAAGTAACCCAAATACCGCTGGCAAAACATTCATAAAACTGCACCGAGTCTTCATCTTCTTCAACCTCGCCTTGGAGAAACTTATTGCTCTGGCTGAGAGCGACACCACCTACTATGCCTTCAAAGTGCCCTACAATTCCGTCTTAATGAGCTATCACTCGTGGTTTACCCAAAAGGCAGCCGCATTCTCTTTTTATTACCTCCCTAACAAAAAAGATCTCTACGAGAAATACGAAGTCACCTTGTCAATTAAAGAAATTGACGAAATCCTCACAGAAGTTATCACTTTCTCCAAAAAGATTATTAGTCACTGTGAAAACCTGATTTCTACCTACAATTTACTGGAAACTACTTGAAATAAATAACATCACCTCTAAACATCTCTTTTCTGCCCAGCTTTCTTGACCAATGCACATTTATTCACTAAAATGTTTAAGAAACACCGACTACGGACTAAAATACTTTACTAAACTCATAATTTTAAACTACATACATATGATTGGGACAAAACTTTTATTTACAACTAAAAGGTCGTGCATACAACTACATTACATTATATACAATAATTATTGTAACATGGACAAATAGGATTTCATGCTAAAAATACACTTAATAATTATTTTACAAATACAAAATGACAGTACAAAAAGCGGAGGAAAGTTAACAGACAGCTCTCCGCTTTCCTTTGCCTTTCCTAATAACTTTCTCCATCTGTTGAGAAAGTGCAGAAGCCCTGCTTTCCCCAAACCAGTGAAATTCTCGAGTGGGGCTGCAGATGGGCCGCCAGTGCCTTCCTCCCTTCCGAGATCTACTGCAGAATAAAGGACTACGGTCGCTTTGCTCCAATTCTGAACAAAAATGCCCAAATTCTAAAAATAATAACACAACTGTAATAGAAACCCGATTCTACTGGTATTAGTTTCTATTTCACAGATGATGCACATGGGGTTTTCATTAATCTAGTATCTGTACATTTTTTGCTTCGTCCACTGTTACTGGAAATATGTAAAAATATATTGGAACGGATTGGTAGATGAAATGATATCGTAACGAGTTCCCTTATGTGCTCATAATGAGAGGCATACTAAAGTAGAGAGATTCCGGAGTGAAATGAAGTGAGTCACGTTGCACATGTTATCCCAATAACCGAACGAATTGCGTTCATTGTGATTTCGATGTAATCCCTTAATTAAAACTTGGATTTTAGTAATGAGCTCACTTGCAGACAACAGCGGCGGTTAGCCATCACTAACCCTAAGTTAAAATGCGACTACTGTGTCAGAGAACCTCAAGAGACCAATAGTAAACTGTAATGCAGGAGTACGTGTGAGAATCCTCTAACCTTAAAATGCCATTAACGTAGGCTTAGTGCTCTCCTCTTCATCAGCATACAGTTATCATGGACTATGTAAACAACGGAACATGTTGTCTCACAAACTACACCGTAATGCACTGCAGAATACTATTATCATTGCTTTTACGTGTAGCACCACACCATTAAGGATAAGGTGCATAACATAAGTTGTAACGACCCAGGGATGGACTTGAATTTTAACCAGGATCCCTTATACTTCGATTTCTCCATGTTCCGATACTTATTTACTATCCTTCCATTTATTCGCAGCACCACTCTCCACTATTAAAACGAAACCTCTCAAATAACCATTAAACCCTCTCCTCCAGTTTCCCGTTCAATCCTCCCTTACCCGTAATGCATTATTCACTCTTCCATTATTTATATGACTAGAACCATCTTTTCCTAATGCTGCTCCACTAACTCATCTTCCTCTCTATCCTCCAAATGTCCTTGTTTATCTTCTTTGGAACAGTTACCAGTTGCCTACTCCTCTATGTGATCACCCTGTCATCCAACTCCTTTACTAAATTATACGATGTAAATACTAGAACAGGGAAAACTCAGTTTGAATCAAAATCACTATTTCATAGTAGCGTAAAAATAATGCAAAATACTTTCTTTCAATTTTGTTGTGTATCGCATAAAAGTCAACTCTCCCTCTTTTGAAAAGACAGTCGGCGGTGCATTCCAGTGCACATGCACAAACTCAACTCACTAACATTAGTCCAATTCAACTTTTCTTTTCATTTCACCCTTTTACTATTCAGCAGTCAAGAAATACTTCGTTACACCGCTAGGCAGGAGGGAAGGAGTCTCGAAACATAAGACAGTGGAATGTAAAAGAGAAAACAGGAAGCATTCTCTTCCTAACAATTCTTTTTAACATTTAAATAGACAGTTTCCCTTCACTTCGTATAAAGAAAGGGAGAAAGTAAAATGTCATACTTTACAAAGTATATACTAAAATGCAGTTTCCATCTACTCAGCTATATAACATTCTCAAAGTATAATATATGCCAGCATTAACTTTTAAATTCGATGTACATTGAATTTTCACAGTGTGAGTTCTCGGAGAGGAAGATGAGAAGAAGTGTGAAGGACTAAAACCCCTAGAAAGGGTTTCCATGCTTCTAAAAGCGTATTCAGTACAAAATACACATGCTACAATGATTAAAAGGAAAGACATATGCACAGTTGGAGAAATTACAAATTTCCTTGCAGTTGAATGCCAATGTTTCCTTGCATCTTCATCCTTACACAGGAATTCTACGAATTCATTCGGAATAGGCACTGAATGATTAAACAGTCTGTCTACGAATTAAGCAATTCTTTTTTAATCTTCTTAATTCCGATTCTATACACTTCTTTTCTCAATCCACGAATTTGCAAAGATAATAATATTACTTTATAAAATTCTAGCAAATAATTTATTGCTGTATCTGAAATCTAACATGTACGTGTTTGCAAATATTAAATTATTAAGGTATCACCATTACTGCATTGATAAGAGAAAACGTGAAAACGTCCCTTCGAAAGCATAAAACCAGACTGTTGTCTATACAGAGAACATGGAAATAAATAAGAGTGCTTATATATTAGTGCTAATCCGCAGCGTGTATCTGTTCACTCAGTGTGCACGTCTTTAGCATTTTTTGAAAATTATTGGAGTGGGGAAATATGAATCGTGAGGAGTCGCAGAAGTGATTTCCGTTAGGGCGACATTTTGACACTCTCTGAAACTGAAATTTCCATTGCATGCAAACCAATGCATTTCCACCAGTGAAAATAAATATCTTTTAATAGGAAGGAGGAAGCGAGGGTTGCATGTTGTACTTCTGTAAGCACAACCGTAAATTCCTTCGCTCTGTCAAAAATCGTCAACAAACCGGGAAATATTTAGACATTTTTAATCATTAATGCGACTTAGCATGTGTAAATGGTGTTTCTTGGCAGAATCTTCCTGCACGACACGAGGAGACGTATCTTAGAGGAACTAAATAAGTCAATGAAATGCAGAGGCACATGTAATTATTATTATGAATTAGTGAGAACCCCCTGGGATCTGCAGCAAGGAATTCTAAAAGCTCTGCAATCCAATCCACTCTGCAACATTCACTTTTACTTACCCTCCTCAAGAAGAAGACACCACAACCAAAGGCTTTTACTCCAAACCCATCACAAGGTTTTAGAAACATTCTCCACCCACCTTTTCCCTTTACAAGTCTTAAAATATCATCTTAAAGCAGATGAGCGTCTACCTGCTTCTATAAATATATTTACAACAGCAAGTAATAAAGGGAGTGCTCCACAGGAGGATAAGGCAGAGCAGAAATGTGTGATATATGGAATGAACTGCTGATTCGTGGGCTATGCTTCGTTAGTCCTGATGCACTTCACTGCACTTCACTTCCACCACTTTAACTTAACAACTCTTCCCCATTTACTCAAAACCAAATCGAAAGTCTCCAAAGTAATAATATCCAAAGTGACAACTTTCACGAGACAAAATTCACTGCATTCTTCCTGGTTTATATGACTTGGCTCTAATGGCAATCAAATGACTATTAGAAAACAGTCACTTTGGCTCAACTATCAACTTTAGTATGGATAGTGTAGCAGTTATTAGTTTAACGATTAAAATCTGACTGGTAGGCTAAACAACAATTCTAGGACTTTGAATACGAGAAGCACGGTGATTACATCTAGTAAGAAATGCAATTATTATTTGAATTACCAGATATACAATTAATTAATGGATTCCTATATTGCTCATCGTGATGATAGAACTTTAGTTAGAATCAGGCAATTGCACACATATTCTACTGACCATTGAATTTTCATGAATTTAAAGTTTGTATTATGGATTTGTATTGGTAGAATAGCCCGATTGCATTATATTGGGAATACAATTAGCAAACACTAACAAATGTAGATATCACGAATGACAATACTTGATAATGTAGTGGAAATGTGTTACAAAGTTGTAACTTGTAGGATATTAGGTATTGGACAATATTTGTTGGAAGTAGTGTGTATAAAAGTTGAGAAGAGTAAGTTGAGTGACAAGAGACTGGTCTGTGTACGATGGAGTGTGGGATGCATAATTCATAAGCGTGGGACGGAGGACGGAGTGGAAGATGAATATTATTCAGACCGGAGGGACAGGAATAACTTACGAAAGTGCATTAGACGCTCCAGTGCAAATGACTCAGTGCAGTCAAATCAGTGACAGTCTCCCGGTGACAACTACAATCCATGACACCAGTGACACAACTCACAACTACGAGAATATGTTCCCTTAAGCAAATGAAATGCATCTCCACCACTTCTTAGACTTACAATCACCATTACGTCACTTTTATGCAGGAATTTTTAATTCGGGTATTAAACTAAAAAAATGATATTTGTATTCTGTGCTAATTCTGGCGTTACACTATGCTATAAGCTTAAACCTAAATTTCCTCAATTTGTACTGTACTCCAAATGGCATCTCTAACCGAAACCTGCTTAAGATTGAATGAATTGCATTGCAATAGAAGACAGGATATTAAATTTGTAATAAGCTATGGCGGCCGTGAGGAAATGCGTTTGACTTCTAGGTTCATTTCGGAAACTGTTGGTCTTGGTCTTGAGAGAAATGCAAACAAACACAAATGACATTTCTCTGTTTGGGTGAACTTGTCTCCATTGTCGAGTGTAAAGTAAGCAGAGCTAGTGAAATTCTCAACAGGACCATTAGCTGTTGTGGTGAACTTCAATATGAATAATTCAAGTAAAGACAGTAATAAGAGCAGAACTGAAAATGAACAAAAGGTCCAGCGATACACGAACATTATCCTGTAGCTATAAAAGTAATCTATGGATATCACACGAAATGAAGTATTAAATAAAGTAAGTTAAATGAAATAGGCAAATAGTTCTTAAATTCAAAAAGATATTCTGCCAAACGATCACAAAGGTATGTCAACGAATAATAAATTCAATTTTATACTGCCTTCCATCGCCATATTATATGTAGTTGGTATGAAATCGGATAATTTCCTAGTTTTGATTGATTGATGTGAGGAAGGAAATGGGTGTGTGAGGTTCAAGTCAGGACAGATCCAAGGTTCACTGATATTTCACAATGCATGACACTACACAATGGCATATGCTATGACAAAATCTCTTCCGAAAGGAGATCCTCCGTTCTGCTAGATATAAGAGGGAAGAAAATGAGTTTGCATTACCAATAATGTTTTTTCGGTATTAAATTCAGAATTATATTCAGCCACCTCATTTTCTGCACCTCAAAATATTAAAAGTAGTCATTAGTTCTTGAATTCGTAAAATTTCAGTTTTACGAAAAATCCACTTTGGCAAATGAGACATGTGTGCTTGAGATACTGGCGATGAGTATTTGCACAACGATGAAGGGGAATTTGAAGGAGAGCTAAAACGCAGAGAAACTGTGAGGGTTAAAAATTTAAAGTAGGGAGTCACTTTTCCTTTTCTTGTTGAGAATTCAAGTTGAAGTTTGAATGTGAATCGTGAATGCCATTTATCTAACCTAAACTCTCTCTATCGCATCCTTTGATGGAACTTATGACTTTTTTACTTACCGCCCTATCGAAACTTTGGATTTTATGTCTTTATAGTTCCTATACCCTCAAAGGCTGCCACCCTGCATACCATATAAGCCAAAATCTTATTCCCTAGAAAACCATTTTACTATTACATCAAAGTTTGGCACACAGTGCATATTATACGAATTCTGATATATGGAGACGGTATCTTATCTTCTGCTGAGAAAAGGAATATGGGTTTTCTACTTAAATGATTCCCTTTAAATCCTGTATTCGAAAGTCTGTCTCATCCCAGAAACTTATATGACGAATTATCAACTAAATATACCCAGATACCTAATGCAGACTTATTCTTTACACATGGCAATTCTAGAACCGTTCCCTATTGCAAAATGACAGAATATAAATGTAATTTCCGTATTGCGGTTGGGTTTGTATGCCTTCCTTCGGTTTGGTCCTTTTGTGCATATCTTGTGGAATGGTATTGCATTTATGGCCTTATTCTAATGTGAAATGAATTGGATGGGATGTGGAAGCCATTTCACTCAAATAGCAGCATCTGTGTCCAAAAATGCTATTCAGCTGACTTGCATTACTGGGAGCACAGCAGTCTTATATAAATCTGGCAGGGATGGGTGTAATGCATGATGCTACCCGCCAATGTCAATGTCATTGCCATCCTATGTCAATTCCAAGACTTATACTATATAACTGAATATTTTAGTATAGAGGGAAATCAATGCTTGATGATTCCACATTATAAGGGCTATTTCTATCCCCACATAAATCCCAGATGCATTATGTACCAGTATTAACGGTTTTTTCTAACATTAGAAGATACACCCCCGAAAACCACTTCATTTGCTATAAAGTGCATGGATAGATATAGGTAATCGTAAATGCCTTCACTGTCGAATGTGTTTACAGGAAAAAAGAAGTCGACTCTATAAAAAAGGGGAATCTTTCGATTGATTCATCCTTTTGTTACCAAAATGTCAACCATTATTTCCCTTTGTGTGGACCGTTCTTTCCGAACAATGCTAACCAGAGGAGACGCTAAAAGTTTCAATTGGTTTTCTTTCAAAGTGAAGATGTGCTCTGAACTTTTTGTAATGAATGAATGAATCCCTTAAGGATGTATTCGGATATTTCGTAGACTTAGTAGATGTAATTTTTTCTCTCGGAAATGTTGCTAAGACAGTTTTGGCATATAACACTGACAAATTAATAGTCAAGAATCTAGCATTGCTTTCAAAAGAGTCTGGTAAAAATTATTGGATTATATTATGATTTTTTTTGAATTTCAAGCAAGGAATTAGATAAATCATAATTTTTCAAAGTAATACTACAATGCTAACGATATTAATCGTCGAAGTTCTAATAAGCGTGTTATTATTCTGTGACCAATCATATGGATGGTGGATGAGTGAAAGAATAAGATTGGAGGATGTGAGAGAATTAACGTTTTACTCTGGATTTATGACCACGGGTCGAAAACCTATCCCGCAAATGAGTTGTGTGGGCGGCACTGCGGGATGTTTCTACGTTTTTGGTTCAGCAACATGCCGTAACATAGGAATTAAGTTTGGGGACGTATTCTGGGAATGTGCGGCAAGTCTGCATAAAAACGTTAAGTTTGGAAGAATTGCAGTGAGTTGTGAAGGGTACGACTTTCCTCAGGATCCGTACATTCTGAGGGGTTCTTGTGGTCTCAAGTACACTCTGGACTATGTAACCCAAACGTATAACAAGGATGGATCAGGACCTGAGGGTCCAATTGCAGTTATCATTTTGTTCGTCTTATTTATATCTTTGGTATTCGCAATTATATTCTATTTGGACACGTGTTCAAATACGCCAGTCTACCAGTCAACGCCAGTCATCCGGTCAACGCCAGTCATCCAGTCAACGCCAGTCGTTTACCAAACACCGCTACTACAACCGCAAGAAACTCCAGTATATATTGCAACTAGTCGTAGAACTTCAATCTGTACATTCATCGACCACCAATGCGAGCTCGCAGACACAGCAGTCGTATTACTTATGGATATGGTGGAACAGAGAGAAGATAAATTATTACGCACTGTAAAATTCACAAGCAAAAGCATTTTCTATTTGTCTTCTATTTATTAAATGGCTGCACTACTTATTTTCGCTTAGATAAATTACATGTTCAAATTGCGATAAGAACCGATACTTGTATGTGTACTTATCAGATTTAGGTACAAATTGACAATAAATACTTTATGTATAAATTCCATTTCATTTTGTGAAATTCTTATCCAAATGAAATATGGCGGTTCTGTATTTTCAAGTGCAAAATTATTTTAATTGCGAATTATGTGCTACTAATATTGATATGTAGTTAACTATGTAGATTAGTATGCATTTTTTTCTAATATCCTAACTTTATTGCTTTGGTATTACTATATTTATGCATTACCAGTATTATAACTATAATTTCATCAATAACTACATGCATCCACCATTAAAGAAAGACAACCATCATTTGGAGTACAATTACCACTGATATGGCTATTTCACTAAATATTATAGTATTTATGAAAAATTAGTAAAGTTTCAGGTATACGGGTACTAGGTAGATAGATATATTAATACTTTTTATAAAGGTCACTTTATACTATACTGAAAAATTATGCTTAATGTACTTTCATTCACATAAAAACAAAACTAAAACTATTTTATACAATAAAAATATCGTCTTTAGTTAAAGACTATGAAAAGCCAAGAATTGCTATATAGCAGTTTACCTATTTGATGTATAGATGTTTATAATCAGCAATGGCATACCCTTTTTTACAAAGTGATTTATAAATCAAAAAACTGCACTGTAGTAGACTTGGGGAGATTTGGCATTTTCATCGCATCTCCCTGTCGACTAATGACACGAGAAATTAATGAGTTTCCACATTTCTCTGCTAGCATTTCTTTCCAATGCTGCAGCTTACGAGCTCTTCAATTTAAACCCTAGTGATCTATTTGAATAGTAGAAAAACTTCTCACAACTCTCTAAACACAGAATTTTGAAGTAGCGTTTACAGTAGCAGAAATCCAGAAGTTTTGTATCATTTCCATGGACTGTCCTGCCTATGTATACCATAGTTAAACATTATGTGCTACTAAAGCTTCCCCTTTCTAAATGTCTCGTTACCATTTATAACAGACAATGAGCATTAGGCGTGTCTACAAACCCATACTTCATTATTATTCTTTCCGATCCGTATTTTGTTATATTTCGCTTTCAATAAATAATGATCTGCAAAAGAAAACCGTTTCCAATTTACTTCTATACTAGATCGATAGCAAAAAGCCTCGTGCAACTTGCATAGTGATAAAAATAATGACTTGTGTTGGAACAGCGAAGCTGCAACAGCAACATTACAAATACTATCTCTTTCATTTAATAATATTTCTCATTAATAGTTTATTTCCTTTTATAGTAGTACGTAACACTATACGGATGACGCATGACCAACCAATTATCGATTTCAGTCTCATGTCGATGTTAATTCCTAATCCATCTCCTACAAACTTTCTACTTATATTTTAGTGCTTATAGTGCTTAATGCCACTTTGGTTTCGCTTGGCTTCCCACAACTTTTGCTTACTTAATTAAATCTTTGTCGCATGTCACATCAAAATGGCACTTAACTAAGGGAGACACCCAAAATATACCAACTGATACTGAGAACTGAGAATACTTATGAAATGGAGAAGTCAGATCATGCATTAAGGGAATGAATTTTTGGAGATGTGCAAGATGCACTAAACACAATCATAATTTCATGCAGTACAATTCTAGAATTGTAACATAACTGTCTTCATAGTTATTCTACTTCTTCTAAATCATCTTTATCCCGTTGAACTAACAATAATTTCTGAATTGTTGATAATTAGAAAGTCCACATGACAATAATGGTATCGCAACTGCAGTGATTTGTGATACCTAAATTGAATTAAATGTGCATTTACCTTTCTGGATGAGTGCACACGTTTTATATTTCAACCGACGACTAAAGAAGAGCGAAATGACTCTTGATGTGGTAAGTGCATTCGTCAGATTGCATTTAGGCATCCAATGAGAAATAATAGGGAACAGAGATGATTTGCAGTTGCTCTAGTTAACAAAAGAGCCTATCTCCAATACCCAACAATAAATTATGTGGAAGTATGCCGAACTTTGTTAGTATTGCCAGAGAATTCTTTCAGTACTATAGAATAAAGTTGCTTCTCCCTTCTTTCGTATAAACTGTGTCTGCAGGATGATTCAGAAATAAGTGCCTCATGATTGCTGCAGATATTATTGTGGTGTAGTTTTCGATTCTGAGTGAGTTCTGATTCCATAAACCATCTCCTTTTCCTGAATACTCCAATTCCATTCATCAAGAACCTCGGTGACGTCCCCTGGGCAAGGGACATTGCAAACGGGTAGAACCTCAACCCCGAAACGGGTACAATGCAGCTATGCATACAGACATTGTCATTCTATTTATTTTATGCTTTGCTTCCTGCTTTCTACTTTCTTGCTTCCCTTTGTCGCTTGCTACAACAATACTCTAACATTTGTTTGCGTCAAAAGAATTCCTTAAGTACATTTATGTCTCACGTCTTCCCTTCCAAACATTATGACACTCGTACAGAACATAAACTACTTAAATATAACAGAAAAGCTTTAGTGCACTCTAGAAATGGAAATCTATATAGAAAGAACTGTAATGGATCATATTATGTAACTGTTGTTTGGATTTTTTTCAATATCAATATAATTGAACGAATTTCAGCCGCCTCCTTTCACTTAGTATTAGAAAATACTTTCAATTTCGTTAGTGTGCACACAATTGCGAGACTGAAATGAAAAGTGGCGCTTTGGAACGCTTTTGTTATGCATAGAAGAATTCTGTAAAATTATTTCGATTGAAATTTCTTTGAAAAGAACTGTCAGATAGATAAAGATTATCGGATTCCAAATCAAATTGAACATGCAATTGAGGAGATACTTCAAAATTGAATGCCTACGAGAGTCTTTGCTTTACAGATGTCTCGCATGCTTCGTTTCTCTCCTGATTTAGCAGACATTGTGAATAGGAGAGGATGTATGTGCAATCGAGTCAAAGGCTTTACTCCAGATTGAGGAACATCACAAGTAATGCTTTTGTTTTATTAGATTTGCTATAGCAGATATTGGATGCAGAGCATTTAATGTATTCGACTCGGGTATCAAACTGCAGACAGATGTTCCGTTCTTAGCATTCCGTACTTCATTTTTACAAATATCTGTGTATTTCGTAACCCGGGTAGAGTTTAGGGTGGAGGGAGGCCTGCAGAGCCTGTGAAGGGGACATGGAATAGATCCGATGTATCTTTCTACTGGTATGGCTGATTGAAAGGGCACATTCGTGAAATAATCCAATAATTCAGCAGCCGGAAGGGAAGGGTAGCATTACTCCTTTCCAATCCATGTCTATTTGAGAAATTATTTGACGCTCGCATGCACTTCCCTTCCATATATCGCATTTTTCATATACGTTCAGACAATTACAAAACAAGATCCATTACCTTAATTTTCGCTTACTTTTTAATATTTCCCCCTTTCCTTCCATCCACCACAATGTGCATTTTTTACAAAAAACCGTATAATTGTCTTCATTTTTATACTACCAAGTCAATTTATTTCCTTACGCACCTTTAATGGAGAATGCTGAATATTCTTATTAATCAGATTTGGGTGATGTTAAATTTTGGTGAAAATATCATGCAATGCAAAATTGACTCCAGTCGAGAATATGAAGCGATATGTATATACTTTGATTTGTCGTAATCCTTTAATTATGTGGAAAGTAGTCTATAATTTGTGTCTGCTATTTTTTTGACGCCAACTGAACCTCGCTGTAATTCAATGTCAATTTCTCAAATAGCGCTGACCGAATCAAAACGTGTGCCGGAATGAATTAATAACATGAAATGCTTAACTAAAAGGTGAAAGATAAGTAATCCGAATTAAAATGACATTTACCCATGATAGATTCAACTTAAAAGCTTTTTGATGGACATTCTGCTATTAGTTCGTATATCACACCACTTTGTAATATTTTAGTGGCAATCCAATTTCGTTTTTTGATTGGTTAACACCAACCATGATTTGAGATGATGTGATGCATTGTGAATGGCTTTCCAAACGATGTGTGGCACATAACGGAGTTAATTTTCTAATTTACAAATTGCTAAAATTAATGTGGGCTTACCTGCTGCTGGTGACAGTTTAGTTAACAGGCAGTAACGTTGTTTCCACTGTAATAAAAAAGAAATGCAATAAACACACGTAATCTGCAATTATTACACATATAACATTCTTGTCAGACTATAAAGGCATTTTGAGTTTCGGTTCACGTTCACAAAAGCCTAATACTTAATATATGACGACTGTAAAAGCGTTTAATTATCCAAATCTGCATTTGCATTATTAACATTACCCGTTTTCCATCTCGGAACTTGGCTGCACCGTCAGCAAGAATGACTTCATTGGACTGAACCTCTTCTTCCGTGCTGCTGCACGTTTTTATGGAAGCCCCCGACTCACTCATTTTCCCACTAATTATAATTTTGGGTTTCACCGATGCAAAACGTTAGGAAAGGTGGATTCCTCGCTTTCTCCAGCCTCAAAAAATATTTTGTCCTCACCGCATACCAAGTCACTTCCAACTGAAATAAGAAAACGCCCAGCATTTAGAAAACAACAAAAGCGAAGTCTTATTAACATTTGTTTGGGTGACATCTAAAACTATGTTGTTCTTAGCTACATTTTCCCAAAGTTCCCTAATGAAAGTTACAATATACAGAGTGCAACAATGGGAATGAAGGAATGTTGCAAGGTGCAGTTGCATGGTAAGAGATCATGAATGCAGTAGAACAAGTGAGTGAGAGTGAAAGGGGGAAACTTCGTGACTGTAACTCCCGAAGTTCTCCCTTGAGTTGGCTTTTCAAGTTGCGTGCGGGGGAAGTTCAAGTCGCAAAGACTCTGCCCTTAGCTCATCTTCACCTTTCTTTCGTCTTACGAACTTTGTCATGTAAAGTCCTAAAGCACATCTACTTAGAAACTTTGTTTTCACCTAAGAATCGTGGGAACTTCTAATTAAAGTCAAGTTAAGATGAAACGTGACCTTGCTGTAGTGCTGTTAAGAACACATGTCACGAACTCAACTTTCTCTTCTACTCAGTCCATGTGTCAAAATCATTTTTACATGCTGTATATAAAAGATATTGCAATTTCCTTACCAAAAATAAAAATATGCGTTTTAAATACGATAAAATTCTTTTTGCTTTCCATACTTAGTATCAAAACAGGTATTCAATGATGGCAATGACCACTTTTAAGTATTTCTCGTTAAGATGAATGGAAAACGTACAAGGTAAAAAGATAATCGATGAAACCAATAATGCTAAAAGAAAAAGGACCAAACGTTTCACCGACAATCGGTTGGGGGTCGGTTGGTGGGGGAAAAGTGCATATACATAACCAATAATGTACGATAACCTAAGCATAACTTAAATATGAAGCGAAAGAAATATTCAAAAAGAGCAAGATGTTAACAGAAGATTCAGAGGAAGATAGTGTATGCCTGGAAATACATTTACTTGCACTGCCGGCAATGATCGTATAATAAACTATTACAAACCCAAACAGACAATACGTATAGTCACATTTATAAAGGAAATATTATCCTTTTCCATTTCAAACCCGGCTCCATGTCCTTATTTGATTCTCCATTTATTGCTCCACAAGCAGTTTTATTAGTGCATTTATATGCATAAAGACCGAATCGATTGATCCTACTCTTTCTCTCAATGCTATTTCAGCGGAAGAAAAGAACGCAGTATAATAATAGACATCGCCTCTCATGTCTGTTTACGCATTTCCAAGAAATTCAAAAATTCAACTGCGTACTATACTTCCAACACAGCTTTCCAATGGAAAATGAGAAGATAAATGTTTAGAGTTTGGAATAATATGATATTGTGACTGTATAGGGAAAAGCAGGAATAGTAGATGAAAAATTAGAATGGAAAGCGACGGAGAAAGGAAATGGAGATAAGATGTTTTTCATAGGAGAGGAGGGCATGGCACACAATGGCAATTGAAATAAATGACTTTAGTCAAAAATACTGGCCTGGGAGATAAGGCTCAATGCACAAGATACACGCTAATATTCACTATCTCGTGTTTACTTTAATACATGAGTGTACACCATGTAGAAACACACTGCAGAACATGAACAAAACTAACTGGGCTGGATTTGCATTGCAGCCTTCCATACAAAAACAGGAGAAATGAGAAATCAGTACCTTCACACCGAGGAATTCACCTGGAAACTTATTTGACTACTTTTACGAAGAATATAACTTTTATGGAGCTACATATTTCTGCTAAATACACATAAACGTAGTTTATGAGCTTTTCACGATTTTAAAACAAGCTTTTCCTTTTGACCGTCAAATATGTATCTTCAGAGATAAATTGCAGTCGACAAATGTTCATGTGGAATGAATATTACCTTTCACTTAGGTAGGTATTCTCATTTACTACTTTCACTTCAGTATAAATATTTCACGTAATATCATCAAATGGTACACTTTTATTACTCATGCTTTTATAACCAACTGCTGCATACATTTTGAAGTATTTCACCCAGTCTCTCGGAGATGTGTGTTCTTATTTCTTCAAAATTACACAGTAGTCGTTTTTTAAATAATTAAGACAGGAAAGTCAAATTAAAATTTTCATTGTTTTTTCTGGTCATTATTCATTACTGCCATATTAATACAAAAACTAAACAATAAACAACTGCACTGTTTTCTAACTTGATTAAAACTTTTATATTTTTTGAAAAAATATTTAATTAGAAAGCCAAGACAGAAATAGCAGGCTTCCATTAGTAAGATTTCTCGTAGTCGTTTAAAAGACTATTATTTAGGTTTCACGTCATAACAATTGCAATCTGAATTTAATATTTCACATAATAAATGAAATCCAGTGCAGAAAGCATTAGATCTGAAAGCAGATTTATTAAATAAATTAATGTTGCACTAAAGTAGATAAAATGACGTTTAATTATTATAAACGTATCTCTGAAAAGATTTATTAGATAATTAATAGATAATATCTGAATAGTCCCCAATATTATTTATACATTTTGCTGAGCAAATGTTTTTGCCTAATTGTGTAGCAATTTCTCTTAAAAATCGGTCAGTTATGATACTACTAGGTAACAGGGCTAATTATTTTGCTGAGCAAAATGCCTAAGAAAGCTACTGAATGCCCCTCCTGAAGTATAGGGTTTAGTAGATTTTGAAAACGTTAGGTCATTCTTGGTCAACTTTTAATGAAGGAAATAAAGTTAAAAAAAATAGTTTTGGTTTAAATCGTTTTACATTTAATGATAACATTGTTGTATTGATGAGTGACACAAACCGTCAAGATACTTAACACACAGTGATAACAACAATACAATAATTAATATTGTTCAGTCCAATTGTACCAGACTAAACTAAACTACACATATTATACAATATTGTATATTACTATTATTAATATGGTGTGATGTTGCACTACACTAGATTACAAGTCATTTCTTTACATAGTCAGTGTGCCCGTGTACCGTAACAATATTTAGCATGTCACATTTTACATTGCAGTTTTGGTCGAATAATTCATTTACACAAATGTAAACCAATTATCTATTCTTTATACATATTTTACATGCATAATACTCTAGTTAAATCTGATTATAGATTTTACTACCAAAGTAGAATCTTACAATTCATTTCCCGGAAATAGCAAACGACAACAGAAATTAAAAGCACTATAGATGTGTATCGATCTACAGAAAACATTTATTTGGTATTTCCATCCAGCTATAATTTCAGTTTCTGTGTGTAGAAATCTTGTAATAAGGCTAGCTGTGAGAAAACCTGAAAATATTAGAAAATATTGAAGATTAAGGCTAACTAGTTTTATTATTAGTGCTAGAATAGCTGAAGGATGTCTATTAAGTTTCGGTTAGTTTTGATTGATTGTCCTGGCTGGTTGTGCTATTGGGCAGTTACGCTGTGCATGTGTGGATGCTATTACAGAGTGCAGTATTCCATATAAACTCGCTTGATTCGGACCACATTGGTTACGTACATTTGGTTGTGAACCTGATTGGGTTGATACGTGCTTGACATTGATCACATTGATTTTTACTATAGACGGACTTACCACCAATCCTATACAAGGTACACGGTAGCCAATTACAAATTAAAACTTACAGTCACTAAAGAAATATGTACACTTTTAGAATACGGGGAGCCAGGCACAAGAAGCGATAAAATACAATTACAATACTATTTTTTCATGATCATTACTAGAATAGGTTACCACAAGAAATTGTCTACACATTAATTTACCGTGGTTTTACCCTATTTGGTGCTCCTTTTACAATTGAGGTCTATACCTTCTTATTAGGTTTGTCCAGCCAGAATACTATTATTTAATTAGTTAATACGGTTTTTGCTTGGACAACAAACTGCAACTTGTAACTCTGAGTATTTGCGTGCTTGCAACACTTATAAATTAAACTATTTTCTCTACACACATGTACCGATAACCTTTAACAACAGTACTAACGATGCCGATAACTAAATACACCATCGTTTCACATTACACATTCCATACAATTAGATACAAGTGAAACACTGATTTTCGAAGACGATTACGAAAGTTACGAATGATGCATTATTGTAATTGTTCTTAGCCTAAACACCTAAGTAGTAATTACCCAGACCAGAACGTTAATACAGAGGAATGTTTATTATTACGAATGGACAAAACATCAGAGTCCATGAAAGCGAAATGTGTTGACCGTTCTTTCTGATTCTTAAGACCGGGCGGCCTGAGCGGAACTATTAGAAGAACCCGCGTTGTCCCTGCCCTGGTCATCGGAGAACTGAAAGTATTTTTCCCCGGAGCCAGCTGATCCGTTTTTGCCTCCTGCCCGAAAAGGGCAGTCACCCCGGGCACACTTCTTCCAGTGGGCACAGATCTGTGCGAATTGATGGTGAGCCTTGCAGCGCCCGCCTGCCATGCAGGAGTTGAGGTGAATGATGACATTCCTCATCGTCTGTGACGGAGGGAGGTGACACTGCGTCGAAACAAGAGAAACAAGGAGTGAGGTACCTGAGAAATCTAATTAGGTGACAGGTGCTCTATAATATATTAAGAGGAGTCCGGTGGAGTCTACCTGTTGCCGAATTAATTCTCCGTTGGCATCTCTCTTCGGACGTTTCTGGTACATCAGTCTGCCGTATCCATCACGGGGGTAGACAGGAAAGCAAATAATCTCGGAAATCACCTCACGGCCTGCCTCCTGAATGCAGATTTCGTCCGGACTCAGTTCCAGTTTCATCTCTGTGTCCGTTCTCTGGACGGCAGGACTTTCCGAAGCCAAACACTCTGCCACCGTAGTTCGTGTCCACCGATCACTCTGTCCACACACACAGAACCCAATTTCCTAATGATTCTAGGTGTATATACGATTCTGGGTGTATAGACTCAATTGAAGAGGACAGAGAATTGTTTGCAGGTGAGACTGGGATTGAAAATGGCTGGCTGCGAATGCTGTCTCCTCCTGCCCTCCTGCATTTACTGTCTCCGAAGGTGTTTGATTGTCTGTTGTTGGCTGGATAAAACTTCCGAGTGTTGTCTTGAGCCACTTGGAAGTGGAATCCAGCTTGTCTCCTTCTACCCACCGTGCCCGTGACTTGTGATGATCGATCGATATTGCTAATTTGGCAGGAATTGTGTGTTGCAGTACTTAGCAGGGAATATTACGGCACACTTGCTCTAAAAATCATGAGATGCGCAAATCTGGCTCTGCCTGGTCATCAGACGCTTCTTTCTCCTCCGGACTTGTTGCTACGGACTCACTCCTCGCTCCTTCGGTAACTCCATTAGCAGTCCTCCGTGGCCTGGCCAAGGAGTGTGGCACACGTCAACCAGAGATCCTCAGCTTCCGTTCCTAAAACTTTTCCGAATCTTGATTTATGTCTGTTGTGTATTCTCCTCCAAATATCGATCCTCCACAAACACGTTCCACACGGAGTGAACGAACCACTACGACTCCCGATTCGTCGCTCTCAAGTCCAACAAGTCTAAAACTCCCCACCACACCGACCCACTCCTGCCACACACGCCGAACATACCTCCGCCACTGCCACGCTAGTTTATCGTCAACTCGCTGGCTGGATCTCCCATCTTCAATTCCCAACACATCGCAAAACGAATTACAATCATCTCATTTTACTCCCGGACTATTCTCCAAATCCACCACTAGTATTACACCCCAAGAACATTTTCGCAGTCCATCCACGAACGAATCCTTTATTTCTCTCCACTACTATTCTAGTATTCACTTTCTCAACAACATTTTTCTACTCCTTTATTTCACAATGCGCCTATGTGCATGTCGGGCCACTCAAATTCATTATGTTGTGAACTATGGACTCTCAAACAGCATGTTCACTTTTTGCAAAAATCTAATTTCGCATTCATACGTGCAACTCGCTCTCCTTTTTGGACACTGAGCATGAGATATGAAGATAGCGATGCAGAACAGAATAAAAGCAGCCGCACAACATGACATGAACAGTTTTTTCTTACAAAAGTTATCTCATGCCATAAATTTATTTCTAAGCAGACAGCTTCCAAAGTGAACTCTTGTGTACCAAACCCAAAGGATCCAAAAAAGATTTTACATAAAGAAGAGACACAATAGTTTACTATATCAAGATATTCCGATATAGATAATTCAGATGTACGCATCCTAAATCTATTCATCGCCTAAGTTATACTAGCACTTTTAAGAAAATTTCCCTTTCATAGCAAACTATGGAAGAATTATGTATTCAATTTTCATCTCTGAAGAAAGTAATAAAAAGTCTGACCGAGTTACTCCACACACTCAAAATCCTAATGAATCCTTCTTCTATGCTAATCTTACAAGAAAATTGCAAAAATTATCCTTTTACTTTAAGCCGTCTTCTCTCCGCAGATTAGCGCATCTGCAATTTCTACACAACAGCCTCACAAAAGACGCTCACAAGGCTAATATAACACTACTTTTTATATATTCCTTTGGGATTAATTTTCCCCGTTAGAAACTCGAGTACTCTACTCAAGGATCCATTTAAAAGCGAAACTTTCTTTTGCACCATCACTAAATCATGTTAACTCAAGAAATTACTCCACACGTATCTTTGCATTACTAATTTCACGTAAATTAATGACTTCAATTCTTGTACATTACTTTCCTAGAAACTTTTTTACTCGCCCAACCTCAAATACCATTACTGTGAATGTGGACAGTAGCCGTTTTGGAAACTTAATTAGTTCAGCGTAAGAAAGGTCTTATTGCCATAAAGCTCGATAGAAATATCTTTTGAATGAGAATTAAAATAGCGCTATACTCGATGAATTAGCTCTGATTACGACAGCAAATGGTTCATAGAAAGTTAATTTCCTTGGCACGTGGCACACTTTTTCCTTCAATACATAAAATTGATTTCTACTGTAAATGTTTCATACCTAGGTTTACCGTATAGTGCAGTACTTAGTAGAATGCGCATTACATACGATACATAGAAGTTATCCGATCTTGTTAGCTAAATAGAGATATTCTAGTCTTAACCCTGAGTTGAAACTTTCTCATTTTCCTTATCGCCCATAAAAAATCAATAGTGGCCAAACCGCAGTTTAGAGAATTGAGACTTTCTCCATTTCTCCGTTACAGGTCCATCGTTTACTATACCGAGCTCTGAAAAAGCATACTTTAAGTAACTCGATCCCTATTACGTAATATTTCCAACCCATATTGTAAGTTTACTATTTAGAATTCGACTAGTGCCTTTATAGCCTTTGCAGAGTAGAGATCATCATCATAATCATCATTTTCTTTCTCTCTGCTTATATGACGCGTTATGGGTAGAGAAAGCTAAGACGCTTAGCTCGCTTACTTATCTAGTTCTGCCACAGCTTAGTCTAATGCGCTATGCATAATATATGCGAATAGAAATGGTAACTTAATATTCCAAGGACGAGACCCGGCTATTATCAAATAATGAGCCAAAAGGGACTCTGTTTACCTAACTACGGAAAATGAAAGTCTGGAAGCACTGTTATCGTGTTCATATATGAAGTGCACACAGCACCAAGCCAATATGTTCTCCTTCTCCATTTATTCTCGTTAAATCTCATAAAGCTTTCACTGGTACACGATGTAAGAATGTCTAGTACCCTAATAAAAAGATATTATTAGTGCCAACCCTTCTCCAAACGACCAACATCATTTATACTCAGACACAAGATTTTATTGAAAACATATTTTACAATTACACAATCGAGAGTTCATGTGATTGCCTGTCTTGTAATCCCATAACTGCTACAACCAATTACAATTTATCGTCATTAGTAGTACAATCGAGAAAATGGTGCTGATTGGACATATCGAGTAATAACTGTCAAATAATAATTACCAATTTTATGGCATGAAAAAAAAGTAAAATTAGAACAACGTAGTTTACGCATGGCAATGAACAAACACACTTTCTCGGATTAGCACTCCAATAATTTACAATGTCTTAGAACACTATAAAGAATTCCGCTTTCAGAATCCACCAAGAAATAAATATAACGCAGATAAACTGAAATAATAAACTGAAGCATGAATTGTCTCCGGTTCAGTGTTAGTGTTGCTGTAGGCATGAAACGAGATGAAATAGTGTAATAGCAAGGAGTATCACAAATAACAGAATACTATTCTCTTCTACGTCTACGCAGAGTAGTTTGTGAGCGTAAGTTAGTGCGGAGGTTTCAGAATTCGTCACCTCAAACAAGGGATCTGGAGCCATTGCATTATTGCTGAAGAGGACAAAGAGGACACGAAGACACGAGTCCCATTATGCGATGATATATTCTGAAGACCCGTATGTATGTAGCCGGAGTCGGGAAGAATAGGGCGAGGGACAGAATCCTTATCATTTACCACAGAATTCCCTGCAGTGAGTGGTGGGTCTCTTATCCCGGTCTCCTGGTCGTCTGCCAAACTAATAAACACGTCACATCCACATCACACACCCGTCCCAACTCCCAACTACATCACAATAACGAAATCTCTCTGAATGACAGATCGCGGATTAGAGTCATCTCGATGAAACAGCTTTAAACGCTAATGAATGGATCTATACACACTTTATACTTAATTCACCTACTTCGTACTCCCAAAATGCGTGCACTCCTCTAATGCGGGTATTTCGGGTATTTCGGGCATTTTCTCTAGTCAGCTGCAGCATGCATCACTTTTATATCAGACATTTGAATTTTGGTGTTGCAAACAAGAATAGGAAGAGTGAAGAAATGCCTGGAGGCATAGGAAGACCTCTGAGGTGGAACAGAATGGTGATTGTCTGGGCCACTGCCTACCAGGCTGTGAAAAATTCGCTTAACGCTTTTCTGCTCGGAAATGCCATAGGGAGAGGAAATTCGTCTTCGCCTCGCCTTCCCTCATCTCCCCATCACATCACATCATGTCACATCATTTCGTACATTGTTACCATTTAGCCTGATGTCACGCCGACATCACCAACCGTAACCGTCTTCTGCTAACGAGACTCTTTTCCTCCAGTCTCCTCTGCAATCAGATAACTCCTCATTTCCTCTCCCGAATAACTCAACTTTCTCCTGAACATGTCCAAGTCTACGCACTACTATAAATTACGTCAACTACACAATTGCAGTACCAAATCGCTTTGAAAGACAAAATCGGACTAAGTGAGCGACTCTTCCTTCCCGTGTCATTGTCATTACCATTGACATTGTCAAGCTGGTTTGAGCTTTCTTTGTGTCAACAAATGATATGAGACTTTAGTCTTCCTGCTGGACTAAGCTGCTGAAACCAGAGAAGAAAAACTCGACTTTTATAACATATATGTAGTAAAAACCTTTCTTCCGAGAAAGTTTTCCAAGTTCAAACTACTATATGTAATCTGTTTACCGAAAGAGTTATAATACTAGTGTAGAAATTGTGGAAAAGGAAAAGTCGAAGCCAAAGTCGATGTGCGTGAGCATTTAGCAAAAGTTTATCGTACCTGTACTAGACTTCAGTGCTGTAAGAAATACAGCTTGAGATATATCTTTAAATATAGCGGAAAATATGTTGTTTGTGGTATAAAGATAGGCAGAAGGGATGTCAGAGGAATTTGATTGAACAGAAGTTTGCTCGTAACATTAGCCATAATGATATGGGATGTTGGTAGATATGGCACAGAAGTCAAGAAAAGAGCAAGGAAGTTAGCGGAGAGGAAGGATGTACAGAAGTACACAAATATGTATGCACAGGACAAGAAACGATTTAAGTTTATCTTTCATTCCGCCCTGAAATGCTGTGGAGAGGGAAAGGAGTCAAAAAACGAAGAGAAAAAGGTGGAATTCTATTTGAGTAGTAAATACTTGTAAAAGTTAATGTTTCAGCGCCGGGAATAGTTGCCTACACTCGAACGCCTTCTTAGACAGAGTACACCGCTAATGTGCATAGTTAGGAAGAAAGTCGCTTAACTAAATACCGAGACAGATACTGCTACGATTACACAGAAAATGTAGGATTGTCTAGAAAAGTGGAGTTGCCATCTCTCTTGTTAAAGGTACGAATTATGGCAGTTGAGGAAAGAAATGGGAAGGACGGTGGAACTTGGAAGAAGTCTCGTCGCGTGTTTCCACTCCCTTCTCCTACAACTAGGCAAGTCGATTACAGTTAAGTAAGCCGTGTAATACAATGCGGTAAGAAAGACATTAACAACACACGGCCAGTCACTCCAAATTCCCTTACTCTATTCTCCTATATATTCCTACTTAGTTTTATTTTCTTGTCTTACAGATATATCATTTGGAGATTCGATTTAATGCTCTTGTAAAAAGTACTTCACTATTTTAACTATCATTAATTGTATAAATATTTCATAAAACATTAGTAACAAGTATTCTTCAGTATCTCTGCAAAAACTTAATTTCTGAACAGAAAATTAATAGTGAAGATAATTGACCTCATATTATTTGTACATCCTGCAAGAAATTATCATTTTAAATGAAATTCCTTCTGACGTCTGACTGTAAGGACATTGAAGCTGTCATTATTACAAACAGAGGGTGTCAGAACTCGAAAAGGGACTTAAGTCAAGCTGAATTGATCTTTTAGGCCGCCATATTGTGGACTCATTCCAAAACGAGTGTTGTGATATGATGACACCGTGTGTGTGAGTAAACTTCAACTATGTTTTCCCATATGTAAGTAAATTGACGGGAAGGTTTTGGCAATTGGAATAGGAAACGTATGGGCGACTTTAATCCGTCTCCGCACTTTATTTTTAGTTTGGAAAGGCATTTGGTAGTCAAGTGGAGTAGAGAGCGACAGAAAGCAGAATGGCATCCTTTCGCCATTTCCCTTTGAATTCCAACTGAAGTCCAACCAAAACTCCTAGAGTAGATTTCAATAGAATTCTTGAGCAACGCTTAATGCAGTGACACACACGTAGTCCCTTCTACTGCCAAGGCACAGTCCAATCCCAGCATTTCAGCCCATTACCACATTTTGCATTCATACGGAGCAAAGTACACACTCGCACTACATGCACGTAGAAATGGCCAAACGGGGCACTATCTCAGCCATAATAGTAGACACGAGGAGAGCTATAATGTGTTTGGAAGAAGACAGACAGACAACTACGCAAACGAATCTCATTCAATTCTACTTTTCTAGTAAATTCCTGCCTTTGTCAACTCGCTCCTTGTGTCATCTTCGTCTGTTTTCACTTTTCTGTCTGCCAATGACATTCTTTCTCTCCAAATACTCCAACAGCTCTACTCTTTCCCTTCCTCCGTTCTCACAAACAACATTCCATCCCAATATCCACATTATTTTACATTTAATACCCTTGTATTCAATCTATTACTATTTTCAATGGAAAACAAACATTTCGTTTCACACCTTCATGCCAGTAAAACTTATTCAGCTGGCAACGGAATTTAAACATAAATATTTAGCATACTGTTGTTCTCTCCGTTCTGCCAAGCGTCAATGTATAATTTATGCACTAATGGATTATAATTTCATCTTATGTAAGGTAAATATTTAAAATCAGTGTAGAGTTACCTAGACCTGATGCCTAGACTCCTATCTGATTTATAAGGAAGTCGAAAGTGAATTAATAACTAAAGATGTAATTTAGCAAAGGAATGTACATTTCAGTTTTTAAGGCAGTGCATTGAAAGTTTGCGGAGTGGTTGAATTGAATAGCTTGGTTTAGGATGGGTAAAGTAAATATTTCCAAAAGGGATTATCTGTTGGCTGTAGTGAAGTGAAGTTGAGGACTTTGAGTCTGGAAGAGAAATGAGTGAAAACACTTTGGAGAGGACGGATAAACAGCATTATTAAAGGATAATGATAGTGGGGTATATCAAAGCGCACGACCGCACACCGCTTTTCCATCCTAGTTTATTTAGATTCACTTCTCTCTCAAGTCGCACTCCAAAGACGTTCCTTACTGCAACAGTAAATACTAATCTAATTTTATTTCATTTCACTCCGCTTACCTTCGCTTTCCGCTTTCACTTCATCAAATGCTTTATACTTATGACTCGAGGAATCAACCCATGTTTTTACGATACGCTGCACATGTTCACTCGACCGAATTCCGACAGACGAACCAAAGTCAAATACAGAGAAATACCTTAACCATCATTAACCTATAATTTATTAACTAAGCACAGCTTTTAATATTAATAGTATATCTAATTCTACGTAAATAAATGTTAGTGGAGAATGAACCATACTTTTTAGATAGTCGGGCATATTAATGAAGGATAGGATAAAAAAATTCGCTGGGTAAACCCTCGAGGCCAATTTTTGTCTTTGATGCCTAGGCGAATGGGAATTTACATTGCACATTCGTAAATACCATTTGTGCCGTGTGCAAAATAAATACACTGGTGGACTTTCACTAAGCAAAACCAAAGTATATTTTGTTTTAGTTTACCCGAGGCTTGGAAAAGATTGGCCTTTGCGTTCCGTAGTTTTGCAACTTTAATTTCATTAGCAGCAATTATCTCATCATTTCATTAGTAAGAGAGACTTGCAATGCAAAGCAAGGAACTTTCTTTACTAGACTGCGCTGACTGTGTTCATGCACCGTATTCAGTTCTGTACCTCTTAATACTGCATTTACTCTCCTCCTTCCATCGTATTAAGTATTTAGAAACTCTGTGAGCTGACTTTAAATTTACATTGTAGAAACTATTTCGCAGCCAACTATTTGGTTCTTACAATGCGACCTACAATGGAGGAAGAATTATTGTACTTAAGTGAAAGTGAAGTGAAAAGGTCGCGAACAATGAGCAGCTGTGACTTTCCACCATCACAATACAGAACTTTCTAATTTATCAAGCAGAACTGAAACACAAGCAGAATATACTTGTAAGAATGAACTATAGTCATAGTTGTGGTCGACGCGTTTACAATTCGCTTCCCGGGTATTATTCAGTCGTTATTGAATTCAAAATATACCTACACAGATATTCCTGCTCTGTATTGATATTTGCTTTGCATTACAGAATAGAAGTATTGAAATAGCGGATCACTTTTGGGAAGAAGCATCTGCATCTCAATTTCAATGCCAAAATGGTCAAATAGCCAAGTGTATGCATTTTAGACACTAGAATTGATTAATGCATTCCCGTTATTACAATACCCTATCCGTTAGATTTGCCCAATTTATGGATAAGTAACAAAACCACAACAGCGAATAGAAATCTCAAATAGAAATATTGAAATCCCATATTAGTAGGTTTGCTATGTTGAGACTTCTTCTGCTTACTCTTTTTTATTTAAAACTTGAAGTGTGCTTATAGTAAACTTCAATAGTATTGTAAATAGAAGTATTGTACATAGAAGTTGTTCTCGTAGCTGTTTTACTATATTTCATTATAGTTGAATTGCTCTCACATCGAGGATTCTCATTGACTAGACACTAGACGGAGCGAAAGAATGAGTTTTGTCTGTTTTACGATTATGGTGATATAACTCAGCCTCAGTGATTCACAAAATAAAACACTTTATTATTGCTGTCAATTTCTACACTTTCTTTATACACGAATTTCGAAAGAGAGAGAAGCTATAAAAATAATGGTTTGTATGTAAAATAAAGTTTGTCTTTGTCAAACTCGCTATGCCTAGAATTCCTCTCGGTTTCAGCCGTTATGCGTTAACGAGGAAAAGTTGAAAGTGTAGACAACACCGAACTGAGTTTCGACCCAACCCAATTGCAAAAAGTTCAAAGAAAACTCGGAATGAAGAAGACTTTTGATTGCTAGATCGATAATCACATTTCCATCTCCACCTCACAAGGAAGATAGAAAAGAGATACTGATATCGCACCTCTACACATGTAATTGTGCATATTTACTTTTACCCACAAACTTAATATACTAAAAATTCCGTTGTGGAAAACTAATTGAACAGATAATCGCTTGTGACTTGTGAGTGAGGCATAATTAAAAGCAGCGATGCGAATTTAGCCGAGAGGAGTCACTTAACTTTTGACTTAACCTTTGCATTTCATTTTCCATGTTCCTTCATGTGAGAAAGTAAGCGAGTTCTGAGGAAGGAAAGGTGGGGATAGAAATGCTATTATATTTCAAGGTAGACGAAGACTTATTTCTAGAGAGCATTCTTCTCTGTTGGTTTTATTTCCGTTTCTAGGATCGTTTCGTTCCCGTTGATCGAATTGACCGTGGAAGTGAAAGGAGAAGTGAAGAAAAAAGAAAACAAGTTTTTTCACCGACAACTAACTTATAAGCAGGTTAAACGAAACGGAGACAAGGAAGTCAATTGGGAATGAAACTTGCGAAGAGAGTACAGAAGACAGAGAAGTGTTGAGAATACCTCTCTCTAGCAACTTCTTCTGAAAGTACATACTCCAAGAAACAAATAAAATTACATCGTTCCATACACAACACATTGTTATGAGTGGAGTCTTTGGAGGATCTTCCTCCGTTCTGTAACACTTTGACAGTAACCTTTACAGTAATAAGAAACACCTTCGCACAGATATATATTAAGCGTATAACAAAACATTAAGAATGTGCAAGGAAGATGCCTTGGATTCTATAGGCTCTTCTGTAGGTATAAGATGCAGTCTCAGGTTTATGCCTCAATCTCATTTTTTTTGTTCTAAAGCAGTAGGATAAAAACGAAGAAAAAACTAAGCTACACATAGCTGTATGGATTATCTGTCCTAACATAGCATTTCTCTGCACTCATAATGCACTACACTATGTCCCATTTATAGTGTACTCAAAGAACAGCCAAGGAATCTCTTATTGATCTGGCTCCGTCATTTCCCAAAGGTAGTTCTGTTCACTTCGCTCGATTTCACATTATTATTGCATTTCCAAATAAGGTAATTATACCTACATATCCTTATTGTCAAGAAAGTAAACAGAAGCATACACTACACCTTGTATGTCTTCATACCTTATTAGATATACATATTATGCAATGATTTTCTTTTATATATTTATACTCGATTTTCCTATTAGGGGCTTTATTACTTGCTCAGGTACCCTCATATTGAAAATGCTTTGGGTTGGAAATTCTGTCCCAATTTTATTACTTACAAATAAGAAATGTATGTAATCGAATAGCAATTGTGATTTGAACTTTAACAATAGCTGATGTTACATGAACTCCTTAGAATAGAGTAGTTTATGGCATTACCGTATTCTGATTGCATGGAACAATCTCCCACTAGATAATACAAGAGACTAGCTCTGCTGCTGCACGGCTACTATGTATGTACTATCAAATATTCCATGAAGCCAATTGATTTTCTTTCCCCTCCCTCTTCATAAATAAGAAATTCTCCTTTTCTCTTCAAAAGCACCTTCGGCAGAAAGAGTCTTCCATTGTGTTACTCACAAAAGGTATTTTATCACTCTTCATCCCCAACTCAAAACAGTTCTGCTAATTATTTCCTTTTGCTTTTCCAGACCGTAATAAACAGGCACAATCAGTAAAGACAAATACCACACCAAAAATAAACATACAGCAACTAATGACATCCATGTATCAACCAATGATCTTACAGTGCTTTTCGGTAGTCAAAAAAATGAGAATGAAATTGCGCATACATATTATGTGGTATAAGCTATTATGTCACTAATATGTGTTCTTTGTTTCAGATGATTCTAATAAAACTAGGTCCAGTTGAATGTCCGACCTTTAATCGTGAACATTCTAATTGCAAATTGAGAACAGGCGAATTGGAAATTGTTTGGGTGGAAAGAAATAAATAGAGGAAAGACTTGATTGAGTAGAGTAAATAGAATAAGACAGGCAATGCGTATCCTTCCGTCTGAACTGACAGAGGCTCATTGTTAGCAATACATAACTAAGCTAGCGAATACTTTTATTTGTTCTGTTGCTGCAGTGGAGAGAGGGACTTCTATTGCTCTACCTGTCTCTCACTCCAATTCCACACAATTCTCACAGAACCTGGGAATTGAGAAATTGATTTGGGGCTTTTCGATTTGACTGGTGGATTATTGGACACCTCGTAATCTCCAGCACGCGTAGGAGCTGAGGCTCCTTTGGTATATTATCCTATAGTGACTAGTTACTCTTGAGATGTTCTGCATTGCACAGTCAGATAGGTCTTCTGAACTCTAAGAATAATGAATAGCCACTCAAAGCGAACACCAAACCAAACCACCCAATCGAATCTAATCCACTTCTTTTCTGACGCGGAAACGATTCTTTCTCTTTGTGTGCCGTCCGCGTTCCTTACAAAAGATTGATCAAACAAAACTGCTTGATGAACATTCTTATAACCCACTACACCTACTCACATAGTATGAGTGATGAAAATTCAGACAATGCTTTCTATCTCACCACAATGGACATGAAGATGCAACTATTTCCAAAATATATTATTACTTTCTATTCCCTCTCTGTGATTTTTTTCATTGATGTCATCTCAACAAGAATAACCATTGAATACATTTAGCCCGCATTGAACTTGGCCATCAAAAACAGCACATAGTAATTGTGAACTAATGAAATCTCCATGCACTGCACTAAGCGAAAGTAAACTGAATAGATATTCAAAGGTAGGTAGTCACAAAGGAGTTGCGTGGGACTAATGTCAAATAGAAGACCAGTAGATACTCAATTCTGCTTTCATCCTTTGTGAACTTTCGTGAGTAAATAGAGAAAGGGTTCGGGTAGTGAAAGAAAACAGTTTCTTCAGGACGTTAACTAAATACTACAGGAATGATTAACAGAAAGTTCTGGTTACAAGGACGCTCCTTCAGCTCTACTTTCAAAAAGTTCTTTTGAAGCCTCTGCGGGCATTACACATTTGTTGCTATTAAACTATTTATGACTATACATTTCGAATAGCTATATACTAGTAAAACTTTGTAAAAGACTTCTTTAAAACTTAGTCGATCTAGTAAATGTGTTTGATGATTTACAATTTACAAATATTTTGTTTTTATTTTGCAAGGATTTCATAAGTATTCTATACGCAAGTTACTAGTCACTTCATACGTGGTTCTAATATACCCACATAGTATTTGTATATAATGGGTTCATTGAGAAATAGATACTTTATGGTGCATGGAACGGTGTCATGCCCTGCAAAGAAGGGTAAATCATTTTCCTATGAATTGCATGTTCGTGGCATTGTATTATATTGATAAGGCTAAGCATTGTACCGGCAATGATTAATTGCCTAAGGAGGGTGAAATTCTACTTTGTTTGCCATTCAGAGTGCGTAATGCATCCACTATCCTCTATTTTAACTTTCTTTAACTATTTGCATTCGTTGGCAAGTTCTGTGGTCCACATATATATACACTCCACGTTCCCTGTACTCGGTTTCCTTTAGTCTACATGCTGATTACTCACATTTCTCCCCAGAATTAAACCCACTACTCATTTGATGTTCACTGGAAATCGTATTACGTTACCAATTTGTTTTTGTGATTACCACTCGAATCTGTACTGAGCTTTAAATATTTAAAACGCCTACTGAGAATTCGCACTATTCACACACATTTATTTGTGGTCTTCCCATATTCCCATTTGCTACATGGTAGCACATAGTAGTATGAACACGAATTACTGCATTTAATGCTGATTAGGACTTAATAAACACATTCATACCTGTAGCAGTAGCTTAACCGAGATGTCCTTTCCTTCTCCGCATTTGTAGTAATCCAATCATTCAGTATTCCAGTATGTCCAGTTCTCCCGTATAACTAACAATGAGTATTTTTAAACTTTTTGAGCATTTAGTTATATTCGAAATACTTTGGCGTTGTAATGCAAAGCTAAAGTATATCAACTGTATATACTACAGCAATTTTGAATGCCAGGGTCTCCCAGGCATTTCTACACTTGAGACACGGACGGACGCAGTTATTTCTGGGCACTGCACAATTCACATCTATATCCTACTGAACACATAAATGTCTGTATAAAAACCATTTATAGTTGCACTGAAACAATGATGTCTGCTTGCACTACAAAGAGTGTTTGATATCTCACTTCAAGAGATGCAAAGAAGTCTCCTGTTCAGAAACACCACAAGTTTAGATATTTCTTGGTGTTCTCCCTCGTAAATGTCTGATGGAATTGAAAACAAACTTGTTTTTCGTTATCACACGTGAGCCGGTGTTATCTTAAGGATTGTGTCTCTCTGTAATTCTGTCTTGTGGGATTTCCTCTTTCTTATCAGATCACACAGCACATAACTGACGCTACACTGTCACGAAGAGAGAGTATCTGTCACCATCTATTTCACTACTAGGTGCGACTTTTATTTGTAAACTAGGTGAGCACGGACAAATACTTCGTGCAAAAGAAAAAGAAACTATTCTGTATGTGTAAATAAATAGAAGCAGAGAACTGCGAGAAGAGAGAGAAATCTCCGAGGCACTTCACTGGACAACTTCACCCGCTGCACTGCTCAGCCCCACTGCTAAACCAAAGTATGGAGTGGAGAACAGCAGACTGAGTTGGAGCACAGAGAACAGACTCGCTGGAAACCCGTGTTCGTGGCACTGCCAAAGAGGAATGAAAAGGAAAACAGGGGAGAGTGCGTTTAAGCATAAGTCGCTCACACAAATATCCCTCTGCATTAACAGTGCAATGCCTCAGTATCTTCAATGTACAAATATCGAGTAGAAATTGGGTTAGTTTTGAAAATCCTCAAAATGGAAAATTTATATTATCTTTTCTACTGGTGGATGCTAAAAGTAAATGAAAACTGGTCATGACTAAAATAGAGAAACGCTTAAGACTATAAGGAACAGTCTTAATTTTGATTCGCAATAGGAATATTAAGAGTTTCGTTGTTTCAGAAATATCGAATAGAACTAAAAAATACCCGGGTGTTTTATTCTGCCGTGCAGTGTATTTAGAAGGGTGCTGCTAAGCATTGTATGTATGGGAATCATGTACTGTATCAACTGAAGCACTTCATGTGTGTTCAGTAGAGCTCGTACACTGTGCCTACTCTATCCACACAGAATATCCATACGGGAACCCGGGTAGTACACCGAATGCATCGCTACACCAGGAACTACACTCGTGGAAGGGGGAATAGTACAGTGAAAGCAGTAAACATTGCAAAGTGCTATGTCTAGTCTCTTTTCGCTACGTTACGTAACTTACGTTGTGTTAACTTTACATTGCATTATTAGACTACGTGCATTTCTACACTGCTGTTCCCGTTCTGCCTATGCAACCGGGCACTACTTACGACTTCACGCACTATTCTTCTTCCGTGTACTCCGATTTAGTTACTCTACCCGCTTCTACTGCGACCCTCCGTCCTCCACAACGCCTGTGTAGAGATAGACCAAGTGTTCTCGGGATACCCGGTAGATATGCAGAGATACACTCCGAGATACTTGTTCGGAATCTGAGTGCTGTGTATTATTCAAGTCAACTCGCTCTGTTTATGTAAACATGTATGTATGCACGAATTCACAACCAACGTACCTGGCTATACGTCTCAAGGTTTTCTTTCGCACACGGCACACGTAACTGGATCCCGGGAGTATCGACATTATCCATGATACGCAACCCTCCTCCTCACTTCATGCATGTCAGTCCAAGGTAACTCAAGGAAGTCAAAGTCACCATATTGTAATAAATGTATATTTAGTTCTGCTATGTGCCCACACTCATTACTTATTTATAGCTTCAGAAGTCCCGTTGCACTAAAATAATCTCGCACACATCTACTACGAATATTCCTTGTGTCATTCCACTACTACTATATACTGGAAGCAGGTAATTAATGTGTACCATTTATTTCTGCTTTCCTCAAAACTTTCCACACACTAATTAGCAAACAGAGAAAATAACTTTCTCTAACCTCTGCTACCTTTTGCATAAATGTAATAGAATACCGTCCAGGCGTGGCCACAGAGTAATTAGTAAGCTCAGACAAGTTTTATATCAAATCTAATCTCAAATGTATAGCAGTATTTACTGAACATCAAAGTTATTATTGCATTTTACCATGAATACTATTGTACCCCATGGTAGTACATAAATATTGGATCAGGTTTCAGGATTTTATAGTTGGATATAATAAGCTTCCAATTGCAAAATACATTTAAATGACAAACGTGACTATATAGTGCATGATATCTATGTTATAAAAGGAATATAGTGATATTGCTAAATTGGTTTACAGATAAACGGATTCAATTGTAATAAATCAATTGTATGAAGGCAGGAGAGGAAATGAGTTTCTTGGAGTCCTCCTCTCATCCTCCGAATTGGCAAAGGCAAGATCTGAAGGAAGACGGGCCAAGACGGAGACACAGATAAGAAAAGACAGATCAATTTCACGAAAGCGCCCCAAAATCTATCCCCACAGCACAAATAGCAACATTGTGACTTATGCTTTATTATTACAAGTTCTCGCCAATGACTTTGTAGAGTTCGTGCCAGTGCTGGAAATGTCCACGGGGCAAGACTAAGAAGTAAGTCGGCGAAGGCGATTATCAGGCGCTGATGTCGTCACGTCGTCTTTTACTAACTGCAATGAAAACTTCCTAACGGAACTCCAAGTAGGATATCTCCAGCACCTTACTCTTACTATCTCCATCTCCATCATATGTTTTCATTCTAGTTATTTGACTTCAGCCTGCAATAACTTTTCTCTTGTCTTGCAGCATACGTTATCTCATTTAATTGCATATCTTTATTATGGATGATATATCACTATAAACCAAGAAGGAATCCAATCCAATAGTAAACTGTACAAATTCTGTTTATTCTCACAGACATTACGTAAGTAAATGTCCTTATCGTTAGTTCGTGCACGCGTATGATGTTATAATAATATGAATTGAGATTGAGTGTGTATAAAGTGCAATAAGACTTTGCGATGCAAGCATAGCAAGAAAATAAATCTTGGTTATACTTATTATTGTGAAAAGGAATTGCGGGGTTATCTGTATCGTGTAGATATCTTGTGTGCAATATGTCATAGAGGCGTGATGTCTATAATATGTAGGAGGTTGCTGAAGACATTGCATTTTATTTTATGGGAAAGCGGAGTGGAGCGAGTTGACTGGAGAAACTTAAACTAACTGAGAAAGAGGCAACTCTCCCTGTCATATTTCCCTTTTTATTTCAGCAGACATGACTTTAAGGAGGGTGCTCCATCAGTGTTCTCCCAAGAAAGGCGAAATGCAGTAGTAATGTGGGGATGGGGTGAAATTGCATCGAACAGATGTGTCCACATGTGTTCCACTCTGATGGAATACTGTGGCACAGAATAGCAAGTTTCCTCAGTTAAGGAAAACCTCAAACAAAAAATCAATATTCAATTATCCCTACGAGTTACATCAGTCAAAGCTCTATTAAAGAACTGCGTCCTATCTGCGACTGATATTCCACGGCAGCATCTCTCTACTACGGTTGCTAATGCGTTCTTCAGCTATCCATTCTTGTCTAGGTGAGACTGGAGACGCAATTTATGTCGAGTCAAGGTCCTGTCATCTCCTTTTGCATTGTGTGCACTTCCGCAACGTTAAATGACTCTCAACGTTTCCTTCCTTTGATATTTAAAAACCGAATCCAGATTCCATTCGTTTCGTGAATGCAATTCTTGCTGACATACCACTACTGCATTGCATCTGATTGGGTAAGCAATGCTGTAGTAAACTTCTCGGGGCCACTTTGCAGATTGTATTCACAAATGACAGCATCAAAATCAACTCTCTCTGGTCCAACAGACTTTCCTCACCTATCGCAGTGGTCGGTGTGTTTCATTGTGTTGTACTGCGGAAGAGAATGAATGTAATGCATTATTGCCTGGAAATCCAAGTTCAAGTTTCAGTCCAGTCGAGTCCACTCAGCCGTTTCACAAAGAATTATGAACACTAAAGAGGGTCAGAGAAATCTCTGTGGAACTCCTTTCCTGCAGTTGTCCGGTGAAACGACTTTCTTCCACCGCCACTTCCCTCTCAAACCTAATGAGGGACCATAAATCTCAGAAGGAGTAGCCAGGAGAAAGCAAACACCTTTCTAAAGGTCCTACACTTAGAGCTGCACAGACAAAGTACCCTCACCGAATCCCTAGACACATATTATTTCAAACAACAAAATAACGCTGAAATACCTCTCTCAGAAGTGCTGCAATGCATTTTAAATTTCCCAAGTCATTTTGGAAATTGCACTTCTGTTCCACACCTAAGTAGACATGGAGTTTGTATTGGAACTTGCACCAGTTCAGAATAGACCATGAAATAAAATCAGAAATGAGTAAATAAAGTATACTAGTCTCTGTTTAAAAAAATGCCAAATGAGGTGAACAAATACCATAAACATATATTACAAAGACATTTTTGTGCTTAATGTACAATTGACTTTTATTAAGTTATCATTTGTATAAATCCTGTGTATATAGTAATGCAAAATTCTTTTATTCCATTTCGATGAACCAATTCATCACGTCCAGTCCTCCTGTTTTATTCCTTTCTCTCTGATTATTCCGTGCTAGTAAAACTTCTCTAAAGAAACAATTACTTTATATTATGTTAGGCTATAATTCATCTTCAGAATGTGATATCGGATGTATAAATGAACCATTAGACACAAAAATCAAGAAAAGTTGTTCTTACAGACTAAGGAGGTCCTAGCATCATTCGGAAGCAATCCTTTCTCCTCAAAGTCCAGAGTTTTCCTATTTTGGAGTCGGTGGAGTCCGTTCCGACGGTGCAGCAGGTTTGCAGTTGGTAGCCCCACTCCTCCATCATGTTTATCAGTGGCGTGATTGAAGACATCGGAGGAAAGTTCCCCGCACCTTCCCAATAATTTTATGTTTATTTGAGAATCGATATTTTCTTTAAAGAATTTACCTGCTCCGTGTACTTTCAGTTTGGCTGTGATGAATCCGGTCACAACTTTCTTTTTTAATTTGGGATTGACACTGTTGAGGATCGTGTAGTGCTCTTCTTTCAACCCATTTATTTGTACTTTCCATACTGAGAACCACTGCGGCATTGCCCTACAAATATTTAACAATTCCGTCCATTATTATGTACAAATTGCAATCCTAGTTTTACAATTGGGACAAATTTTGTTACAAAAAGCTTTGAATTTGGGCTATTTCATTTACATTACGGTTAGTATTGCCATTTTCTACTCCAGTTGGGTTTCTATGCAATGCGGTGTTTGGGTGATATGCTCAACTGACAAGTACTTGTGAAATATTTCTTTGCTCACAAAATATATAGTTTGAACATGCTTGTAGAAAGGGATGTGTGTAATAAATAATAAAATTCATATGGTTGTAGTGTGACTGCTTTACTTTTCTTGTAATTCACTCTGTTTATTACTTTGTTTACATTCATAGTGTGACACTTAACGTTTTATTACTCAATTGTTAGAATGGTGAGCAAAGTTCCCTCAGTTCCTGAAGTTCTTGGCAAACTTACTTCCAGTCATGCCATGCTTCTGTCCAAGTGACTCATATCATAAAACCTATTCAAACAAAATACCCAACTACAGTTATTTTTATATTGTTTATATGTTTTGTGTTTGTAGGAGTTCACATTACACACAAACAGTGCATTCCACAAATCATTGCATTTAAATGCATTTACTAAATTCAAAATGGCATTCCAGAAAAAGTCTCATGTTTTTAATTTATGGATGATCCATTACGTGTAAACCATTTATTGTCAATGTATAACAAAATACAGGATTTGTTTACATAAGTATGTAAGCCAGTGAATGATTGAATATACATGGTATGCGCTTTGAAACTTCTGTGAGCTGCAGCCAAAAGTTATAGGAATAGTTGCAACAGAGTCTTTTTTAAACGCTACAGCAGGATTGGACTCCTCCTGTCTCTGTCTATTATGACATTATCATTTGACCTCCTCGCATCTATATTCGCACCTCTGTAATTGTGTGAGAAAGATTAGAGTGTCTTGAAGGAAATCACCGGGTTCCCGATTGCGAGTTGAAGAAAGAGTGTGGAAAGGATGGATGTAAGTTATCTCATCATTCTTTATTACACTATGCAAAGCAGGAAAGGAAGCAGGAGATTATCCAAGAAAATACTGAGAGTACACCCGAAACTGTGTGCACTACTTTGTCGTTATTTGGATACGACAAGAAGGTACTTTTGAAAGTTGTTCCTGTTACTCTGTATGGACCTAAAGGAAAACTGATGACTTACGCCCTATTGGATCAGTGTTCAACTGTCTCGTTGATTCATCCCAGTTTGGCTGAACGGCTCGGATTCAAAGGAACTCCAGCTACACTTGATCTTCAGTGGCTGAAAACTAAAACTGAAAAAACGGAAAGTGAACGAATTACTTTGCAAGTAACCGGAAATGCTTCAAACAAAAAGTTCACTTTAAATACTTACAGATACGATGACTTGGATCTGCCTCCAGAGAGCAACAATTTGAAGCTCCTAAGGAAGAGGTGGAACTTTCTGATTAAATATCCAGTTCCAGATCTGTGTAGTGCCAAGCCTATGATTTTAATAGGCGAAAATCATGCTGACTTGATATCCAGTGTGGAAACTTTTCGTGGACCGAGAGGGGCTCCCCTGGTGTCTAAGACGGATTTGGGTTGGACCGTTCACGGACCAACCGAAAAATCAAATGAGGGAATGCCGAAGCATACTTTATTTGTGAGTGAAAAGTGTACTGACGAACCGAGAGGTGCTCCGGTGGTATCCACACCGAAGCTAGGTAGGGCTATCCACGGCCCAGTGGAACGATCAAATGAAGAAGAAGTGCCCCAGCATACTTCATTTGTGAACGAAGTAAATTTTGATGAAGCTCTGCAGAACCATGTGAAGGAGTCACTTCAAACAGAAAATCATGAATTTAGAGTTGTTGCTGAACTTCCGGAACCAAAACATGATGCCCGAAACGAAAAGACCGATGAAGGAAAGACGGGAACAAATGACACCGAAACGGAAACCGGGTTTCCGTGGAAAAAGAATAAAGTGAAGCTTCCAGGAACTAAATCCGCAGCTCGGCGTCGTCTGAAAACTTTGCAAAAGAAAATGTACAAGGAGTACGACGAGAATTATGGAAATGTGAATAGAGTCGATCCAAGAAAGTTTTTAATGGAAGAATGGAGACGATTAGAGAGCGATGACTTCTACATGGCTCAGTCTGGTGTTACCTGCTCACCAAGCTTGGAGCAAGTTGTGGAGGACAAGACAGAAAGTGAACTTGACGAAGTTTTGCCGGTAGCCATGAATGCTGCGAAGGAAAATGACAATGACTGTCTTGACTGTGTTGGTGTTGAAGATACAGCTGTCATGAGAATTCAAGAAGTGACTGATGTTAATCATCCTGGGAGTTTGGAAATCAGAGGATTTATGAGCAGCCCCCAGAATGAGAGTCGAAGAGTTTTTCCTGGATCCAGTGAGGCAGAAAATATTTCTGAGAATTTGCCACTGGATTCTGAAATCCTGAATGAACGTGTAATGGAACTTTACTGTGAACCGAGTAAAGAAAACTTCAAGTTCTTATGTAAGTTTTCCATTGTTGAACCCCTGATCATACGAGAAGCCAAACGGCCGGCAAAGAGAGAATCTCTCAAACTTGTGCAGTCCGTTTACGACCCTTTTGGATTTGATTCGCTCTTCATGGCGAAGGCGGGAATAATCCTTCAAGATATTTGGAGATCAGGAAATCGTTGGGACGCCGAAGTGCTCCAAGATTTATTTGAAAAGTGGAAGTCTTTGCTGGAAGAGCTGCAAGGTATCTTGGAAATATCGGTGCCTCGTTGTGATTCCAATGGAATGAAAAAAGAAATTACTTTGACCGTGGAAAAGGACTCTTGTGCGGAAAAGAAGTCTGTTGCAGAGAAAATGTTTGAGGTCGCCTTGTTTGCTGTTCGGGAGCAGTTCGAGAATGCCTTTCTACTGACTGACAGATTGAATTCCTACAAGAAACTGATTTGGATGACAGCATGGATTCGCAGTTTCCTGGAAAGATCTGACGGAAAATGGATACTTGCTGGAAAGAAGAAGAAAGTGTTGGAGACTACCATTAGCAAAGGAAGCAAGTGTCCTCTGAAACCGGAGGCGGTGAAGGATGGACCACTTGTCATTGTGGACGAAAACTACGGAAGGAACAACTGGGTTCGAGAAGTCGTGGCAGTAGTGTACCCCGGAAGAGACGGATTTGTACGCATAGTGGATGCAAGGACTGACTCTGGGACTTGCCGAAGACCGAGTACGAAGACTTGTGTTCTGGATGTTGATTTGGGTGTAAAGGGAAACACTTCCCTTTACAGAGAGGGGAATGTTGGCGAGATTTTGGGGTATAGGGAAATTTCCTCTGGGCTACTAGGCGGGACGAGTGAGGAAAACTCAAAACCAGCCAATGAGAAGGAAGAGCTCGGCGAGGAGCTTGAGAAGAAAGGAAATCGAGTGAGTTAGTACGAGAACGAGACGGAGATCGAACGTATTGTAGACGTGGCTTTTTCCTATTGAATTTGATTAGTATTTTGAATTGAATCTTTTTGAAAAATTGATATTTTAATTGTATTTTTGATTCCTGAAACCAGTAATTAATTGTATCGTAATTGGAGATTAGTGTGTAATTAAATAGTTATAAAAATTACACTCTTGTTTTGGCCGAAGCCTACCCGATTATTGATCATACACTGAACCGAACATTTTGTAATTATTTGTGACTGAGCTATCGAGGGAGGTGCATTGACATTCGGCTTTAGCACTGTAGAGCAGTTTACCAGTCACAAACACTAAAGAGAGGGTCAGAGAAATCTCTGTGGAACTCCTTTCCTGCAGTTGTCCGGTGAAACGACTTTCTTCCACAGCCACTTCCCTCTCAAACCTAATGAGGGACCATAAATCTCAGACGAAGTAGCCAGGAGAAAGCAAACACCTTTCTAAAGGTCGTACACTTAGGTCTGTACCGACAAAGTACCCAAACCGAATCCCTCGACACATATTATTTCAAACAACAAAATAACCCTGAAATACCTCTCTTAGAAGTGCTGCAATGCATTTTTAATTTCCCAAGTCATTTTAGAAATTGCACTCCTGTTCCACACCTAAGTAGACACAGAGTATGTATTGGAACTTGCACAGTTCAGAATAGGCCATGAAATAAAATCAGAAATGAGAAATGAGTAAATAAAGTAGTCTCTATTTAAAAAAATGCTAAATGAGGTGAACAAAATAACATGAAAATAATATTACAAAGGAATTTTTGTGCTTAATGTGCAATTGGCTTTTAATTAAGTTATCGTGTGTATAAATCCTGTGTATATAGTAATGCAGCCATTCTTCATGTTAGTAAACCTCCTCTAAAAATACAATTACTTTATATTATATGCCCTATTAGGCTATAATTCATATTGAGGAGTATGATATATAAATGAACTACGTGACATAAAAATCAAGAAACCATAGTTGTTCTTACAGACTAAGGAGGTCCTAGCATCATTCGGAAGCAATCCTTTCTCCTCAAAGTCCAGAGTTTTCCTATTTTGGAGTCGGTGGAGTCCGTTCCGACGGTGCAGCAGGTTTGCAGTTGGTAGCCCCACTCCTCCATCATGTTTATCAGTGGCGTGATTGAAGACATCGGAGGAAAGTTCCCCGCACCTTCCCAATAATTTTATGTTTATTTGAGAATCGATATTTTCTTTAAAGAATTTACCTGCTCCGTGTACTTTCAGTTTTGCTGTGATGAATCCGGTCACAACTTTCTTTTTTAATTTGGGATTGACACTGTTGAGGATCGTGTAGTGCTCTTCTTTCAACCCATTTATTTGTACTTTCCATACTGAGAACCACTGCGGCATTGCCCTACAAATATTTAACAATTCCGTCCATTATTATGTACAAATTGCAATCCTAGTTTTACAATTGGGACAAATTTTGTTACAAAAAGCTTTGAATTTGGGCTATTTCATTTACATTACGGTTAGTATTGCCATTTTCTACTCCAGTTGGGTTTCTATGCAATGCGACTTATAACTGACAAGAAGTACTTGTGAAATATTTCTTTGCTCACAAAATATATCGTTTGAACATGCTTGTAGAAAGGGATGTGTGTAATAAATAAATAAAATTCATATGGTTGTAGTGTGACTGCTTTACTTTTCTTGTAATTCACTCTGTTTATTACTTTGTTTACATTCATAGTGTGACACTTAACGTTTTATTACTCAATTGTTAGAATGGTGAGCAAAGTTCCCTCAGTTCCTGAAGTTCTTGGCAAACTTACTTCCAGTCATGCCATGCTTCTGTCCAAGTGACTCATATCATAAAACCTATTCAAACAAAATACCCAACTACAGTTATTTTTATATTGTTTATATGTTTTGTGTTTGTAGGAGTTCACATTACACACAAACAGTGCATTCCACAAATCATTGCATTTAAATGCATTTACTAAATTCAAAATGGCATTCCAGAAAAAGTCTCATGTTTTTAATTTATGGATGATCCATTACGTGTAAACCATTTATTGTCAATGTATAACAAAATACAGGATTTGTTTACATAAGTATGTAAGCCAGTGAATGATTGAATATACATGGTATGCGCTTTGAAACTTCTGTGAGCTGCAGCCAAAAGTTATAGGAATAGTTGCAACAGAGTCTTTTTTAAACGCTACAGCAGGATTGGACTCCTCCTGTCTCTGTCTATTATGACATTATCATTTGACCTCCTCGCATCTATATTCGCACCTCTGTAATTGTGTGAGAAAGATTAGATTTTTATTTATCTATGTCCAATGAAATAGGTAATATTGATAACAGTGTGTTGCACACCATATTTTACATCAGTAGTGCTTGTACTATGTTTGTAATTATACTGTACCAATGTACATACATATTAATACTCAATAATCTTCCTTCGAAGCAGAAACTCAGGACAAACGGACTCTAGAACTTTCTTGTATTTAAGTCTTTCCTCTGTCAATTTATGAAATTTTTAACCTGTTTTACTCCTGTAGAATTAAAATCTTTATGTTCGTTGTCCCCTTGTATTTATTCAGACAATTAGCAATACTTTTTAATACAAATATGAAGAAATTGTTAAAGATCGGTTTTACAATTTCAGTTATTTTGGTATTAGTACTTCTATTAAGTGATTTTTTATCGACACAGTACAAAGCCAATATGCTATCATTAAATCCCTTTGAATTTTCAACTGAAAGTGATTACAGGGACATAGAAGTAGAAATTCCAGATATTTTTAAGGTGGATTTAAGAAGACCTCCTGACGAACAAGAAGAAATGGATGACAGAATTCTGACACAATGGAAATGGGTAGTAAATCTAAGTGAATCCAGTTATATGGCCAAAGCAAAGGTATACTTTAACAAGTTTTATGTATTTAAGGTTTCTTCCTATATTAATAATTGAAACTTCTTTTCAGAGAAAACGACTCTTAGTAACTACACAGTATAACGGAGGATATTGGTTGGATGACTACGACCGAAATTTTGTGTGTCACGCAGAAGGCGTGAATTTAAGCAGATTTTGTGAAGTGGTGGAAGACCGATGGCAGAACCCCACGTACACCAATTATGACGAAGTGGACGCCGTCTTTGCTCGCCGAGACTGGCTTTACCAGTTCTACGAACCCCGAATCCCTCCCTCTAAAATATCCGTCTTCTCCATCATGGAATCTCCCTACACGGTCCCTCAAGGCGACTTCTCTGTTAACCACCCCATGCTGGCTTCCTTCTGGCGGGGCTCCGATATCGTCACTCCTTACTACAAATGGGTACCCTATTATGACCCTCCAAAACACCCTCCACCCTCACCTGGAAGAAATTACGCCACTGGAAAATCCAAATTGGTTTCTATTGTTGTGTCACACTGTCCCACTGCTAATGATCGCATAGTTTACGTAGAGGAACTCCAGAAACACATTCCTGTGGATGTTTACGGACGTTGTGGTCCCTTGAAGTGTGCTCCCAAACACGACACAAAGCAAACCACGTGCTTTGACATGATTGAAGAAACGTACAAGTTCTACCTGGCTTTTGAAAATGCAAACTGCAGGGATTACATCACAGAAAAGTTTTTCATCAACTCATTACAGTAAATTCAATACTACAAAATTAAAATGTTTCCAAGTTCAACTGAGTTCATGCATTAAAATGCTTTTGGGATTTTATTCACTTTTTAGGAGGAATATAGTACCCATAGTATACGGAGCGCACCAAAATGACTACAAATATGCATCGCCACCACATTCATACATACACGTAGAGGATTTCCCTTCACCCAAAGAATTAGCAGAATTTTTACTCCGTGTAGATCAAAACGATACCATGTACAACGAGTATTTTAAATGGAAAGGCTCTGGTCAGTTTATTCACGGAGGAAAAGATTTATTCTGCAGAGTATGTGCTATGCTCTTCTACACAGATTTTCACCCGCTCAGAAAATGGCCCCGCGACTCTCGGTGGAGTTCCGTTAGTAAGTGCCTACCTCCTGGCAAAATGTACTGGCAAAGATAAAAATAGTGGCGATACTAGTAAACGAGAATTCAGACAGCGACTGATAATTTTGAACGGAAATGAATAGCCCTTGAGAGGTGACGCTAGGTTTCTTCGGTTTCAGGTTTATCCCCTCGAGGGGGTTCTGGTGCATTTCCAGTGGCTGCCCGACGCAACTTAATTAATTCTTGTTCGCACTCATAATTGCTGTCCAACTGTAACAAAAACAGTATTCAAATGGAACAAGTACTTGAATGATGAAAAAGAACTCAAAACGCATTATTTTACCATTCCAACTGCTAGAGCCATAACGGTGTAGCGAATATCTTCACTCAAATTCGAAAATTTTGCAGAAAGATAGTCAATGCCCATTTCCATTGCCTGGTCGTTGCAAACGAGTTGTGCGAAGGTCCCTCTCGTTTGATCTTTGACCCTCATCTGTAAGAAACAGAGAACAAAAGGTATTCCTGGAAATCAAGAGCAGTATTTTGCTAAATATTATTGTATCTTACTTGCATTGTACCTTGAGACGGCGACATGGGTTCCAGAATGATGGACGCCTTCTTAGAGCCCACTGGGAAATACCTGTACACGAGAACTTCAGAACCTCCGCAACAACTTCGTTCAAAAGAAGCCTTCGTTTCTCCAAGGGGACTTCCATCTCCACTGCTCAGACTTACCACCTGCATTTTACACACCGTTAGATTCAAAAAATCTGTTTTTCATTCAAAAAATAGTAGGAAATCTATAGGATTGTGTACGTACATTGACACCCCGTTCCTTCAGACCATGGTTAATTTTGATTTTGGAATTTCCCTCTGAATCCTTTAAACACAGTGTTTTCAGTAGCACCACTTTGGCTTTGTTTGCTTGCAGCTGCCACACAGAAAATTGCTCAGTGTCGTTACTCGAATCTGTTATCATGAACTTTTTACTCTCATTTCCCTTTTCCGATTCCTGCAAATCGTCTGTGATGAAAATATATAGTTATAGTGTCTCAAATATTCATCTCAGCTTTTTCAACACATAATATATGTTCATTATGAAACATGAAGTGAAAAGTTAAGTAAACTTAAGTTAAGAAAATTACCATCAAACACTAGGGAGATCTTTAGGGAAAGACACTCCATTATTACTGCTGTTAACTAAATAGTAGCTATAAAGATGTGCTGTAATTATTATACCTTAGCGCTACCGTAGCACAGAAATAGGACTTTAAAAATTAAAAATACTGATAAAATGGTGTTACCATCGTGAAATGGTAAAGAAAAAACTGAGGACTGCAGGGAGCACTTTGAAAAATGGCGAAATGCATCCTGTTTGGTGAAAAGTCTTTTTCTGCTGAAAAGTAAGTGCTCGTTTATTCGCCTCATTGCATTCTCGTCTTCCGCAGTTTGAATCTCTGGGCTGTTCACTATTAATGAAAGTAGGGACCCATTTGAAAGGACCATGAAACTAATTATTGTCTTCGTGATCATCTTAAATGTTTCGGCCATTAAGGGTAAGTTTTGGGAAAGATGTAATTAATATTCAAAAATATTTTTGAAAGAAGTAAAACATTTTAGCTGTTAGCCTTGTTTGGAAGAAATTAGTTTAACTGTTTTAACTTGTAATTTTAAATGGTTGCTTTGTAATAAATTTCAGGATTAAAGTGCTTCGAGTGTAAGTATAAAGATGGTGTTGACGAATCAGCGAACGTTAATTGCATGGAAGCGGAATCATCAGTAAGCACCGTAGAATGTTCCGGAAAATGTTTTTCTGAGATTGTAAAAAGGGAGTCCGGGGAGCGAGGGTGCAAAGGAGATTCAAGTGAAAAGTCTGGGTGCAAAACAGATGGAAATAAGGAGACTTGCTACTGTGATAAAAATAAGTGCAACAACAGCGTCGGAAATGGACTTGTGACAACTACGGCACCCAAGCCCAGACCATCAACTACAGCAGAGCCTGATGAAGATTTGGAGAAACTGAACAAAGAAGCAGTAGGCTCCTCAACCACAAATCTTCCGGGACTCCTTCTCTCCTTCACGGCTCCATTCGGTGCTCTCGCAGTCTTTTGGAACTAGTTGGAACTGTTTCCAGGAAAATATCACGGCTGAACCTCTTTATCATATAAGGAATTTTCTCCAAAAATAATAAATCAAAATTCACCTCTGCAAGCATAATTTTAATTCTTATTTATTTATTGTATAATATATGACATGAAGGGAGTGTTCATTTAATAAAATAGTAATGGCACACGGACAGATATTAGTTATATGTTTAATAAATGAAATTTCCAAAGCCTAAAAGCCTCTAGTGGGTATTTATTCATTTTTCGTTGCATTTTCCATTTCCACATTGTAATAATTTATTCAATACTTGCGTGGTTTGCATATTTCTGTCCTTCGAGTCGGAGACACCTTATTGTTTCTATCGGTAACGGTACCTTAACCAATCCAAGGCAACCTGAAACAGTTTGATTTGCTTTTATTGTACTTCTGCAGCAATGTACCCTCGGACAATGGAAATTGTGTTACAGGCCCTGGAAAATCTTAGATTCCGTCTCTAGAGTGTTTTTGCAATCTTTGTCAATGAAAATATTTATCTGTCAATTCAGTAACCAAATACGGCAAGATGCTCCTTCGTCTGGTTTTCCTTTTTGCTATTTTTTCTCTACTATCCCTTGCCAAAAGTGCGGGCGGTAAGTCTGCAACACCTTAGTACCCTTCTTGAATTTGAAGCGATTAAACGCAGAATAATTACTACTGACATAAGTATGCTGATAAATCATTGAAAATATCTCTTTCAAATTCTAGTTATATGCTCGAAATGTACATATGATTCTTCTGCACCGGAAAACACAACGGGCAATAACGCGGACGCGAAGTATTGCAGGGATGGGATGGAACCGCCAAAAAAGCAATGCACGGGAACATCTTGCATAGCAATAAAAATCAGGATGGGAGACAATGTCACGAATGTGATTCGAAAGTGTGACAAAGATCCAGTGACGAGTGTAAGCGCTTGCATGACTTATCACGAAGACCGAAAGAGAAGCACCACCTGCAGATGCAACGAAGACGGTTGCAACGATCAAGCTGGACAAACGACAATAAGACCACCAGTCGCACTATTGACAATTGCACTTATTCATTCTGCTCTGCCATTTCTTTTCAATCTGCAACACTAAAAATGTCTGCATGCATATCCTCATTATTTTCTATGAAAAGAATTGTGAAATTACTTATTTTATTCATAGGCTTGCTTTATTCGTAGAAAGTTCTACCGTTTCCTTCAGTGTACTCTAATTTCAACAATGGGTCAAATATGAGCATAAAATGTAATTCAAAAGATTCTGAAATTCTATTTCATTATTCACGTTCTGCCGATTCAAAATACTTTTCATGATACATTGTTGACCTATGCAGAACTTTTCGTTTGTATTATGTTATTATTATTACACGTGTATATTATCTCTTCACCCTTAATGACATTTCCAAGTCGAATGTCCGCAGTTACAAATAATTCCAGTGAACGTGTACAGTGTACTAATAAAATATCAAAATGTATAAATTATTACATGCGAAGAAGCTACAAGTGCCTTTAATGTAAATATAAGATAGCAAGCCCATTGCACAATTTTTCTCTAGGTGTGACCGAGAGCCATGATCCGAAACCAAACTTTTTTCTTAGCTTTACTTTCACCTGCTGGTAAAAGTTGGCCACTAATCATAGATTTTTCATAAGTGGAGTCAATCTGTAAAAAATAGTTCCAGTCTTAAAATAATTTCTTTGTTGAATTGGGATAAATGTTTCTTAAGGTGCAAGTATACTACAAGAATATGAATGCGAAAAGAAAAGTTGAATAAGAATGGGAATTCTTAAAATCAAAGTACTATAAACTCTTTTTTTTCAATCGCAGTCAATTTGGCAATTCGCAGTCTAATTCTTAGTCTAATTCTGAAAAAAGTATAAAGTTTGATTCCCTTTGAATTGGATTGCTATTCGGAATATGAATTTGATAAAGTTGACTTCAAGTCAACTTGACCAAATGCATATTCAAATACATAATCTTAGTCCAAATCCGATACTATAAAAGTTAGGCTCTAATTCATAATCATAGGCTAATGCATAAGCACAATCCATTCGTAAACTATAAATTACTAATGGAATTCCGATTTTCTCATTCAACTTTTCCAAATCGCAAGGAAAGTCTAATTCCTCAACTGTAAATGTTAAAATCTGAGTATATTCTCATTCTCAGTCCCATTCTTATTCATATTCTTGTAGTATACTTTCACCTTTACCATTCCAACGCAGAGGGCGACAATGAACAAGCGTTCTTCGGCCGTGGATTCGTTGGGCAAGAATTGAACGTCGCACTGAAAGGAAAGCGTGTTCCCCATTTGAATCGACCCCATCAAGTTCCCCTTTTCTCCCAGCACTTTCACCTGCATCAAAACGTTCTACTTAGAAGAGCAAAACCTAGATGATATCCAAGGCTCTTGTAACAAGGGAATTCTCTTGTAAGGTTATCTCAAGCAAAAATTTGTAATTTAAAATTTCGGTTTTTTTCATTCTGGAGCTTTTGGGGATTTTAGAAATCTTGGGTTAGTTTTTGCTTGAGACAACCTTATAGAAGTACACCAGCCTTGGACGATATCAACGTAATCCTTTTGGTGTACCCTGAGTCTCGGTTTTCCGCAGGAAATCTGTCCGTCCATGACAAACATATCTTTGCCTGACTTGAGTCTGTAGGTGTAACGCGGTTTGATGGTGCAGCAGCAACCGAAGGACACCGCAACGGTCGTCTCTCCCAGGAATTTCCCTTTCGTCGAACAAATGCTCACCACCTGAAAACAGAATTATTTTAGAAAAGACTCAAAGAGAAAAAGAAATGTCTGCGTACGGAAAGACCGACGCGATGAACAATGTTCAGGTAGTGCTGTCCGTGAATGTTCGTCAACATTATCGTTTTCAGTGGCGAGGGCTCCGAAGTCTCCACTTGCCTGCACCAATCAACACATACACCCCGACTGTCAAGAAATACCTAAAGAAGAGTATTATAATCAAGTAGAAGTAGATTGGAGATGTTTTGTTACCTCCCATAGAGAATTTCCACTTCGCTCTCATCCCGAATGCTGTACTTTGTAGGTGCACTCAAATCCCCATCTCCATAAGGCCCTGTAAAAAATTGCCAAATGAATCTACGTTAATTCATATTTCCTTCAATCTCCCTTCCATTGTTGGCAAATTCATCAGAATTTCGGATGCAGATTCTATTACTTCTCTATCAAACATTTTACACTTTTACCTGATGTTAAAGAAATCGCCAATTTACTAACAGTTGTCAGATCCTTTAACTTTAAAGTGCTTGTCTCACTTACAAGAGTAGGATCCATGATTACCTAAATGTATTTTTGCAAATGCGAGCGAAAAAACTACTTTAATTACCTATATATATTTCCTCAACAAACTATAAAAGAATTCTCTCTGTTAAATGTAACTGAATACCGTTTTCCTTTACAAGTCCTACAGGCTAAGTAGATTAAGCTGTTGCTTCAAGGAGTAAATATTTAAAACCCGATAAAATCGATATCTTTTTCATTCCTTTCATAAATGGTTACTAATTAACGTAAGTTCTACTAAAACAGTAGGACCCACTTATGTTGGAAGTGACAAATACCGAGAAACATTTACAGGATAGCTAAAATATTATAGTACTAATTTATTTAGAATTATCGTGTCGAAACTAACAAGGTTAGGAATGTTGTAGTAGTGTATCTTAGTGAACAAACATGGAGTATTGATTTTATCTCACCTCACGCCTCACACGAACAAGTCTAGACGCGAGGACAAATGAGATACACGTACAATAATTAAAAATGCTTATGTTTACAAAGTGTCACTCCTTCCTTGGTCTATAGTGTTTGGATGAGAATGCAAAAGGGTTTTAATAATTATGCGCACATAAGTTTAGATAATTTTGTTGAATACTCTTTATTGCTCAGAGAATGTGTGAAAAATGAGTTATACAGGTAGGTAATAATACTTGCGCTATTTCTGTGAATTCCAAATCTCCTTATTTACTCTGGGTTGGCCATTTCACCATAACGCTGCTTCGATTTAACTTTTGTGTAACACATTTGGGTTTTATTGTTTAGGTAGTACAGTACTATTCGAATTTCATTGTTGTAGGTACATTTTGAGAGTGGATCGTCCACTCTATATTAATTAATTAGCAAATACATTAGTTTTTACAATCGTTATTACGTAGTTAATTATTATCAGTAGCATCTGTATCATATCATATAGGTTACAATCTTTGGCACTGATTGATAGAGGATACCCCGTAAAAGTCATTTTATTAGTTCGATACACTTAGATGAAACGCTAGTCATACTAGACTAAACTTATATTACAAACATTACAATTTAATACACGTGTAAATAAATAATTAGAGTTAATTCTATACACAATATGTACAGTGACATGGGAAATCAAAAGACTCGAGGACAAAGGGACAAAACTAAATTGCTGTGGGCGCAGTTCAGTATTATTAGCACAACTTATATAGCTACGGTAGTAAATGCACAAACTATGATCTACCTACTTACTTTTGAAAAAGGAAATCGTTGTGCAAACTTTAAAAATTATTTTGTAACAAAACTGAACGAAACTGGAGAATTTCACTCCATCAATACGAAACGTACTGCAGCAAAAATGCGAAAAGCGTCTTTACATTGGTCCTGTATACAAAGGTAGCCAGCCACTTGGCCAGTGCAGTCAACATTTAATTCATGAAACAAAAATCTCGCTCCTGTCTCACCCAATTACAATACGAAACGGTTATAAACACATATAAGCCATTCATTTATAAAGTGAACTAAAGATACTAAACAATATATATCTAGTACTTATCGACTTGTGATGCTGCTTTAACTAGTCTCTCTGTGAAATGTATCTTGTCTGGGAGAAGGAGCGTGATGGATATCGGACGGGTTGTAATAATCGTTGAAAAAGTGATATATAGCTGCACATGTGAATTTTAGCTGCACAATAATGTAAAAAACGGCTGCACACAAAAAGTGACATTTAGTCTAGGAAGACATTGGAGTTTGGCTATACAATGGTAGGACCGTGTTCTGTAATGATTTTAGGCCGTGTGTCTTGAAACAAGACAGATTCTTGTATTGTCCTTTGAATAGACTGAAGTCCGTCTTCCAAAATGCGGGAAATCGGAGCTTCGTCCGGTATATTTTCTACAGAGATCCTGTTTCGTAATGTGATTACATGGTCTAGAGATTTGCGAAGGGCGTCTACGCTGGAAGAAGCCACCGCCACACTCACTGCAAACACAAAACAAACAAACAATTAAAAATCTAATAGCACAGTAATCTAATTGTGCATTAAAAAGTAGAAAAACGTAAAGAAGCATTACGTGGCATTTCGTCACTGTCCCCTTGGCGCACTCCGGTGACGACAGCCATGCCTCGGGCGATTCCGTGCACTTGTTGAGGCTTCTTCATCGTCGGCGCATTCATTTTACTACGGGCCATGGGTGTCGGGGCCTTCGATGTTCCCAATTTAGACAGGTTTTGTTCACTTGCCGATACTCGAAGTCTTCCGTCGTCTGCATCCCGTAAATTCTCTGTCATTAAAACATATTTTGGTTTGATTTTTAAAATAAAACTCTACTTTCCATAAAATAACTCATTCGCCTCATTAATACACGAAGTATAATTCCAAATAAGTATACTAAAACAAAAGTGAAAATCGTTTACCATAATTTAAACGCAATAAAAATAACTTATTAGCTTTTAATTTTTTGAAATTCAGGTACATTTTGACAAAGTACGGGTAAATTATTGATTGGATAAAATGATGACAAATGTAAATCTCTGTAATTTAAGCTAATTTGAATTTAAATTATAGCATACGATTTTTATTATTGTGGTATTCTTGCAATTATGGCTTCTAACTCATAATAAATTATTACCACACGCATTTATTAGCAAATGCAAGACAACATAATATTTTGGTTAATATTTTCATTTAATTCTGAAGAACTGACCTTGAGAGTAAGCAGAGACTACAGTAGGTGGTTTCCTTCGTAATTTTCCTTGAGAGCTTATGGTCTTTGACATGTAACTTGGAGGCACAGGTAACGATTCGGGTTCAGAGTCGCTCTACAACAAATTCCCAATTAGACACAAAATACAAAATAGTGATTAGCAAAAGACTAGTATTACCTGCATCTGATTCATTAAAGCGGACACAGAGGTACTTCTTGTGAGGAGATTTTGTGGGTCAAAAACTCCAGTTGTACCACTTCGACTTTTTTCTGAAAGGAACCAATAGTTTCTGTTAAACGACATTTCCTCCTCTGAGAAGGCAAATGAAAATATTTGAATAAAATGTTTACTAGTTGAGGTAAGAGAGATACGGTACAAATAAATGACAAATATAGGAATCGTTCGCAAAGCACATTGACTCAGAGTCTATTCAGATACGTACTATGACATAACATTTACAGAAACGTAAAATTAAGTTTAGTAATTGGTCAATCACAAACAAAAAAATGAATAAAACAAACAAATTAAAAGTAAAAGAGAAATTGTATTTTGTCATATTTCATATCAAGGTAGTTGGAAAGAGGGAGGGGGAGGGGATAAAAAACTAAGTGAAAAAAGACCATTGCGATGTCTGTGAAAGGATCTCTTTCGTCTGCCAGACGTGCTACTATTGTTACTAGAAGAGCCGGGCAAAACATTCAAGTCTGAAAGGGAGCATGCTCGACGAATTCCTGATCCACTCTCCCCATCCGGATGACTATGTTCCTCATCAGAATCATCCAGATACTCTAAATAATTACATTACAGTACAATGTACAGGTTAAGCCACCTTCCAATCGTAACTCTACACTCCTAGATCAAAATTAGCATCCCACCACCAAAAACTAAAACAATCAACAATCTCATTTCAAAATCATTCCAAAAAAACTCTAGCAAAATCCCCAAAAGCAATAATACTTATTCATGCATATAAATAAGTAGCGTGCACTTGCATAGCATGCGGAATGTAATCCTTAAAGAGAATTCCATATCTGCAATTAAAAAAAGCTTGAAAATAGAAAGAAATTGCGAAGGAGTGGCTTGTGCAGTCGAACCTAGAGGTGCAACGTAAAACCTGGAGGGAAGCACTGTTTGTACGATTTTGTGCTTCCTCTGCAGTAGTTTGATAGTGGCTGAGTGCGAAGAAAGACTAGAAGAAGAAGAGCTTCTGTGAATGGCGGAATGGATCTTGGGTTTGGGGAAATTGTCATTGGGGGCGGAGACGGTCTTGGAGAGCGTGGCGAGTGCGGCAGTTAGAGTGGAGGCTGCAGAGTGGAGCGTGGAGGCTGCGGAGGCAACAAGAGTGTTAGTGGAGGTGTTACTAGAGGCGGTGGGGGTGGAGGGGAGGAGGGGGGTTGCGGAGAGAGAAGCGGAGGAGGGGGGAGGCGGACAGAGACTATGAGAGGCAGATGAACCTGGACTGGGACTCTGCTGGAGATGAGCGGGCGCAGCAATTACCGGCTTAGTATCGTGACTCATGAGAATGAGGGTGCTCAGTGAATAAACTAGCAAAGAAACAATCACCAAACCACCACCAGTCAGTCAAATAACTTATTCACAAATACAATCCCAATTAATTATCAATTTATCCAATTAATAGAACCTCCCCTTACTTCTACCAACACAATACACAGGTGATTCTATAGTCTTCATTACTTACGAATATATGGCAAAGGCACAGTACAAGTGAAGATTACTCTACTGTGAAATTAATTTACATTAATATTAGTATTATTGCTAATGCCCCCATAACAGGACCCTTCACCTCCCAAGTACCCACAAAGTCCACATTAAATCTAATATTAAGTAACCCGTAAGCTTCTGAAGCAGACATGTTAATATTCATACAAAGTAAATCAATCCAATAAATACGAATGTTACCTTTTCCGTAATTTCTGCTTAGATCATGTGTTGACTGACTCATCGACTTGTACCCAATCTGCAATTCAAATTCGACAGTAGTAGCAATACATAATAACAGTCAGTACAGATTGCATAAAGAGGTACTTACACTTTGTAATTTCTTCCGAGTGTCTTCCAAACGTTTCTCAAGTTCCAATCTACTTTTAGAGAGTTCCCTATTCTTTGCCTTGACAGACATGATCAATTCTGCGTTCCGACTGCGTACGATTTCGTAGGGATGAACAGCAGGATCGCCGCGGTACAGGGGAACCTTCTTGTTGGACGAGGCTCGAGTGGAACTGCTGTCATCCGTGTCTGTGTCTGACCGAGTCTTGGTCAGTTGCTGCTTCTTCGACGACGGCGGCATCACTTCAGACGCCTCTCCATCAGTCGACTTGTTCACGTCCGAGTAGAAGTCAGTCGACTCTTCGTCGTCCCCGTCCTTTACAAATTAACACATTTATTTTCTAATTCCGTGTTCAGTCGTGGTTTATAAAAAGATCAGTTCTTACCAAATCCTTGTCAATGATTTGCTTCATACTCTCTTCACAATTTTCAAAACTTCGGTCCTCGCTCTCCTTACTGTCTGTGTTGCTTTCTTTGGAATAGGATTCCCCAACGTAACTTTCCTCCGGGTTCTCAAAAGGAGGCAGTTCCTTTGGAATGTTAACTACAAACACAATCATTTAATAAAAATAGCCCCGCAACAAAAAATAATAATCAATTCGGTTATAATTTGTGAATATTGAAAAGGCTAATAAATAAACTAACCTTGAGGCTTTGGAAAAGGTACAGGTACTACGGTATCCGAATCGTAGAAGGACTTGATGGTCATGGCTCCGGACGCTTGTTCTACGCGTTCACTCCACTTGCCCTGCGGCATCGTCACAGCTGCCTTCTTGTTCGAGTTCGCACTCGGTGCCTCTCCTTTGATTTGTTTTTTGGCCCAGTCGGGCAGTTGTCCGAAGCTGAATCGGTAGTCCGCCCTCACGGGGGAAGGGGGGTTTACTATGGTGGGTGCTGGGGACGGCGAAGGGGCAGCAGAGGAGGCGATGGACTTTTTCGACCCCATGCGCAGCCTCTTCTCTCCCATCCGAGCCTCCATCGTGATGACCATTTCTCGGGGGAGGGCCCACACAATGATGCACGAGTCCCCACCCACTGAAAGTAGGTTCTGGAAGTCGGGGGTGAAGCGCAGCGCCGTTGCAAGCTCTGAGTGACCCATCTGAATACATACCACACAGTTAGGAACCCCTTATAAAAGGAACTACCGGAAATGAATAGAGGGTTACCAAAGAAGCGACGACTTCTCCTTTGTAGTAGTCGAATACAGTGATGGTTTTGTCTGTGGAAGCCACTGCGACGTAGTAGCCACTGGGGTCCAAGGTCACTTTGATAATTGTGCCCATATTGGCCGCGTTGGAGCTCCTGAGAGTCTTGCTGTGCTTCCCAGTGGACAAATTGTACACACGCACACAGGAATCCTGACAGGCAACCAAGACATGCTTCCCACTGGTGTCCACCTCCAAATCGAACAAGGGGGTCTTGCTGTTCACGATGGTGTTCACGTGGATCTCGATGTCCCCCACCAGGTCTCCCTCCAGAAACGCCAACACGTCCGTGAAACTCTCTCCGTCGTGCGTTTTCGAAATCAGCTGCCGGAACACCAGGTTTTTGTCTGCTCCACACGAAATCACGTGAACCGAAGGCGGACTCGTCCGCTCCGAAGAAAAGAACTTGACACTCGTCACGGAGCCCTTGTGTTCCTGAAGGGCAGCAATCCGCTCGATTTCCTTAAATAATTTATAATTAGTGTTCCTTCCCGTGAGCTATGAAATAATGGTGAGCGGAGGAAAATGAAAGTGAGAGAGGTGGGCTCACCTGTCCAATATTGTACAAGTTGACAGAGCCGTCCCTGGAGGCAGTGGCCACCAGGGAGCCCTTGACGTCCATGGACAAGACTTCTTCTTTGTGCGCCTTAATTTTAATGAGCTCGTTTTTTGTCTTTGATCTCCAGAGTCGGAGGTTTCCCTGTCGGTCCCCGCAGCACACGAAGGTGGAGCCGATGCCCACGCAGCGGACACCATTGCCATGAGAAATAAATAAAGGTGAGTCTAAATAGCGAGTAGAAATGTACTTGACGTCTTGGCATTCCTGAAATTGAAAGAGGCGCTTTAGTTGAATGCACTCCTCTCCTCTGCACTAAACCAACTGTCACTCTCCAGCCTAGATTAAAACTTATTGCCACGGCTGGGCATTATTATTATTATCATCAGACTGGCATTCGGAGCATGAAATAAACATAAAATATAAGCAAGAGAACATAATAATATTGAGATGGAGTGAGATGCAGAGAGTTGATGGAAAGAGTCTGTAGGTAGGTAGCTGATGCGAGAGAGGAATGTTCTGTTTAAGGCTAGTGGTTAATAATGACTGAATATTAAACTGACATTGGAATATAGATTTGTCTTAATTTGCGAAGTAATATCCCAAGTGCGCACAGTGTCGTCGTTGGAGCAAGTTATAAAAGAAGGCCAATGTTGAAATGCAGGAGAGCCTGGGGCTTGGGAGTTGGGTCCGAGAGCAACATCCCAAATACAGCCAGAGTGCCACAGCCAAGAATGAGACAGGCCCACCTACGCAATCCAATTCACTTTTATACAATATACAATTTATACAATAAGCTCACATATCAAACACTTGAATATTTAATACTCGATCGCTTTCCATCCCATTCATTTAGGTGTGTCAATTCTCTTTTTGGACAACACACGTAAATGAGTGAGCAGAAAGAGAAGCTGCACTCACCCTCTTCACGTCCTGCACGTCCCACGCGTACAGAGAGTGGTCTGCGTACACCGCCACGATCTTCTTCCCCCCGGGGGCACAGATCCCCACCACGTTCGGAAACTTCGACACTGGAGGATGGGACGACAGAGCCGTCACGTCCGTCGCTTTTGCAATCTGTCACACAAATTAAATCACACTCTTATCTCTCCTCACATCAAACAATTCTTACGCCTTCCTCTTCTTTGCACACTCAAATGCAGCTGCACTCCCAATCACATTTGTTGTTTCACTGCTTTATGGTAATTTACTTATTGTTACAAGAAAACTGATAGCGAGATCCACTCAGATCCGACATCCGATGCATTACACGTATTTGTACAAGTTCTTCCCACACACAAAAGGAATGTTCACTTACATCTACTCCCAAATGGTGAGGCAATGGCAGAGTTGCGACAAAATCTAAACGACCTGAGCGGAAGCAACGAATCAAACCGTCGGCACATCCAATAAATATTAAATCGTCGTCCATCGCCATACAAAAAGCTTGTTTTGTCTACATAAACAAGTTATTTAATCATTTTCCTGTTCCACATAAATCTCTCGGCAACATAATTATAGCTTATTATACCTTCAGCTGGACCCATTTATCTAAAAATCGCCGTTCATCAAATTGGCACAACGTTGCAGATACAGTCCCATCGAAATTTGCAATGGCATAAGTAGCCGTCCCGTCTGTGAGCACGTCACGAAAATCTGCGTTGGAATGTTCACTTCCCAAAATGGCTGGTCGGCCGGTTAAAACACATTCATTCTGAAATCATCAATCACAAGTACATAATAACATTTCCCCAGAACGAGTTTTCTAATTAATCGCTAATTACCAAGTTACCTTTCCTAGTTGAAGGTACCAAAATTTTAAATGCCTAGTTCCACCCGTAACAAAATAATTTCCATCCGGTGAAAATGAAATGCAAGAGACTTTACAAGCGACGGAACTAGATGCTAGCTTCCTTCCCCGGGAAAAAGAGTTTTGACCCGTGGGCGTCCCCACCGGCGTTTGTCCGTTCCTACTTTGACTCGGCGAGACCCCCTTGAAGTCCCAAACGGACACGACTCGATCAGAGCCCACAGTGACCAGAATCCCCAGCATACTCGAAACAGCCTACAAAACCATTTCAAGAATAACGTTCTGCTTCCCTGCAAAGTAATTGGGATTTGGGTAATTGAAAGTTGGGACTCACAGCACAAACGACATTTTGACAAGGTGAGATATCTTTTACTACTCCAGACTGCCAATTAAAAATCCTTAGAAATGTTGAATCCTCCGAAGCGACGAAGAGAAGTGAATTACTTTTCAACTGCAAAGCACTAATGGGTTTTCGGGTTTCTAAAACAATATGAGACACAACTGTCCCGCTCCCTGTATCCAGAAGCACCACGGTATTCCTGAAGGCGTTTCCCAATAATTAGTTCTATTTCCTTTATTTAATTCTCGTAAACTTCTTTTTGTATTTCTTTGTTTACTCACCCAGCTGGATAGGCGACAAGGCCAGAGTCACAGTCAAAGTGCGCATTGCTGGTCACAGACAGTCCGAGAATTCTCTCTATTCGTATCTGTCACAACAATTAACAGTAAATCAATAAAAACTTGTAACCACACTCTGAGAAAGGAAAAGCTTTGCGTAAATTAGGCGAATATCAGGAATTTGAATGGGAAAAGAGTAAATAAGTTTGGATGTTGGTGCGGAGCCACACTGACGAAAACTAAAATGCCTTTAGAGATTCGATTATGTCCTGTTATGTGACTTTGCGTGGGAGTGGAGGAAAGACATAATTTAAAAGGAATAAAGTAAGTGCACGGAAAGACAAAGTTAAAAAGTGAGACTCACCTTCTCTTCATTTTCTTCCATCGCTAAGAAGGCGAGGCGAAGACTCAGCTAGAAGTAAAATTCATTCCTGCCGACTGGAAACTCTCGGACGCTGACGAGAATTAATCCATGGTGATTTGGGACTAATGAATTCAGAAAGGAGCGAGTTTATTACTTACGTAGTTGAAACTCGAGTGGATTTGACTGACTTACTTGACTTGACTGGGCTGCCTCCGCTTGACTCACTTCTCTTGCTATATAGGTAATTTCTTTAATTTAGCTGCCGTACTTGAGTGAATGTAACTCATTCATGTAGAATTGGACTGAAAGAACTCTGCTCTTGATGCGCTGTGCTAATTACAATCAAATCAAATCAAATTCAACGAACCAAACCATAATGTGTGATCTCATCGTGAACTAAACTAGGTATCTAGTAGCATCTGCCTGCTCTGCCCCCAACCCGCCCTCCCCACTCACTCAACACATCAAACAATACACCAAGCTCTGTACTTTACAAACTAAACAAGAATATTCCTTAATAATTAATCTTAATCTATACGCAAACGTGGAACATTTAGTCTGCACACACCAGAAACCTTTGTTAAAATTCCAAAGGAGAACTAAGACCACATAAATAATTACTTATTTACAAGGCTATACTCCAACATAAATTATATCCACATTATCCACATACACAACATAACATGCTTACAAGTAATAGGCGTAATTGCCAATAGTGCAAGTAACCATAATGCTGCATGCATAATTTATGTATTAACTAAACCACTTAAGTTTCGTTAGACTTACCTTTAATTTACGTCTACGGCTTTAGTCAACATCTAAGGTGAGTTGTTGGTTTAGCCGTTGTGTCCTGTCTCCTCTAACTTTACATAGTTACCTCAGTCAGTAGGATAGAGCGCTTCTTCCTTTCAAAGTCCTACAGAAACGTACATTAAAAATGTATTAGCAATAATATACATAACAAGAAGAATAGAAATAGAATACCTAGCATCATATGTGCAACACCAACAAAAGTCAACTGCCTTGCATTCTTTTGCCTACTTAGAACTACCCTCATCGTAAATGTAATGTAATGTCCATTTAGTTAGTATACCTCACAATGGCCAAACGAAAGAAAACAAATAACGAGGCATTGCATTACTAATGTAATTTAGTTGTCTGGAAAATGAAGCTACTACTTACATTAGACATTTAACTGCAGACTTGAGTACAGAGTGAAGTGAAGCAAATAAAGCACCCAAGTGAATATTCTGAATATGTACTTTTCAGTCTATGGGACTTTTCACTTCCAATTTACTTTTATATCTGGATTATCTAGACAGAAACATAACACAGACTGCTATTCAGCTGATATGCGATGAGAGTGAGCTAACTGAACAGAACAGACACGGATACGCTCTTCATTTCGTACACATAAAAAACAACCGAATGCTAATAATTGAAATGTAGAAAAAGTACACAGACTGCTCATACGTGGAAGAAGTCGAAGGAAGTTCTTGGTCTATTGTAAATATTGAGATCTACTGTTGATATTTGACGTTGACGTCCTCTTCTCCCTAATTGTATTGTGGTGCACTATGTTCAGAAGTCCCTCTTTCTTACGTGGGTGCTACAATATTTCTACCGAACAGTTTGTTCAAGAAGTACTTTTTCATTTGTTGGCTGGTGTCCGTGAGGAGAGGATAAAATGTAAATAGGAGAGACAGAGGAAGAGAAGAATAACTTTAAATAGCCAGAGACGGATGCGTTGAGATTAGCCAACTTAAAAATGTTACTAAACTAACACAACAGGTAATAATAATAGGAGATAATAATAACAAACTGAGGAGAACTGTGTTGTGTGTGCGAAGGAAGGAGCCACTGCTCTTTGCTCTCTCCGTCGGTAGTCTTCACTCTTGGCCAAATATTAAAACTACTTCTTGCTAAAACATAACTGATGGGATTCAATGGGAGAGAGATATTAAAGTGAGTATGCACTCTAAGCTAAGCTTTGGCCAGGTGTGAAAAAACTCCATCGACAGTTACGTACTCACCTGTATTCTACTCCCAAACAATCATACGGTAGTCTAACTATCCCTATCCCCACTACAATAGAAACAAACTACTCCACCAAGGCAAGTGGAATTACTGGTAAGTAAGGTAAGCTCTTCCCACGCTTTCTGAAATAAAACAGCGGGTTTTTCAGGGTCAAAGGAGACAATTTTGATGAATTATTCTCCACTAGTTATTGAACCTGGAATAAATAAGGAGATAATAATAAAAGAGTCTCCACTTTGAAAAAACAACAGTTTTCTTTCAAAAAGGTCGGGAAAGGTTTACCTTAAACCCCAGTAACCCCAGAAACTATAATTCCACATGCCTTGCTTTCACTACTCACTATACTACTGCTAAAATCTAATAAAATGACAATACTCACCTGTGCTAATCCAGCAGTCTGAACTGTCTGTCTCTCTGAAGATCTCGTCCTCTCTCCTTTCTTCCGATCCAATGAAGAATTCAAGTTGAAGAGCTGGCAACAATACAAACGAACAGAGCAGGCTTTAGCCAGTCCACTCACTCGACTCACACAACGACAATAATTACAATTACCTACCTATGCCAATTCACACCTGTCTCTAATTCTACTCTACTCAGTTCTATTAAGTGTGTTCACTTACCAACTTATCACAGTATGCTTTAATATAGTAAATATCACTGATGTGTGATAGTGTGATAATATTCATGTGTATAGTATGCCTTCGGTATAATCAGAGGTTTAAGCTCTATGCCATAATAGCTGCGTAAATCACACAAACAAATTAATGCAGACTTTGCAGACCTTTATTATTCCTAGGCATTTACGTTTATTTTTTTAAATCACAATTCAATTAGCACTATTATCCACAATTCTATGTTCTATATCAGTATAATCAGTAACCTTGTGGAAGTCAGTAAATGCATTTTGCTTTTGGAAATACCTATATAATACCAGGGGCATGTCATATATGCAATGTACTTAGTAGGCACCATGCACTTATCATTATCATTGCTCTGTAAACATGTAAAGATCTGTTTCACATGAACTACCAAAAATAAGAAAAATATGAATGAAAATTGAAAATCTGCAAAACTTGCATTGAATTCGCTTACTTCTAAAAATAGTTGGACAATAATAAAATCAATATTTTATGGAAGGTACAAATACTGTGTCCGATAATCCTAATCTTAATTAGGCCAAATTGAAATGGAAATTTATCAACAAAGTGTCCATTGGGAGTTTATCTAGTTTTGCTGTAATCTTGAGATATAAATGGTGCATCTGTCCCGCACTGTAAATGAAATGTAGAGCATAAAAGGGAACATTTTTATGATTATGTTCTTGTAGTTGTATAACAGTTGATTATTTATGGTTCTAATATCTGTTACTGCATACTTGTCTCTCCATTTCCACTCGAACTGACATTGAAAATAGATTACGCTAATTTGCACTTGACTTTTTAGTGCGAACTTTTATTGCTTTTATGCAGATGTGTTTACTCTTCCTTTACAAAACATCCTCTTCTCCCTAAGCACCGTACTTATGTATGCCACTGTGTCTTGTCTGTGGGCTACAGGCAATATCTATTACTAGAAGACCTCAAATATTACATTACATGTGCAACATTTGTTCTCTTCCAAATATTATGCGTACTGTTCCATGTGCCAAAGAGCCAGTGGAGTAAATAGAGGGATGACATAATTTTGCAAATTGTTGTTCAGGGCACGTACTCGCACCGTCACACCATTCTCCATGTACAAATGCCATAATAATATGGAAAACTTGATAATTATAAAAGCTGTGAAACAATTGATTTATTACAAACATTAAAAACCGGATGTCTTTCATGTTTGTTTTTACTGTTTTGGAGTTTGTGAGTCAGTTATAGGTAAAGGACAAAATGCTTATAAGAAGAATAGAAAGGAAAACTATAATCAAGTTCACTTATACTTTTATTTAATAATTGCATTTTTCACAGAATTTCATTTATGAATTAATTTTGTTATTTGACTAGGAATTAATGAACCAGTAAAATAAACTACTGTAGCCACATATTTCTGATGAGGTAAAAAATTCTAACAAAAAATTCATGTTTCATTGCTCTATTATCTATTAATTATCATTAAAATAATAGTCTTTGGTAGAGCAGACGCTCAGAGACGCTGACTTTGTTAAATCAACTTTGCTTTTAAACCATGCAAATGTAGAAATCCGATTTTGAAAATTACAATATTTATTTAGATATTTTCGCCTTTACCGATTATGATAAGAAACTCTTAAGCAATCGTGATCGTACATACAACAAACGCTAGTAATGAAATGTAATCATGAAATTCATGAATGAATAATGTGTAAATTACTTGTAGTACTACTTAAAGAATTAATATGCCTTAGTATGGTATGTACCATTCCTAATCTCATAATACACATAAAGCCTATTGTCTTAAAACTTCCTTTTAGGGTATCGTCCAATTGTACAGTGAATTGCATTACGTCCTTCTTGCACATTTCATAAGAAAACAGGAGCACTTTTGCATCTCTTATAGTTCATGAAATGTGCCGTCGTTCCATCTTTCCCGCACAGGTAGTCAGTTTACAATAATATCTGAATAAGTCTTCATTTTTCCTTCATAACATGGAATTTTAAGGGTTTACTTGGTCTAGAATTTAGATATAGTTTGGGAATATGAGAATGAATTTATCAGTTTATGTTTATCAGTTCAAGATTTCATGAATAAGTTGCAACGGATTAAATCAGGTAGTAAAAAATATTTAATCATTGCTACTGCACTCATAACACGAAATATTTAACAAGCAATATATAATGAGTCCGAAATAGAATCTCGGATGACCCCTTTATGTACCTATAATTAAGTGTCATTGATGTACACAAAATAGTAAAAGACATTTAGGAGATGCAAAGGGGTCAAGTGCCTCCTATAAGTAATCTTTCATTATGAATCCAGTCTAAAAAGTGGGAGACTCTGGTGTACACTCCCGGCTTCCTCGCGCATTCCTGCCCCCAACTCACAATCCCCACCAGGTAATATTTCCCTGTACAAAATAAAATCATATTCAAAGATTGGTTCACGAATCACATCCTTGTAGCTGAATTGACTGTTAACGAATACAAAGCTAGCGGTACGTACAACAACTCACCATTTACTACACAAGATAAGGGACCTCCGGAGTCTCCGTCGCCTGAATCAACAAATACGTTTAAATAGACTCTAATTAAAGATCGTGGTATTAAAAGTGAGTATAAAATGGAATAGAAACGAACATGAGTCTTTGTTCTCTCCGCCGACGCAGAGCATACTTTCCGTAAAAGTGGGAGAACTTAATGGCAACTTCCTCGAATTTCGTAAAAAATTATTCTGGTTATTTTCTCCAAAAATATTTGTACTATCTCGCTCATTGTATGCTCGTTGACATATTTCTTCTCGTTGAATAGGAACGTCTGCTGCCAGCAACACGTCACTCTCACTCTCTCGTCTCGTCGCTATTCATCCAACAAACGCTTATTTAGAAATTCGAATTCAGAAGAAACACTTGTAAATTAGGAATAAGTGTCTACCGTTTGTTTGACCCCATCCGAAGACGGTGCAGTAGGCTCCGCGCAAAACCTCCTTCTCCCAGTTTCTCCTTGGTGGGAGACAAATGGGTTGCACTTGTGGATTTAGGAAAACACTCGAACCGTCGTTATTGCCTATCCTCAGTATTGATATATCATTCGCGTATTCTGCCAAGTAAGCGTACTGTCGATGAATCACTATATCTAAAATGTCGAAAATTTGCTCGGTTGCTTCTTCCTTGGATAAGACTAGATTTCCCACCTGAAACAGTAACCATTGTTGTCATTTGGATTTAACCTACTTGACTTAACTTATTTAATCTAATTTAACTTGATTAAGATTTCACAGATATTTGACAAGTACTTATAGAACACTTACTATCACACGATAAGCAGATCTTCCTCTTTTTATGCAATGTGCTGCCGTAAGCACATGACTTTGAGATATCTACAAATGAAAATAAAATACATTTGACTAAGGGTTACTTGTGTTACTTTTCTCGAAAAGCAGATATGTTTAAAATTCAAAGATCTTACGAGAGCTCCCCCACAAATGTGTTTCCAGCGACAGGAACCATTATCGCAAATGTTTTCCTCGATATTGACTTGGAAGGGTACTGGTGCGACGACAGGCTCTCCTCCGACGATTCTGCCGTGCCGCATTCCCACATTTTTCCGAAGGACCTCCCCGCCCCCGCACTTGGAGTTCTCCAACCAGATGGACTGGTGAGGACCACCCCCACGAGCTCGGGACACACGGCTCAACTTGCGGAGCAGAACAGAGTTTCTGCTCTCACTTATTTTTCCAGCATTGCACGAATTGCTCGTGAGCACAGCAAGAAAGACTAAAATGAACTGCGTCCAGAAATGCATTGCTCTTTGTCTCTCAGCTTATTGCATAAAGTCTTCTGGAAACGCACACAACAAATTTTGGAGGCTACAATAATGACAGATAGAGTAATTAATTTCTGAATGATGTAAATAAATAAATTTCTGAAATAGTGTTTTTAATTAAAGGAAGAAATGGAAGTAGTACTTACAGGATGAAATCCGTGTTCAGAATAAAAGTGGTCGATGAGTACAATAGTTTCCTCTGGACAGGAGAGGAGAGGAGAGTAAGAAATTGTCGCGACGTGATCTAAACAGAAATGTCATTCCAATGATGAACTAGTACTAACGAAAAACAAAAACTATCTCTGACAAATTCCAGATAGTAAATCTGCATGCAGGTTGTGAGAAAAGTTTAGCAAAGAATCAGTATGGTGCAATGATCAGCTATTTTGGAGGAGATTGCAGACTGCAGTTCTCTTAGTGTGGTGGGTGTATTGATTAGCCTATAGGAATATGGGTTAGACAGGGCAAGACGCAAGGACGAAGGTAACCTACCTGATGAAGACAGAAGTTGAGCGGACGTTATCATTCCTGGCCAGGACACGCCAGAAGAAGTTGCGGCAGGGAAAGAGAAAACGCGATGAGACGCAAAAGTGGAGTTGGAAGGAAAGGACAAAGTGGACAAAGTGGGAACTGCTGCGATTGTTTGTGTTTATCTGATGTGGAGACGGATGAGGAACTGAAAAAGAGAATTGCACCTCAGCCCATCTAAGACAGAGCAGGAGTTAAGTCATGTCATGTCAATATTGAATGAGACCAGACTGACTTGTCATTTTGATTGCTACCATTTATATTCTTCTCTCTTCGTCCGCCCCGCCCATCAATTATTGCACTGCATAACTCATATTTGCATAGGCCACATTCCACCACACTCACTCTCCATTTCATCCATCAATACACTCTCTACCCCACTACACTACAATATTCTGCATACCCCACCCATGTATCCAACTAACAACAACGGTAATTAAAGCAGTAAGTAAGAGTTATGCACTCCACCAATCTAACTACGTAGTACTCCACATTTCCAATCACATTCACTCTCAAAATCAAAATACAGACGCAGTAATCCTAATTTCCAAAAGGTTACTTTCCGTCCAAGCACTCACTCTTCCCCTACTAATAAGTCACACAGATATCCTGTTCTATTTAAATTCATTCTGAACTAGGCACACATACCAACACATTATAATGCAAAAGTTGGTGGGAACAATGTTTACCTTTTAATGCAAAATTCTACCTAAATTTCGTAACAAATGACTCTGATCTAGAAACCAAAATAACTAGTACATAATAGTCTTTTTGTCTGCACCAAACACATGTACAGGAGACCTTGCCTTTTGTTACAAAGTGAAACTCTGCCTTTATTCGCAGTATTCTGCAGGCAACTTGTCGCTCAATGAAATTACAACTGGGATGCATTGTCATGTAGAAATAGCACAAGATCTTACCCAGAATGCAATTAGGTAACGGACTAAACTCATTGCACCAAGTCACAAATGTCACCCACATGTTGCTCCTATATATCTGTTTGTAAACATATCGCCTTTATGCACATGTAATATTTTCCATTGCATGGTTCGACATGTCAGTGCACACACACACATTATACTACGTATGTATGGCTATTCAGCACAACTCAGGTTACTATTGGTGTTAGAAAAATGAAAGTCAATAGTCAATGCAATAGTAAGAAGCTACTTATAGATAGGACAACCGCAGTTTTCATTCATGTGACGGAACTTGGAATTTCTTTGATTCGAAACTGGAGCAGGACAAACTACCCCTACAGACTATTACTATTGCCATAAGAAGTCTAAGAAGTGATACCTATAATAACGTAATCACAATAATCATATATACCTATAGTACAAATGTTCATAAAACAAAGTCGGCATATCGTTCTTAAGAAATTACGTGAACACGACGTAACATCTTAACTAATAGTAGCTTTTTCCTGATGTGCATGTTCTATGTGTCCGTCCAATTGTCCCATTCGCAACAACTGTACATTCGTAATCACATTCAGATTCCTTCGCAATCAGTGTCAATATGCTTAAGTAATAGAAACGTATTTGGATTGCCCAGCCTCGTAATTCTTATGAAGTTTGATTTCAGTTGATGCACTTTCTTTGCTTGTGCAGCCAAAACATAAACAAACAATGTGCTATACGTTTTCCATCCATATATCTCCATAATATATTATGTGTGCTATAAATACGTGTAAAAGCTATTACTGTTATCCCGAAATTACTTCACTTCTCTACTCTCCTCCCCTTTTGTGAGTACGTGCCGATTGCTAATTGGAGAACAATAGGATTAGTTTTGCATGGCTGGGTCCACGAAAACACACTAGCTGTTCAACTTCACTATGGAGGGGCATACATATCAAAACTTGACAACCATGCCGGTAGAACGCCATGCAAGCTACCTTCTTTCAAGCATCACTAAACAACTGCAATTGACATATTTCAATACCATAGCAATAAAATTGAAATATTTCAATAATTGCACTAAAATTGAAATATTTCAATTTTAGTGCAGTGGTATTGAAATATTTCAATTTTAGTGCAATTATTGAAATATTTCAATTTTAGTGCAATTATTGAAATATTTCAATTTTATTGCAATGGTATTGAAATATTTCAATTTTATTGCAATGGTATTGAAATATTTCAATTTTAGTGCAATTATTGAAATATTTCAATTTTATTGCAATGGTATTGAAATATTTCAATTTTATTGCAATGGTATTGAAATATTTCAATTTTAGTGCAATTATTGAAATATTTCAATTTTATTGCAATGGTATTGAAATATTTCAATTTTAGTGCAATTATTGAAATATTTCAATTTTATTGCAATGGTATTGAAATATTTCAATTTTAGTGCAATTATTGAAATATTTCAATTTTATTGCAATGGTATTGAAATATTTCAATTTTAGTGCAATTATTGAAATATTTCAATTTTATTGCAATGGTATTGAAATATTTCAATTTTAGTGCAATTATTGAAATATTTCAATTTTATTGCAATGGTATTGAAATATTTCAATTTTAGTGCAATTATTGAAATATTTCAATTTTATTGCAATGGTATTGAAATATTTCAATTTTAGTGCAATTATTGAAATATTTCAATTTTATTGCAATGGTATTGAAATATGTCAATTGCAGTTGTTTAGTGATGCTTGAAAGAAGGTAGCTTGCATGGCGTTCTACCGGCATGGTTGTCAAGTTTTGACATGTATGCCCCTCCATAGTGAAGTTGAATAGCTAGTGTGTTTTCGTGGACCCAGCCATGCAGAACTAATCCTATTGTTCTCCAATTAGCAATCGGCACGTACACACAAAAGGGGAGGAGAGTAGAGAAGTGAAGTAATTTCGGGATAACAGTACCTATGAGTATTGAGTATGAACTACACTTCAATGAAATAAATGTCAATATGCGTAGTTAATTAGTATTATGAAAACGTAGTAACCAATAACCATACTGCGGTGTGCAATTTATGAAGAATAGAGTAATGTAGTATCTATAGTATAGCTCAATAATGAAGTATGACAATATAGACACTTTGGTTATGTATAGGAATAATGAATGTAATTAGGTGACGAACAGAGCTGTGCAGTAACTGAATGTAGGTTACATTGCGGCGCACAAGTTATCGCTGCATATTATTACGTTCATTCATACTTCCAAGCATCATCATCTTTTACAGTACACTATACAAGCTTTGGTGTCTTCAGTTCTACTCGTGTTGACTATAGTCTTAGTCTAATTAGGTTGAAAAGAACGCATCGTACTGATTTACTTATACCAAATAAGTATAATTAGATTTTCTATTGTTGACAGTAACAGAAAACCGAAATGCTTTCGGGGAGCAATCATAAAAGGAGAAAAACAATCCGTATAATATAATGTAGTATAGCGATAGGAACCTAACCTAACCATTGAATGGTTACAAGACAGGGAATGCAGTACATAGTCATGTCCTATGACATGACATGAGTATGACAAGTAAGATTATGACATGACATTACACTGCATATGGTGATTGTTAACCCAGATCCAGCGGTGAAAATATTTTTAAGTAAAAGTGATGTGACGTAGCGATGCGGAAGCATTACAAAATTGAAATATGTAAAGATTTTACTGTTGTGTTTACTTTTATGCGAAAGTGCTTGATCTACCTTAATGAACTATGTTTATATACTTTCTTTTAAGTACACAATAATATAAATATAACTATTAGTAAGATCTGCTTGCATTTCCCAAGGTACAACAAATAAGAAATGCAACTAAAATCGAGGTCTGCTTTAAAATACTTATTTAAGTACTCTACAGTTATTTTATAGTTATTAGAGCAGTAGCTGCGTAGCTGGAAGAAAAAGGAAAAAATACCCTAACTATACTTTTAGTGAGGTTCAGGTTGCATTTATTATTCAATGTCCGTTACTTTATAGCACACCTGGTAAATACATGCGTATTTAATGAATATCTATCGAACATTCAAATCAAACCTATAAATTACATCTTGTTATCTATGTAGTAGGGAGCAGTGGATGGAAGAAATGGAAACTGAGTGTCTGTGTGTGTTCAGCGTAGTGGGGCTTGACATTTATTGTTGGGGCACTGCATTTCATTAATTGGCAAGTGCATCTCAATCATTATTTCATCGTTTGTACTTTCATGCACTTGTTCCTCTGTACAGAGAGTGGAAATACAAGTTAATTTTGTGTCTTCCGTTTCCCTTTGCTTTTACACACTTCCATTCCTGTCCCTGCCTCAATTTACACCTTACCACAGGCTATACTTATTGCTCTTGTTTCTACACTATTATACACTTATTAAAGTGTCCAATCCCTCTTTTAATTTAAATGATTTACTATTAGCGTTTCATTCAGGCTTGCAGCCAGCATAAAAACACATTTACTTGTATACATCGTTATCTTCTGATTTTAACCTATAATTATGCAGTATTTTTGAACATTATTTCACAGAATATAAATGTACATGCATCAGTATCAATTCTAGAGTGCTCCGTTAATTATAAAGTATGGCTAACATCAAAATTACTGTATATCGATCCTTACTTCCCAGGTGTCTTATAAATATGCAAGTGTTCAATTAATCATTAATCGTGAACAATAATTTATTCCAAGCGTGTGTGTAGGGTTGAGAATAATTAAAGGAACATTTATTTGAACATGCCTAAATGTATTTCAACGTAACGATATACAGAATTTTCGAATCCTATTGTTTCTAAATACTATTAATCGTTTATTGTCATTGAGAAAAATGAAAATTTCCGAAACACTTCCCCTGATTTTCAAATCTTTGTATAAGTCCTATAAAACTCGAAGAAAGAGATTCAACCATAATATTATAGTAGAACTTATAGAAGTCATTCATTGTAAAAAAGTTCAGATTTCTCATTGCCAGAATAGATATAAAAGTAGCGATACCGGTAGGACGGCGCTTGAGTTTTCAACACCTAACACGTGCAGTGTGCTTCAGCAGCAACGAATTACAAAAGTGACCTTTTAAGTTCTCGTGTTGCATGCATGTTGGATCATTTTGTAATTCACAGCATGCTTTTCCTTCTTTTCCTGGAGATTTGAAATCTAATATTTTCTGGAGTGTATCCAGGAAGGCAGAGCTTGAGTTGAATTGCAAAAAGCCGGTTTGTAACGGGGTCAGGACGGGAAGGTCACTTCTTTTCTAAAATACTCCATAATCCATTTTTTAAATATAGAAATAATACTAGACATCTAAGGGTAAGCTTTGTTGACCATTTTATTGAATATTTTTGGAATTTCTGAAATAAGCCTTAGCATCCTCCGGTTGGAGTGTAGATAATGGGGTAAGGATTGAAATGGGTCGATTAGTGTCATAAAAATTGAATACCCCCTTAAAAATACCCAATTTAAAATACCCACTTAAAAATACTTTCTTAAAAATGCCACCTTTAGAAATGCTGCCTTAAAAAGCTCCCTTAAAAATGCCCTCTTAAAAATACATTCTTAAAAATACCCCCTTGATAAAATACCCCCTTGATAAAATACCCCTAAAAATACCGCCTTTAAAAGTACTACCACAAAAATACCACCTCGAAAATAGCTCCTCAAAATAGCACCTTAAAAATGAATGCCACCTGAAAAATATCACCTCAAAAACGCATAGTTTGTTAGTCAATTTTTATGACACTAAGTTTTGTTTACAGTGTGTTGCAACCGCTGCAACTGAAAAATAATATCTAAGTCCTTTCTCAAAGGTGTTGCAACCGTTGCCACCGACCCATTTCAATCCTTACCCCATTATCTACACTCCAACAGTCATTTAAAATGATCAACAGAGATTACTCTGGATTTCGGTGCCTACCTGCAAAAGTTGTGATTTTTGCAGACGGAATTATTCATTTCTGAGCTCAGCGTAATCGAATCGAATTAATCGGAAATTGTTTAACTTATTTCCGGGTACGAGTGACATGTCGCAGGGTTACCTTCTTAGAAAAGTACATGCGAAAATTATTAAGAAAAGAAAGGATTAATGATATTACGACAGAAAAGTAACATTGAATATTGCATGATGTTAAAAGTCATACAAATATGAGTCCTTCCGTTCCCTTTAGATAAAACGGAATAAATTGTTTGAGAAAGTTATCTATAGAATGGAAAATATGCAATCTTCAATGTTCTGACGGCCGTAAATTATCTTCAAATAGTTATGCCAAAGTTTGTGGAATACACGTCGGATGACGACGACGAGATAGAAGTTATTCCCTATGTCAAACCTGCACCACCCGTCATCGATCTAGTCGAAGATGAAATCGATGAACTGGAGAAATCTAAGAAAAAAGGCAAGAAGTCCAAGAAAAAGAAAAAGAGCCGGGATGTCTCCCCCAATCCGGAAGAGTCGACGGCCATTGCGCCTACCAGCAATTCTTTACCCGTTGACATTGTCAACGGTACTGTGAACTCAGAGAGAGAAAACTCTCAGCGGGCGGAAACGTCTGACCGAAATGTTGAACAAAGTCCTGGAGTTGGAAGTGAAACTTCTCCAGGGAACTTGAGTTCTGGAAATGTGGTCAGACAAAAAAGAGCGGCAAAAACTGCCCCTTGTCTTGAAACAAACAACCCGCCGAGTTCACAGCCAATGATCCCAATGCCGACTTCGATTGCTGAGTCGGGGGTCATTGGAGAGGAGTCTGGCAGTAAATCGGTTTCCACTCCAGAAGTGGAAGTAAATGATACTGCCAGTTCCAAACCTAGACGGCGAGCGGCCCCAAAGCGCCCAAGACCGTTGAGTCAGACGTCAGCCACAAAGAAGACAGCAGCAGAAATCTCCAGTTTTCTCAATACGTTGGGTATTCCTATTGAGGTAAGAGATTTGACTCCAAAAATTCCAAGGAAACCAAGGGGATCGCCAAAAGCCAAACGGAAGTCGCTGGACATGTCAAGTGTTCCACAGGATGATTCAGGAACTCTTCCTCCACCCATCTCAACTGAAGAATCTCTGGTTACAGGTAAAAAGTCATGTCACGTATGATTTTTTAAGTCTAACCAATAAAATAGTCGTTTTACTTGTTTCCAAATTCCAAACCTTTTTACCCATCATGTGAATGCAGATTTCTTTCGGAATACTGTTAGCCCTATATAGAAAAATCTAATTTTATATATCATATCACGTTTAACATAATGACAATGATAAAAGAATTACTCATTTTTTCTAGTGGCAGCTGTGGATGAATCAATTGGAGTTGCTGGACACATCAATGGTTTTGTACAAGTTACGCAAGAAGTGAGTGAACGTAGAAAAAGAAGCTCTCCATCAAAGAAGAGGAAGTCCAGCCCCAAAACTGCAGCCAAAGGAAGAGTGATTGATGATCTGCCCCAGAAAGGTGACCTAATTACCAATTTCGTGCTTCATGACGGACAATCGTGGCCAACTAATGCCGAAAACCTGGAACAACCAGAAAATTCGCCTTCTGAGAAAACTGACGAGCCTAGACCTAGGAAAAGAAAACGGAAGGATCAGAGCAGAGACCTATCAGACAATAGTTCAGATAATTCCCAAGTAGTTAGTGAAGATATGGGAATTGATACAGGGAGAGCCAGAAGTCCGTCCCATATAGAAGTTGTATCAGAACAGTCGTCTCTGAATCCGGAAGCAAGTGTGGAACAGACGTTATCGAAAAAAAGGAAGAAAAGTTTAGATATTGAAAATGAAGGTAAAAATAAGAAAAATCGGGAAAAGGGAGCCAAGAGAACAGTCGACGACAGCAGTAGCAACATTGATTCCATAATTCGTGATGTGGCCATGTCTGGCATAAGAGATGAGAGTCCTTGTCAGTCTCCCACGAAGAAGAAATCCAAAAGTTCAAAGTCTGGGTCGCAGAAGGAGGAAGAGAGCACATCTCCACCTGACTTGGCAACTGGGGAACCTGATAATAGCAGAAAGAGGCGTGACCAACCGAAAGACAAGAATTCGAGGGAGTCCAGAAAAGCGGATGATGAAAATAAGAACGAGAGAACTAGCAAAGGTGATAAAAGTAAAGAAAAGGAGAAAACAGACAAAGAAATGATGCCTCCTCCTCAACCTCCCAAAGATATTAGCAACAGTAATCAAAGCCCTAGCAGTGATACACCAAGAGGTTCAAGGGAGTACTACAGGAGTCACACAGGCTTTCCGCCTATCTGGACGGATGACATGAAAGCTTATTACGGGCAATTTCGAGGAAAGGATTTCACCTTAAGAGATGTTTATAAAAGACAATCAAGTAATTCTTTTCTCTTACAGATTACATTATTTAAGAGGTACAAACTAAAATTATGGCTGTCAATGAAAATTTGAAAATGTGTTTTGTAGATGATCGTTCCCTGTGGAAGGCCCCACTTGATGCATTTCGAAGGAACAGATCATCCGGTGTGCGTTGTTCCATTTGCCACCAGTTCGGCCACGTCAATCGGAACTGTCCGGACAGACATAAGCCTCTGACCTGCTCTATGTGCGGAGGGAAGGGACACACATTCGAATCTACAGGAATTAATCGCTGTCCCAAAACCTGTTGCCTTAATGTAATATTACATGCATTTGTTTAACAACTAAATATTTCCATGTTTTAATTCTCCTCAATTTTCTTTGACAGTGTGGACTTCAAAGGGAAAACTTCTCTTCGGGTTGTAGTTCTTGTATTTATAGACAAAGGCCTATACGATGTAATCTTTGCGGCGTTTCTGGTCATCTCAAAGATTCTTGTCCGGATAATTGGCGTCGATACCATTCCATCACAACCACCCTTCCAGATGTAAGTTAGAAAACTTTCTGAATTTATGAGAAGTTTAGGATTTATGGTATGTAAACCAAAGTTCTGATATTTAGGGTGCTGAAGATATTCTGAAATCTGTTCCGTCCACTCAGTACAAAGGAAAGCGGGAAATGTTTTGCTGCAATTGTGCCTCACCTGGACACAATTACTATGACTGCAATGCCACACGCAACAAGAGTAGTCCTTACCATCGAAATAAGCCCTACATTGTCAACGAAATCGATTTGGAAGCAATAACAGCACTGAAAGTGCAGCAAGCCCCTCCTTCAACTTCTTCGTCTAACGACCGCCAAACACCGTCACCGAATAGAACTGTGGTCGTTAATCGGAATGAACGGGAGAAGGAGGAAAGTGAAGTTATCAGCATTCGGATCCAGAACGATCCTCTGGTAGGGGGTGCAAGTCAACAGTGTCCTCCACGAGCAAGAGATTCCCCATTGGGTAAGTTTTCAGTACTAAAAGTGGGCACTGTTTTGTGAGGCACACTCTTACCACCTGTTGAGTTGGAAAAGCCCTTTTCGCAGATAGAAAACCATGCAATAATGCTTTCAAAATGAAATTGTAAAACAAGAAAATAAAACACTAAAGGTTAATAGTAGTAGTTTAAAAATTGTTTGAGTTAACTGTCATTGTGACTTACTTTATTTGACAGAAACCATTGGGCGTTGTTCGGAATACCCAGACTGCACTAATAAAGTGACAAAATCTCAAGGGTGCCACCACATCGCGGTGAACAATTACCAACAGACCCTTCTCCAGAAGGCGAGGGACGCGGGGGCCATTCGTCCGGTGGAAGAACTTTGCAAAGTTCACATCAGCATACTCCGCGCAGTCCTTCAGGTCCACATTGCAGGGGAGAATTGGAAGAAGGCGGAAAACGAGCTGTACGAAATACTGTTCACGAAAGCCAAAGAAGAGCAGATTGCCAGAGACAATAGGAATTCCTCTCTTTCCGGAGAAACCACGAGAAAAGTTGTCAACGATGGCAATAACATTTCCGTGGTCATCAGCAAACCTGCCTACATAAGCAAAACGTTTTCTCCGCCCCTGCCCCCCGCAGTCGCCCTTCCTGTCGTCCCCTCTATGGACGTTGACGAACGGTTTGCTAGTCCTCAAGATCTGATCACAAATATTCCAATCATTCGTCCCGACGGCCCTTTTGCTCCAGGACACTACGTCCCCTACTCTGTCCTTCCCGAATTGATTGCCACAACCGGACACCCTTTGTGCATTCCAGTCCCACCACTCAATTTCCCTCTTCCGAATGGATTGAAACCTGTTGATGACCAACATCTAAAAAGCAATCCGAAATCTACAGAAAAACTCCCAACATCAACACCGGCCAAAAACCAGGGTTTGGCCATCAGTGACAAAAAGGCACAAGCTTCTTCAAAAAGACCTATCGAAGCCACTACAATATCTTTGGACGACAGCGACGACGATATTGTAATTTTAGAGGAAGTGAAAGAACCTCCCCCCAAAGTGAGCAAGACGTTGCCAAAATCAACGCAGAAGGACGAAGTACTAAATGTCCTCCTTCTGCCTTCGGAGTTTAGCGTCGTCTTTGCCGATTCTCTGAAAAAGGATGGTGTCCTTGAAAAAATATCTCGAATCTTTGGGGTAACTATTTTTGTGTCAAACGAGGACAAGTCCTGCACAATCAAAAGCGGAACCCTCTTCTCCAGAGAGAAGGCGAAGGAGAAAGTCACCTTGTGGCTGGGATGCCATGCTGCGAAAACCCAATTTGTCTTAAATGAACCTGAAGACCCTCCAGCGCCTACCCTCCAGTTCGCCAAGGAAATAGAACCAGAAAGCCGTCCTAGGAAAAGCCACTCGGGATCCCCCAGAAAACGCTCTTTGGGGCCAGGCAGGTCAAGGGGAGGTCTGGGTCGCCGAGGAGGGTCTTCCCCAAGGCGCTACAACCCCGCTCCGAACACACACTCCGCAGCACGGCCCTCCTCCTCCGGACACAGGGGTTCCGACACCAGGGGCAGCAGCTACAGACCGCCTCTCAGATTTCAAACGAGACCCTTCAGAGGTAAAAAAGCCCAGGTGGACACAAGAAACGCCAGTGGCAAGCCAGAAACTCAAAGTTCCAAAAGGTTCAGGTACTTCCATTAAATACCACTTGTTAGATTGCTAGGAAGAGAATTTCACGAAACGTGGTTGTTCAAGATTTGTGTAACCATGGGGATTCTCCTATAAGGTTCTCTCAAGCGAGAATTTTTAATTTCAAACTTCAGTTTTTTTCGCTCTGGAGCTAAATTTGGGGATTTTAGCTCCAGAGGGTAGAAACAATAGATATGGAAATTTGAAAATACACGCAATGTATCCCCTAGCAAATAATACAGAAAAATTAAAATGTTGGAATTAAATATTTTCGCTTGAGAGAACCTTATAGGAGAATCCCCATGGTTACACAAATCTTGGTGGTTGTTACTGCATGTTTATGCCAGCAACCAAGAGCATGTGCATTTTGAATGCAATTACAGTATGGTGCCTAAATCAACCGACTTCCGTGAAAATGTCTTCCTAACATTCAAGATTGAAAGCTTTTAAAAGATTTAACATTAGATAATGTACGCAACACCTGTGACCTTGGTGTTTCTATACACATACCTATATTTTTGAGAGATTTCATATTTCGTTAAGCAAAATAAAGAAAATATGCCATATAGGATACATAAAGAAATTAATTGAGGTTCGTGTTCATTAAATTCTAAGCCTAGGTTCACGCTCAATGTACCCTATGTATTACTGTACCCTCATTAGTTGCACAGCGTACATCAACTGTGTATAAGTTATTATTACAATTACTTAAAATAAAATTGTAATCAAAATTCTGTATTAAAAACAGATTAAATTTACTTACAGAAGCTAAGGGTATAAGAATAGTAAGTGATTAGTTAGTACACCTAAATTAGTCATTTCTACGATTTGTAATACTGAGAGAAAAGGACCTTCCCTTGTACTATGTGATATTTAATATGACAGGATTGTGACAAGACATGTAATTAATAAATGAATAAATATAAGCAACAGCCATTGCGTCTCTGTAATCAAACGAATGTTTATTGAATCAAAATTATAATACTTTCTCAACAATTTTTACCAGAAAAGTGCTTCATACGCTTACTATATCTCTACATTCTCAATTCGTTTTACACTGTAACTGTATCGATTCACCTCTGCAAAATGTCATATAGAATGATAATTCATGTTCCTGGAACTTTTCCACATCTGGAATCTGTTAATAGAAAAACATGCTACTTTGCACAGTATCCACGGAGTGACAATCAGTTTTCCCAAGATGTAAAAGAATAGGTAAAAATAGAGTTGCTTGAATCTTGAAGGAAGCCATAAAACTGTGTAGTCCACTGTTCCATTGTTAACTGCACCAAATAAAAAAAACTTGCATTTAAATGTTCCTCAAAAATTTGGGTTTACCGTTTACCCCCCAAAAACTAATTGTTTTAATTTACAAAAACATTTAGCTAATAAATATTTATCAAGTCTCAAATATCATTACTCCGAACTAGTTCAAACTGATAATATATCTTTGCCTCAAGTTTTAATGCAATGTATAATGCTTACTAAATATATTTACGAGGCAAAGCGATTACTTTTCTTGAGCTAAATCGGTTATTTTTGAGGTGCATATAATTTTTCCTCAATAAAACAGGGGTATTAGTAATTTATTATGTAGCGGAGCTATTATGTAGCGGAGCTACATTATGTGAACGCTCTGTCTGTCTGTCTGTCTGTCCGTCCGTCTGTATCCACTATAACTCGAGAACGCTTTGAAATAATTAGTTCAAGTTTAGAGTACATTAAGATAAGATCGAGTGGGAGATAAATCTAGGAGATGGGGTCAATCGGTCAATGGGTTCCAGAAATACAGTCCGAAACATAGAGCCTGCAGTACCATGTATTGCATGACAAACCACATTGAGTGGTATAAATAAAACTTGGTACATTGAGTGGTATAAATAAAACTTAGCACATTGAATGGTATAAATAAAACTTAGCACATTGAGTGGTATAAATAAAACTTAGCAATGATCAACCAATGATCATTGCCGATGATCAACCGATGATCAACCGATAATCAACCGATAATCAACTGACTTCTCCGCTACATATTTACGCCGTTTTGCACAACGGGTTTATTTGAATTACATACATACATATGAATTGCATAAACCTAAATTGTTACTTACATATCTGCAAACTTCCGAATCCCATTTCCTTCACTCCCATTCGGTAGGAACACGTTGGAACATTGATTTCGTAAATGCTGGAGTCTTTCTGTTGATCAGGTACTTTATTCATATTAAACCGGATTGAAGTGTTTTCTGTCAAAGTGACGGCCTCGCTTGATCTCGAAGTCATTGTGGACGTGGAGGAGGAGCTTCCTTTGACCTTGGGCCGAATACCCGTCAGGAAATCCGGCGTCACCCGAACAGAGTTCTCTGGCCCAATTCCCCGTTCGAAATGATAAAACGTAGAGCGGTGGTTGTGAGCAGTGATGATCAGTGTGGGCTGCACTTTATCCAGGACCTGCACAATTTCCAATTACTTGATAAATTGCAAAAACAATAATACCAAAATGGTAATAGTAAACAAGTAATATAATAGACTTACTGTTTCCACCGACTGAGTTATAAAATTAAGCAGAGAAATGTGGGACAGCACTATGCGATAGTCGGGAATCTCGGAATTCAAAATACTAGTCAGTCCTTCTAAGGGATTTTTGTAAACATCTGGAAGGAACATGTTCAGCTGGAAAATGAAATACATTCAATTAGTTAGTGACTTCCCAATTTTTGGCTGAAGAGATTTCATTCTACCCTAGCCATCAACCAAAGAAGGTTTGTTGTTAAATATACCTTAAAAAACTGAGTATTCCATCCAGAGTTCCGCAGCCAGTAGACTCCACGATATTCACCAAAAGTTTGATTAAATAGCCTTAGTTTACTAACGTCGATAATTTCACCTCCCTCTCCACCTGTTCATCAGTTCCACAGGATCATTTAGTAAACTTTTAAATAACTGAATTTTGCTGATGTACTGCTGAGAAAATTACAATTGTACGTACCAACATCGTTGTCTCCAGGTATAAAAATATAATTCTATAAACAGAAGTAAATAAAGTACATACTTATATACAATATAGCAAAGATTACTATTGTTGTGTACAGTGCTTACCTTAGAATTCGAATCTTTTGCTGGTAAATCAAAGATATCTTTAAATCTGCTGTAGTAGCGCCTATACTCTTCATCACTAGACTTTGAGCCCTCGTCGAATAAGTCTCCAAGAAATAATATCAAGTGAGGTTGGACATGGTGTTTCGCTAATCGGTAGTTTTTGAATAGATATCTGGAACAATCAAAAACATACACTCTGGTAATTTTCACTACGTAGAAAAACGCATATCTAATTCTTATGATAATCATACCTATCTGAGTCCCATCGGGTGAGCCATCCGAAAAACCGAGATTCGTGCTTCTCTCCTTGAATCTGTGGATCAGCAACAATTAGAATTCGAAGAGCTTCATTTTCATGTAAATCCTGTCCGTCTGGAACATTTTGGAAGTGAACCCAACTGCGGGTATTTACGACATAACTTAAAACTTCTATACAAAATACAGTGAGTCCAATAATACTGACAACTCCGATAACTTTCCATTTCCTATTAATGCGTCTCATTACAACCTACAAACATACAACCAAAAATTACTCTGTCCTTTTCTCCTCCGCAATCTCTGATTTCTTTTGACCTGACAACTGTAAGATCGATTCACTTATCTAATAATTCTAACAAATAGTTTCAACTTTTATTCCAGAAAGGTGCATGCATTGGGTTGCTTTAAAGGTAAAGAAACAAACGCAAGTACATTTAAAAAACTACAAAATCTATGAAAACCTTAATATGTATTTGTAGAATAAATAAAACTAGAAACGATTTGATTGAGAATAATATTCAACTGGAACTCATTTTTCTTAGCGTGTACACATCGTCTAATACGTAGCTATATTCTATGCACTGACAGTAAAGAGATACAGCTAGAAAACGCAATTTCTGTCTTAATTCTGCAGTTCATTTTCAAGGGTACCAGTTGTTTGGGTTGCAAAGAGTGTGAGAAACCTAGATCTGTTGAATTGCACTGAAATTTCTATTCTATTTCTGTGAACGAAGTCATTCTGATTGTTGTTGAGACTTTTATCTTGAAGTTGACCGCAGCAGTGACTTCACTTATAGACAGAGCAGAGTATTGAATTTTCCGGTACAAAGTTGGACACCAAAGGTGATCTCAATTCGCTGCTTCTTTCCCAACAAACCCCTGGCCATTCGCTCCAACAAATCCACACAGGACAGGACTATCCACTTTCTTTCCACTCTCAACACCTGTGAATATCACCCTGTGTTCTTTTAATGATAATTACCAATCTCTCTTCTTAACAGATATGTTTCGTCATTTGCAAATTCTGCAAGGACCTATAGTACACTTAAGTCAATACCTACTTTATACAATGGTACACTTAAAATTAGCAGAAATGCTGTTCCCAAAATAGGGTTGCTGTTCTCAAACATAATATATGGGGGATATGCATTCATTCAAGTTTGTCAGATAAGTTTATACTGTAAGACTCTCTGAACAAAACAGCATCAAAGTAGAAGAGACACCAGGACAAGGAATATTTACAATTCTTTTTGCTTCAATTATGTATCAAAGTATTTACCTCCGCATACTGCATGCACGTCTGTAAATTAATCAATCTTAGTGTAAAATGAGAAAACGTAATTGTTTCAGTATTTCATATTTTAATTTTAGCAAGAAAAATAATACCATTTAAATAACGATAGGAGGGCAAGTGCATTTAATGCATAATATTGTTTAAATGCACTATATAAGTAGTTGGTTATGTGACTGTGTCTTTCTCCTTCCACCCTCTCAGCACTGAAAGTCACCTGTATTCCTCTACAGTGCAATTCTTACAGTTACATAGGTACACATTTACACAGGGCGCGTATACCTTTAACTTTAAGCTTGCTTGCTTTGCCTGCAAATAACAACCTTTAGTTAGTGAACATATCCTTCTTGTGACTACCTTTCGTCTACCTGCCTTTCAGCCCCACTCAGCTCCACTCACACTTCAGTTCTTCTATAGTTTTCGTCCAAAGCACGTTCTTCCATCCAATTCAACCCCATCGCACACCACTCCAACATAATATTCTAAATATCACTCTCAGATAGACCTGCTCTTAATTAAAACGGATATTTCATATAAATATTTACAATTTAAGGGCTTCAAATTCATAGGGGATTGAATCCGTATACATAACTCTAGGAATTCAAGCTATTGTGGCAAATATTAAATATTTTCATTTAGGTGTAATTCAACAGTTTGTGACAGAAGTGCACCAATAAATAAAAGCGCTAACCCTTCTAAAAGTGAGAAATAACGAATGGAGAACAATGGGACATTTCATCTGATTTTTAAGTGCAGTAATGCAGATATTGACCACGTTGGCTTCGTTTGAGACAAAACTGACTTCTGACTACACGCATTTAGTCTTGAAACATAAACAATCCTGTTCGCTCGTTAAATAAATAAAACTCCGCTGTATTTCGTAAGAAGATACTGACAACAACAAGTGAACATTATTTGTAACTGGTGGAGAGTGAGTCAGAACACAAAACAATTCCATTGCCTTCGACAGCCGGCTTTAATGTTTCCCTTTTAAATGTTCATTCGCTCACATTTAACTAAATGATCCAAATTGCCTTCGTGAGTCGAAAGAAATCATGTTTGCAAACAAATGGTTCTTTTACAATAATTGAATGAGTAACTATTAATAAAAGACATTGCACAGGCTTAATGACTGCAGAAATACAAAGTTGTAATGAGATTGTGTCATTCGTCCATTCCATTGTAATCTCAAGTGACATTTCATTCAACGAAAACAATTGTCGCTTGCATCATACCTATTTACTACCTCTTTACACTATTGTCTTCCAACATTCACACTTGCCACTTATTATCAGTGCCTTATAACAAAACTTGTGCCTTCAGCGTAATTCGTTAAACTACGTTCCTTCGTTCATTAGATTTTCTCAGTCTTATTCTGCCGTTCAATTCAACCCTGTGACAACTAAATCTAACCGTTTGGACCTCCATGTCATGTTTTCCTAAAATTGCACATGTGTCCACGTTCTCCACATTTTAGTTAACCATTGCACACATAACCACAGCATTCCCACTTTTTCTAACTCGAAAGTACACGAATGCAATATTAATGCAATCGAACAATCGGTCAGAATAAAAAATCCTTCAAAGCTGTAGTGTTGTGTAACGAAGTGATTAAACAGTTATTAGAATATATTGTGCATGCAAAAAATTGGAAATCATTTTCTAAACAGAATTGTTGAAAAAAATAGCCAGAAGACCAGCACTTCAAACATTTTCGTTTATGAGGTAAGTTTTTATTACAGTATTTTCGTTTCTCCACCAAAATAATATGGTAGCTTACTGGTGTATAGTATTTCTACTGCTGTAAAAAGTAAATTATATTGTTTATCATCCAGATGCACATTCGTCTAAAATGGCACTGCAATTTAATCTAATTCTTCTTAATTGTATACTATTTGTTTCATAATAAACAAATGCTGATGTCGTGGATTATTTTAAAAGGAGAGTAAAAAGTCAATTGTTGTTTAGCAGTACACGACATGTAGAACAGTACCAGCATTTTTACGACTACTTATTTGTCGTTCATGGGAAGGATAAGTTTTTCACACGATTTGCCTTCATCTTTATTCCTATGCACTTCGTTCTTAGTTTCGCCTTGCCTCTATTTTTTCAGTTGACTGATGAGACTCTGTGCTTTGCTCTCCGCTTTGAAAACTCTGTTTCGTTTTACTCCATCATATTTACCTCCTTAATATTTATACCTATTATGCATTTCTTATGGTGCAAGTGCGTCTACTCTTATAAATTACAACTGTTATTCTGTGCTATGTATGTGTTTCTAACCATCACGATGAGTCCACATAAAATTCTACCCTTCAGACCGGAAAAGAAGGAAAGGGGAGACTCGCTCACTTTTTATAATACCTAACATCTCATAACCCTTATAATATGAACTACATAAATGTGTACCAAAACGTACCTTAGAAGGACTACCGACTACCTTCATGTAAATAATACAGGAGAGTAGTTTATGAATAGTGGCCATTAAATAATTCGTCCTCACGCACAAGGCATCGCTTGACATGACATGGAAAACAAAACAAACTACAGTAGTCGTCTGAAAATAAATAATGTAGGAACGCTCTCTTGCACTTCATTTTCCTTTAATGCATGCTATTCGCATTAGGGGCAGTTTGAATAGGGGTGGGTAACAAATGAGCAGGTTGTGTACAATGTATGTTGCAACAGATATGAATGGCAGGCACATGACAGGAACTGTGACCTGACACGTCCCGCTTCGGCTGTCCTCCCTGACACAACCGACGAACCCCTCCGTCAAAAACAAAACAGTGCTCTTCCTTATATCTGCATTTGTGTCTGCCTCACCTGAGCATGACCATTCTTTGTGTTCCTGGCCTAGACTAACCTATGGATGACAATTCTAAGGCGTATGCCAAAACAAAACTTTGCTCTTCTTTGTTTGAGAGCCATGAACGCAACGGATGGGATTAGTGAGGATTGAGTGGGGATGAGCGCTCTCTGCTAATCCAATTCACCAAACGCAAGCCAAAAGTCACTATCTGTGAACTTCCACAGTGTTACACATTCTGGCTTTATTACGGAGATAGCATTTAGTAATAATAAGTAGGAGGCGGAAGGAAGGAAGGAAGAGCAACCCAGGCGAAACCAACTTTTGGTTTACAGGCACCAACTCCAATTCTTCTGACTCCAATAACTCTGTTATGATCGCTATTGAAAATATCTGTAGTGCAATCTACTCGTGTTCATCCACTTTCAGCTCTGCAGTTTATATTCCTAATAAGTTAACGTTAGTTAATGATGCTTTTTTAGTGTACAGTTAAAATTGATTCAATTTACTCTCATCAGGCATCGGCTCATAACTCTCCTACTCCAACTACAGTAGTAAAATACAGTTCAGCCACAGGAAAGACTTACATTTTTAACCAAGTGTGTAGTATTCTTATACTAATCGGAGAGATATCCATGCTTATGCTCTTGGAACGATCTTCGTGGAATAAACTTTTGTGTAGCAACTACTGCACGTGTTCCTCCAACCGATCCAACATCCAAACCAAACCACTATTCTCAATTACTTATCTAAACATTAATGGGAAAAGACGCTGCTGGTACGCACAACTTTAGTAGCCATTCTACCCGTAGTTCTTTTGCACTATTTATTCACTTCGTACTACTAGGACCATTCATACACAAAATTACAGTACTCTTTCCTAGATTCATGACGCAGTGAAAGAGATATACTTAAGAAAAGCTTCTGGACAATTCCTGTTGCCCTAGAACATTTCTGGAACTAGGTATTCCCTAATTAACCTTTATCATTTCCAGTGAAGGGACCTAACAAAACGATGAACAGTAGGTGCAGAGTATACGAATTTCATTGCAAACATGCTGACGTAGGCATTTCATTGTCTATTAGTTGTGTACGACATACTAGATGAAAATGAAATACGAAACTCACGAATTAGCAATCAGCTACTGTAAAATGCAATGTACATTATTTCAAACAATGACAATAAAGTACAACTGGGCTCTATGAAAGTTGACGTAAAATAAGTGCCAGCATGGCCATGCATTGTGCGTCGGTTATTATGCTAACAAAGAACTTTTGTTTTTCTTTTGCAACTCCTAATGTCATCTACTTTACCCAATATTGTCATTATTAGAAAACTTGTCGCATTACTCCTGCCTATAACGAAATCTAAACCTTTTCAATGCACTATTATAGTGTATAATCATTTTAGCAAATACGTCACTCATTTCCCATTATGATATCAAAATGTATTTGAACATTTCGTGAGGATATAATAATTAGGTCTAACATAACTTTTGGAATGGACGCTCTAATGCAGTTTATGCAAATGGGATTCTTAATGGTGTTCCTTATGTGAGAAGTATGGCACATCTTTGAGATATTTGCCTACTTTCGTTTCTTCAACTAAATCGCATTGGTTTTTACAATGGTGTAGGTAATATACAAGTTAGTATTAGTGATACTTCTATCAATGCATGCAGGGTTAGGATTTGGCAAGGAGAAGAGTATTTGAAAATAGAGATAAATGCAATCGAATGCACTCTGCGTGTTTGTTTACAAAGTGAAGTGAGTGAGAAGCTTGAGTTGCCCTTATTCGACAAACATTGTTATGATGTGAGTTTCAAGTGCAATGTAAGCGGTTTAGCACTTAAACTTGAGTTTCTTTCTAACTAAGCTCATTAAAATACGTTATGAAGACTTAATAGTTCTTACCTTTGTTAATCATTGCAAACATTATACCCTTTATGTTCCTCCTCAGCTTTTTCTACCAAATGTTTGTAATTACACTCATTTTCATAAAACACTTACGCATATACATTAATAAACCCGTAATTATCTACGCTCAATAAGACACCTCCTCCAATGCTGTGCTATATGCGCCTTTAGATATTTCGAAATAGTGCAGCTTTGCGTATTAATAGCTTAGAAGTGGCATTTGAATGAATGTAAAACGTAATTGCAAAGTATTACATGATGCAGAATGCAGAGTTGAGAAAATAATGGGAAGGTATCTAAACAAAGTCTGTATGTGGCACACACGGTATTATGTATTAGTTTTTCATTTCTTACGGTTCAGTCGTCAAGTCAAGGTGTTGTGCTTTATGAATTTAGTAAGTCTAAGTATAGCATAGTAGTACAGTGAGAGTCACTACAAAGTATCCATGGGACTACCATTGTATAAGGAAATATCATGGTATATATATACGTGTTGGTTTTGATTCCCTGCAAGCGGGCTATTTAAAACACACGTATTTCCGTATACACTGGTAGTCCTATGGATACTTTGTAGCGGCGCGCACTGTAGTACTAAGCATAGTAGTGTGGCAGTTGCTCTTGTCTGTTATTTTGTTCTGAGTGAGTGTGACTGATCTGCTCTTGTCGGTGCTCCATTGTACTCCTCCTTACTTAGCACGAATAGCTTAATAATTCTCTGATAAGATCTGCAACTCTAACTAACAAGACAAGCAAGCTGAATCTGTCAGACAACAAAGACATTGACATGACTTGCTTTACTTTATCTTCAAATGTGGTTTTCTTAACTACACTTTTATATCAAAAACCCTTTCTGCCTTTGTAAACCCATCTCACTGCCTAACAGACATTTAGGCCACCTTTCAACTTTAATGCGCACATTATGCACTGTGCCTATAATAGAATCTCAAACCTACCTTACCTTTAACTACAGTGTCATACTAGTTGACCATAACTAATACCTAGCCATTAAGAATTATTACATTTATCAACTATCACATTTGATTAAGAATGAATTTGCAGTGTGTCCAAATGTAAGCTATCATTGTGCACGTCAAAAGATTATTATTTACACAGAGTGTAGATTTTCTAAACAGTTGCAAATGGTAATGGGTAGTGAGTGGAGTGTTGAGTAGAGAGAACAGTAGTAAATAAAGGTTCCTACCCATGATACCGTTATAATAAGAGCCTTCCCAACCTCTCGGCTGAATATAAAGTACCCACTACGCGAATTAATTACAACAAGTAGCCAAACAAGCTTGTCCGTTTGGTTCTGCCTACACTTTTCATTTCATTCTTCGGCTACCTAGCAAATAGTTTCTATAATACTGCATTTACGTAACAGTATCCGTAGAACATAGTACAGGTATAGAGATGTACTCTCTTGGGCAGACAATAAAAGAGCGGAACAACTTTTATCACCCATTACGTGCTATAGTCATAGACAGTTGTTTAGGTTCACACTAATGCCTATCTGTCCCTCTAGCTCTGTGATCTCTTTCTCTTAGTTCATTTCAGTCTCACAATAATCATTCTAGGCTGTAGAAACTCGTAGTTCAAGTTCAGACCATCCCAAACCGGGTCCACTTCTCTCTTTTGCAATTCCTACACAGGTTTCAACCTCACTGCAGAGGAATCCTTATTACTTATCATTAGGATTAATGCTCGTTGCTAATGCAATGTTAAAATACCTATAGCAGAAGGCAGGAAATGAATGTTCAGCGATCGATGTCTGAAAGGTATTTCTTCTGTTCGCTAGGATTCTCGTGAACAACAAACGAAATTGAAAGTTCCCCAGTAACGGACGGAAGGCAAACGATATCTCTTATCTTAATGATTCACACAACACAAAAACAAATAAAGTTCAACTCTTGTGAATCTTATAGGTACTTACTGCCAACTAATGATACGCAATACTGTCCTATTAAGGTAATAGGCCTCTATTGCTTTCTGCTACGGTGTAGGTGCACACGGGTACCTTAACAGAGGAGTTACATAATAACCAAATCACATAGGTACCCCCTATCCAAAGCAGAGTTATTGCAGAGCATCCCAATTTAAATTATTTCGTGTCATGTTTTTCTAGTCAACTATTAGGTACACTTCTGTATTGTGCACTGTACTTCTAGTTTGCGGAGCAAAAAATCCGCCTAGTTACCTGTGCAGGATCCAATAGTTAGAAGTTATAGTTACAGGCTCATTCACGATGAAGGCTTTGTTTTTTGCGCTACTCTAGAATTATTTACTAATGCAATTCTGCCGACTACTTATTTTATAAGGGCATTTCTTCGTACAATGGGAAATTCAATTCAAGTCGTAAATCAATAATTAGACGTAGCACAGCACAATACAGAAGTTCAGTTCAGATAACAATAAGAAGAAGCAGTAGCAAAGCACAATTTCATTGTTGCAAGTAGTACATGCAGGACCTTTTACTTAAAGAATCGATGAATACTAACAATTGGAGGAGAAGTAGAAAGGAGAGTCTCTCTGTGGTGTATCGGGGACTCGTAAATTGTATTTAATCAGATCTTGGGAATTAAACTTGTAAATGAAACAGAAAAGGAAATATGTGGTAAATTGCATTAATGTAAATTAACATTGGATGTAATTGGAGGCTCGTTAAGGTGAATTAGACTGGAGGCGAGTAAAGTCAGGTCCGTCCCACGATTAATATGCAGAGTTCGTTTGCATGAATAAATACATTGCTCATCCTCTTCTTATTCTTCCTTGTTATTATTAATGACTGGAATAGTTAGTGCTGAAGAACACGTTATTAGTGAACCCACAGAAATTTAGTTATGTTTAGCATTTTACGTTTGTGCAATTAAAAGCAACTTGCAATTACATTCCTTACATCACACAAGTTTGGATTCGAACATAAGCAGTGTCTGTGATGTGAGTGAGATTGTGGGAGTGAAGCGAAGGGGAATGAGTTTTTCTGCACCAGAGTGCGAATGACTGTTGAGAAATAAAATTCTCTCTCCGTTTGCTTTGGTTTGCATTGGATTTGGTTGTGAAAGGCGAAGGCATGCAGTTCTGCCAGTCTGTAGATGTACTTGTCCTGGAAATGAAAATAAAAGTTGATTACATTGCAATAAATATATAATCATCACGACTCCCAGGGGTTCATTGGTTTCCATTTGTAGACTTCAGCCAAATACAGCCACCCTCATTATTTCCTTAGCTCTGGCTCCCATTTGCGGTCTCCACTCGCAGACAACACAATGAACAGCTGGAGGCTCACTTGACTTCAGACAACACCATACACCTTTCTCATTCCTTGACACTCTCTCATTACTCACTCTTATTTCCCTAAACCATGTAAACACCTTTAACTCAAGTCTCAAACTTACTTCCCTCCAATAAAATTACTATTTATAGTAACTTCACAACAATATCCTACCTTTTCTGTAGGGAATAATGCTGTAATATTTCGTAATCATTGGAATCACAATTTGCCAGATTTTGTGTTCCTCCGAGGAACCACTGAATTAAGATTAGCTGTCTGTCACAGTCATGTCGCATTGCTGTGCTGTCGAGACAGTCCCTTTGAGCCCTGTAGACAGTAGGTGCAGAATGGATATCAAAATGAATTCAGAAGAGACGCTGTTAAAGATTGAAACATGATGGATGGTTATTCGGTCTGGTTTAGCCTCAAATTGCTTTGTCGCCTTTTCATACGGACTGTGTTGTATTTATTACAGCATTCAATAGTTCGGCACAACAGAGCGTGACGTATAGAATGTAAATAAACAGACACTCACATGTAGTAGCACTGACTGAGATTAGCAATGTTGACGGAGGTCCCGTCCGTGTAAACGCAACTTATTCAAAACGACTCGACTTCGTCTCACTTGTACTTCACGCATTTAAAACGATTGTAATGCAGTGTAATCCAAGCGACAAATTAGCTCTCGGCTAAGAAACCAATAGGAGACAGATGGCAAATGCATAACGCAGTAATATTCTCTCTATGCATAACACTGCCTTATTAAATTCCATTATACGATATGCATGGCTATTCACAGTTCACGTAAACTCAATTCGCTAAGTAGCAATATGCAGAACGCACCTCAGAGTTATTAGGATTTAATTTTGGTTTTGTCATTTTGTAAGTTTCTCCATGCAAAACAGCTTTGTTATCTGCACGTTTACGTAAGACGTATACCTCAGCTACGATGAGGAACAGTTTTGCATAGCATAACAATTGTTTCGTTATATTACGTTATCCTTACCTGCATGCAATACAGACCGTTGTTGGATTGGCAATTAGAGAAACATATCTATCTTGTCAAATATCAAATGTCTTATTCTTGCTAGACAAATAACTGACAATATCCTAATTTGCATTATCAAATCATTACGGTATTCATCTGTAAAAAATGAAATGTTATTTTCATTTTGGGCATTCTAATCTCTCGTTGTTGTTGTGTTATGCATATGTCAGTCTTTATTTCTTCGGCTCGGCAGAACTGAAAAGAATATCACGTCAACACAACATGAGCACAGTTATTAGTTGCAACTGCGAGTATTAGTGAGTGTAGTCAGGAGTACGGAGCGCAGGAACGTTTGTTTAACTATGGATTTGTTGATGCGTGAAATCTGCTGTTGTATTGAACATTGTGCAGGTAGAATAAAATACACAAATCACCAGTACACATGTCGCCGTTTCACGATGACACTCAACTCGGTCTTTTGTGCACTCTTTGACTATTTCTTATAAGAAATCCATTTCCCATATCGAAATATGGATTGCCTGCAACAGCTAATAGAAAAGTATGCATTATATCATAAAAGATACGTTATATATGTGTACAGTAAGAAGTACTAGTAAGTTATCACAGTTAGCGTGTGTAATTCACATGATGGCCTATCCGTGCCTGTCAGTCTCTACCCTATTATGCTATTTATGATATCAGTTCTCTTTTTTCTCTCCATTCAACGGAACTAGTGAAGCAAAGCGAAACGAAGGAAAACAAAGTGTAACAGAATATATTATTAGAAAATCTCAAGTCACTCTACATGCATTCATTCCTATGCATATCATAACGTGTATCACTACCACCAGAATGGATTACTCGCATAAAATAATAGAAATTGTGCTCTGACAGATGCATTGCTACTTCCACAGTTTCTTTACTCATCTGATTATCACTGCTTACTCTAGTCAGTCTTAAGGGAAAGAGTGCGGATACACGTTGAATTACATTTAGGGAATTAACGTCCCTTGTCCCGACTCCACTGCATTTAATATAAGCAAAGGCGGCTATTCTCTTGACTTTATTATTTGCAAGTATGTGTACATTACTAGGTTATTAGCGTATCGCAGTATCGCCTTAAAAGATTATTTTTAATACAACCAACTTTCTTTTCATCACGATCTCCTTATTAAAGGATCGGAGCAGTCATTTCCTAAGACTCAAATTCGTTTTAAGGAATTGGGCACACACAGGAAGAAAGTCCAAGCAGAGACTACATTACATTTGTCATCCCAGCATGTTATACTTTATAATATTATACTTTATACAACTTACAAGGGTTTTCATGCAAATTACGCAAACTCTAAACACTGTCTGCTAAAAAGTTACAAAATTGAAATTTAGATAATGGGTTACAATTTGAAATTTCCTTTATGGATATAGCCCATCTTCCAATGTTCTTATTTGGGTAATTCCAGTTACATGAGATTATGGAGGTATGCGATAATGAACTTTAGAAGCTATAGTAAGTGAAAATAGTGATATTATTATAATAATTAACCATGGATAAGAATAGTTAGATGATAAGCACAAAAATGAGATAAAATGAGAGGATGAAAATCGGTTATGTTTAAAACTAAATGTGAGATATGAAACCGCTGTGACGGGTCAGGGTAGAAGGGAAGAGACCAAGTCGAAGTGTCTCTCAACCCAACAGCAATCTCTACCTCCACTTAAATGCAAACCACTCAACTGCATCATTCTTTTACAACTCAAAGCCTGCACACAAACTGTACAACGTCCTCAGACTTGTCACTCTGCACTGCTCCCTCACATTTCAACTATAATATCCAACTCACTCATTAGTTATGGTTTTAGTCCTGACTTATTTTCTATCTTTGTCTGAGCCAACTCACTCCTTTTATTTACAGTTCTTTTTCCATCCATACATATTCTATACATAATCTACCTTTGATTTTCTCACCTTAGTAGCTAGCAAACTATCGGTCAGAATTCCAATCTTGTATTTGTCAAGCAAAAGCAATTATGCAGATTCTATTTGTAGTTTTCCGTATTACTCATGTCTAAACAACATAAAACACACCATTATCATCTTAATCACTCTAAAAGTAATTATTTAAGCTACTGCCATTTCGACATTCTCGTTCGCCTGACCACTTAACCCTTCTTGTCAAAAGAAACTCTTTTACCGGACGGATATCCACTAATAGATTTCATGAACCATTCAGTTAAAGACGTGAAACGTTTAGTTATTGCGGTTCAAGCGTCACCAGAAACAGTAAACAAATAGTAAACAACAGTTTCTTATGATAATCCCCCTTAACAAGCGAATTGAACCAAGCACGTATTCTGAACCACTACTATTTCTATAAAAACTGATGTATGTCTCATTCAAGAAAAAACATAAATGTTACCAGTTAAGTAAGTAACTATTTAACAAAGTGTAGGTCCTGGATCTGAAATACTTTACGAAGGAACTTTAAGTTACAAACTATTAAAGCATTTTAAATGTTTTACAAAAAGAGTATGGTTTTATTTTGATTGGATCTTTAATCACAATCATCTCCTAGTAAAAAATGTGTCCATATCTTAATGTGCATTTAAAAGCAGATAATATTTCAGTGGCAAAAGAAACATAAGGATTTGTTGTATGCGTGGAATATGAAAGCGGCGGTGGATGCGAGTGGGAATAAGTGACTGGGCTTGTGAGACAGAAGAGGGAATTGGTTGTGCTGTGGCCACGAAACGGCTCCGGAAGTTTCCTCCGGTTGGCTGCGCTGGAGAGACTTCTGCTCTCGTCGTCTCTCTTCCTCTGGCTCAACTAACTTCTCCTCTACCGTTCTTCTGCTTACGCAATGGAACATTCCAATAACGGATCCTTCGTCCTCATTCCTCTCTATCCTCTTCTTCTTCGTCTCTACCAAACCAAAACAACCCATTAGCATTCGTTAAGGAAAACAGGGAAACTACACAAACAGTCCAACGCATCCAATTACTTTTCACTCGCACAATTCATCTTTATTCGCACAGTCTCTTTTATTTATTTCCCGATTTTATCATTGATGTTGTGTATAATTCTAGTCAGTCATGCTTTTCTGCTTTCTTGTTACATCCTTGTCGATTGTGGCAGCGACGCATGAACACTCTTTTTATACTCATATCCGTCAGTTTATCCTAAGAAAGAAGTTATCCAATATTTATATTAGCATCCCTATCCACATATTAGATTCATTCTGGATTTCTGGATTCAGCATTAGTACATATTGGAGAATTGTGCCAAATTATATGCATAACTAGTAATAATCAAATCAGTATTTTATTGATAAAATATGACTTTTAAATCGCGGTGAATTTGCCTTTATATCGTAATGTAGTTCTGCAAATGAATTTCGCAACATGAAGATGGGTATACTGACCCATCCAGTTTATAGGGAAAACAAGTTGGCGAGAAGGAAGAAAAGGGAGAGAAAAGTCATAAAACGTGAGTGGAGCGTCGTTGCAATCAAAATATCACATTAAACCCGCAATTAGATATTTATTGAGTATTGTACAATGGAAATCTCAATCCTATCTTTTCGTTAGGAATTTTTGATACCTTTGTTTATAGTTGTACGATACGCCTGGTTGGACTCTCTGTTGAACTCGCAGAACATCATCATGAGTTATGGACTGACATCCATTTTATTACTTTTGGCTTGCTAATCTTTTTTTCATTAAGTTCAACTTGTTCCTGACTTATGTGCTGTGGGATGAGCATCTTCTTCATTGCATCACTCTTACATCCATTTCATGCTTTGTAGACTAGTGCATTGTCTTGTCTATAAGAAATATAGTTCTGTCTTATCAGTACAAGTGGCTGAAGCTAAAACAAGGCGAGATACAAATGATCCCAGCTAAATCGCCTCATTAAAGTCATCTCCCATTCTATCCTTGTTTATAACGTGGAGTCTACGCATTCGAAACTCGTTCAAAAATTAAATTACACGTAAATATGCAGAATAAACAGTACTATGTACTACATTCATTACAACACATTATTACAATCCTAATTTATATATAACTCAAAAATCACAACACAATAATGAAATAAGAACTTGTTACTACTACACTAAGGGCAGGGTGAAGTTCATTGAATATAAAATTGCTTGTTTTAATTGTTCACAATCTATAATGCATTTGTTATCAACACTCACATTAGTAGATTGCCATTACATCAGGTACATTAAAAATTCATATGTGCCTTCACACTATCATAGCGAAAATTGATAATTTGCAGCTGTGATGTGATGACTAATAATTACGTAATGAGTTTGAGTGGTAACTGCTAACATTCCTTTAAACCAGCCATGCAAACAATAATATATTAATAACTATAGCTGCTGTGCTATTAGGCATTTGCAATTAATGTGTTAAACAAGGCAAAGGCTAACTTAATAATAATTCCTGCATGTTTCATGAGTTTGATTGCAATATTTACGATGGAAGGGAATAATATATTTCCCCTTGTTGTTATGTTTGCATTATTGTTGGCTTACAGTGGGGACTGCTGAACTTAATAAAAGGCGACCTTCGCTTCAGTGCATGATTTTTGTTGCATTTGAAGAGAGGGTAAATAAATAGCTATGAAGAAGAGTTGTGCATTGAGAGTTATGAGATGTGTGGAAAGATAGGACATTTGTGTGGAAGGCAGGGCTGAACCGCGATGACGAAGCTCCGAATACAATGACTCGACTTGACTCCTTGATTCATTTCCCACACTTACTAATAATACCAACACAATCCACAAATACAGGCGCAGACTGCATTATATAATACTCTGCCAACAAAACCAAAGGAGAGAATGTGAAGGAAGACCCTGGTGAACTTCCGGTCGCCTCGTTTGGCTTCGTTACTATATTCTATCGCACAACTAGTCCATTCGCCTATTCTATTCTCGCAGTCAGTTCAGAAGACTTGGCGTAACCAACTGGCCTCCATGCAATTCCCTCTCCGCTACAAATTCATACACTAGTCAAATACAATTCTGAAGTCAATACGGATAAGCCTGTTGAATTCGCCTTTATTAAACACACTGCCTATTTCTAATCTCACACGAGCAAAGCATTTAAAGCATTCCATAGGCACGATGCTCTCCCTCTCGTCTCTCTCCTTGATCATTATCAATTCAGTAACGCTCCTATCATTCACAATCTCTTATCTACCAACATAATATTACATATTATTTTTAAAATGAAAATGTAATTCTAAAGTCATGGACGCACGAAACAAAAACGAGGAGTAGTAAATGCACAGCCAGATTGTTTAAACGCTTACACACTACGACGGACTCTCTAAGTCCATTTGTCATAAGGAAAATGCTCTTTGTAAAATACATACGGGGAATTTAATTGATATAGAAAGGAAAAGTGAAGCATCAATACAGAGCTCTTTAAACACCTATTTGCTTTTCAATTCCGAAAGTAAATTCACTTTTTCTTCTGTGAACGTAAACATATTTAATTTTTTGTTTATTAAAGTTCCATCACACAGTACATAGATAATAACACGAGTTATATACCAAACAAATAGCAAAGTGACTGTTTGAATAAGTATAGTTTGTTCAGTTAAGCTGGGCTCTTTTCTTCTCACGATTTCATTGCCTTTTAAGTAATTGAGGTTTAGTTTAGGACACAAAACATAAGACAAGCCACAAGTTGCAGAGAAATTACTTACATACTCTGCCTGACTTCTGTGTGTGTACAGTACATGCACACTCGGAATAATAAGTCTGTGTACGTACTTTACTTTAGGTCATGAACCTACAGAAAAATTACTAGACAAGTTAGACAAAACAAGATGAACACTACTGGAGTGCGAATAGGGATGAGAAAACATTAGGTATGTATTAAGGTCGGAAAAAACCAAAAGCAATTTCCTGCTTGAGAATTTTAAGTGAACATTGCAAGCACTTGTTGAGTTGCATTCAATAGTGTAGTGAATGAAACGAGGTTTTTTAAGTTAAAGAGGTAGTTTAGTTTAAATAGTGGTTTGGTTTATTGTTAGCAACTCGAGGTCAAGTTGAATTGAAAACTGGATGGGATTCACAAAGGAATTCTTTAATTTGTCTCCAAGCCGCTTTGTAGGAGACGAAGGATAATAATTAATCATCTGTGGCTATTCACAGCCTGCAATAATAAAAGTGTATGCTGAGGGACATTTATTCTTTCGAGGAATACAGAATTGCAGACGACATGGCATTTATTAGTGCGGATGTAGTGCTTATGTATTTGTAACAAGAGGATTGTGAGAGATAAAAGAGTGAGGCCAAAGCCACAATGCACTTCACTTGTTGCTAGCTTTGGCTTTGTTGAAGATGTGACCAACAGATATCAAAATCACTTTCGCCCCCATTTCGGCATATTAAATATTACTTTTACACCCAATAAATGCTCTTGCAGTCTTTTTGTCGTGTTTTGCCTGTAGTTCTGCCTTCTGTCCAAATGTCATGCCACAAATGGTAAGTGGTAGCTAGGAATAGAAGCCAAACCTCTGATGAATGACTGAACTCACTTTCCTTGCAGAACTATTGTTTAGTTCCCTGATTTAAATATAGAAATGAATTTGATTGCACATTTATTTGGAAGAGTGTCTGCTTGGCTTGCCTTCATCTCTCTCAGATGACAGTGCGACTAATTTCAATTTTGATACTTTCTTCTCATCATCTTGCAAACATCACTCTTCGTGAATCAGTTCACATTCAAGTCAACCAAAGGAAACTCAATAGGCCTTAATTTGCTAATCTCTGCGAATCCATCCTTAGCTAGCCGTTGTGCTCATAACCCTGCAGTCATCCTCCTCCTCAACAACTACAACAAATATTCACAAATACTCTTCCTTCATACTTGATAATTTCAGAAAAGGAAACTATAATTGGTTCAAATACAATACTCACTAATACATAACGTGTACCTACATCAACAACTACTATTGTTGCAATTGTAGGGATGGCTAATGATAGTAAATGATATATCCCTTTTTCTTAGCCATAGAATAGAGATACTACCACCATGGAAAACAGGTTCATTAGAAGCAGCAGTCAATCTTCCTTCTTATGCAGCAATAAAGATCGTGAATCCCCCACAATAAAATACAAATAGCTTATTTCTCGTGCTTGCAATAAAATATAGTATTACGGTCCACAAAACGATCTTTATTAATTGTGCTACGTGCCTTTACTCTTGCTTGGTTTTTTCATCTTTTACTAAAGCTTTTGATTTTGGGAGATATTTGAATTAAATGATAACAGGAAATGTCAAAACGGATAGAAAATGCAATATGAAATGAACCCACTTTTTGGTAGTCCTGCAAAATAGTAGGTAATAGATTTAAATATACAGAAAACATGCTGATCCTAATCTACAACTGATCTGCGATAAAAGAATTACGTGGATATCTTGTCTTGTCAATTCCGAAGTGAATCGATAATTTTAGCAATAGTTTACATAAGTAGCATAAATGATATCAAAAATGGTATTAGAGTTTAACGTTAAACTTTATAAACAAGAAGTTACAGAGTTTAACTTAGAAATAAGCAAGCTAATTGTGTAGAAGGATGTTTAGGCAAGGCAGCTGGGTCTGCATGTAAATAGAAAAGAAGAGAGATGGATGAAACTGCAATTTGACAGGAATAAAGGATTTGGAAGCAGAAAGAAGACAAAAGAAAGAGATTATAACAGTTTAAAGGGAGTGTTTTGTTGTCAAAAGAATTTCTAGTGGGTAAGTCATCTTTTGCCATTGCTGCACATGAAGAAGGCACTTCCTAATGAGCGTGCAGTGTTCCTCTCGTTGTCACTATTATTATGTCATGTCAGTCAACTCTATTCCTTCCTCGCCCTTTTCATCCTTTAGTTATGCCATGCGATCTAAAATTACTTTTGTAATACATAATGCTCCATTTTCACTCTGCTAATCATAATTATGTCATACTGGTATTAGTAGTTACCTGACTCTCAGTTGTCTGCACACAGGCGTAGACAGCTAGTCTTTATTAAGGGGTTGTTCCTTATGTATACATGCTCACTCATAAATATAATTCAAGTAAAGGACAAAGAAAGGCAGTTCATGCAAAACGAGAACATAACTCACATAAAGTTAATTTACTTACAGTTCTTTAGTTAAATGCAACCGAAATTGCTAGTTATGCGCCTTCCTAAATTAAGAGCGTATCCTCAAGCCTATCACGTTATCTGCGATGTTGTAAGTTAATATGTAATGTATGAATAGTCGTGTCTTGCAATTTCAGATCACAGATCTCTGATCCTATCAGCAGCAGTTTACATGTGGAAAATAGTTGTGCATGGCTAAATCAAGGAAAACCAAGATGGATTAAATTATCTAAATTGCAAAGGGGTCCGTATCTTCAGTAATGAAAATATCACAGTAAAATTCATTGAAATAATTGAGTAGAGAGCAGAAATACTTGAACTGTGCTATGAAGAAGGAGAGGCCGGCCGACTTTTAGGCAAATGTAGTTCAGCAATTTATGAGACTCGATTCTGCATAGACTGGCCATTAAACCGTCACGATTATCTCCGTTGTATTTAGATTTAGAATAAATGAAATCCTCTCGAATCTCATAAAAGTAGATCGCAATTTAGATTTCTTATGTCCTATCGTACACCACTTCTATATCAATACCTACTTAGCTTACTAGTACAGAGAGATCTCATCCGCTATTACCATTAGGACTCAAATAGCATTTCGATTCTTTTTTCCGTAGATATCATAAGCATTATTCATTGCTCAGTCTAAATCCAAGGTTTTTATGTTCTCACATACTTATATTACAAAGAAACTCAATGACCGATTTCCCGAATGAACCGTGACCAAAGAGGTGAACATTATGGACCTGGTCTGCTATGGCATGCAAAGACTCACCTGTCAAGTTTGACATGTCAGTCATAAAGAATTTGAAAGTGTTTAGCGACTGACTGGGCTGTGTTCGAGTGCAATGAATAATTTGAGTTGGCTAATGTCTGCTGGTGCGGTGTGGTCTGCACTGCGGCCCCACAGTGAGAACTCTGAAAGAGTGCAACACCTCGGATCACGAAGAACGAGTGACGGAACCACGAACCGTCTACGTAAGAGATTACAGAGAGCATATGCAGGCGCTGTCCACAACGAAAAAACAAAGAGGAAAGTCTTAGAGAGATTAATAATATTTAATGAGAGAAGGGAATATTAACTAACATGAGAGATTTTTTCATTTCGCTTAAATAGAATTAAGAGAAGAGAGTTTCAAGGAATTCGTTCTCTCTTTAATTTGTACTTTGCCCCATTAGCATCATCATTAACAGCAACGTTGAATCAACTCTGCTCGGCTTATACGGAATGAGGAGATCGAAATAAAACATTTCCTAGGACTAGCCAAACACTTGGCAGAGAACATGCTTTTGACTTACCTACATTACCAGACTGAATTGCTTAGAAAACACACAGGCCCCATGCAGAGACACAAAATCCGTTTTTCTAGGCTAATGTCTTCTGATGAGATCTGATAGGACAATTCTCTCGATCCCATGTGAGAATCTACACAGACTTAAGACACATCTGCCCTACAAGTCTCTACTTACTAAATACCATTCACTATTACCTTTTTTCTAGTTTAAGCACTAAAACTCAAGCTTCAGCAATTCAATGCATTGGATTACATTTTCAAATCTCTATTTCCAAACGGACACATCGCCATTCTGTTCCCATGAACATTATCTTAGTATTCACTTTGGACTTTGTGCTGTGTGGTCTTAGTATTTTGCACAAAGCCTGTGCACACTTACTCATTCCACACAAGAATGGCAATTACATTGATACGAATGCAGAACATCAAAATCAAATAATAATGTGCGGGAAATGACGTGAGAACAAGCAAATTGTCGTTGACTGTCCTGCATTCTCTAGAATTTAAGTCTGAGATCGTACTTTGTTCTACATGCCTTGGCGTGGCCTGTCTCTCGCATTAACTTGAGCTACTAATGAAGAGAGACAAGCCAAAAGGCAGCTGCTCGCCAATTCCAAATCGGAATCCAATCCACGAGAGTAATGATATTTCTTGCAACTACTTTTATTGCCAGAGACATCTCGCACATCCATTAAAGTCTCCTGTTCTCACATCTCATAATAATAAGTGATGTAGAGACTGTAGAATTCAGCGTATGAAGATAACATTATTGTGAGGATTTGAATTACTGTGGATGTGGATATGCTGATGGGAAATCATTTCACGCTTTGTCACAGAGCACATCATATCCATCTTGAGTCTGGTTCATTTGCTTTGGTTTCCTATGACAGCCTCAGATGCAGTCAAGTCAATTCAATTCGAGTCCTATCATCATTATAATCATTTGCAAAATCGCAAATCAAATATAAAACACAATGGAGAGAGAGAGAGAAATGGAATAGAAAGAGTTGGGCAGAGGCATATGGGAAGAATTCGCAATAAATGTCATGTCATGGATGATTGATTTGTCACTTTAAGTCTAGTCTGCCTTTCGCAGTCCAATGAAGACAGAGTCAATTGACCAACCAACGCTGCCACTACTGCCTACACATACGATCGTTGACTCTCCTCCATAGCATAAGAAGGAACTGTGGAACTCTTTTTGGGAGCAGAGAGGAAAATAGATTATTCTCTGATGGCATCTCTAATTACGCGCATTACTCCATTCCTACGTATCTTGTCTGCTGGTAAATAAACACAGCTCTCGAACACATTGACCCAGTGGAGTACATTGCACACTAATAACAATAATAGTGTAGACGGAGAGTCGCATCATTACACTGTTGCAAATACTGCATTCAGTTGTGCGCATGAATTGCATATGTAAGGAATTAGAAGTCTGCAACTAAAAATAGATGGAGATTGTCATCCTTCATTCATACGGAAAAAATGAGTGAGTCAGTAGTCTCAATTCTTCTTCTACGCAACTCAACATCCGATCCAACTATTGCTAGTACAACTAATGCAGCAATGCAAACTTCTTTTGAGATTCTCTCCCAATGCAGCCACTACTTATCTCTCTGCAGCCTCTCTGTATTTAACTTGGCTAATTTCTATTCTATTATTTTGCATTCTCTAATTTCTTCCTGACTTACTTAGCCTCAGCATGTCAAACATTTAGCTCTCGGCACTTTCAAATCATTTTCCTTTGGCAACTCTTTATTTGTTTTACAGGAGACAATCATTGTAATTAGAAGAGGAGGACTATTAGGCTCTCGTCTCCATTTACTAATGTTGGTTTAGCGTCTTGTCTCGAGGACCATTTCTAATGCAGCAATCAACAGAAACCTCGATAGCCACACAATTGAGAAATTACCAGGCTTTTAAATTATATATTGTTACTGATAGACCAACTATTCTAAATGATCTCAGCTAGCACACAAATACTTAAGATGCAAAATAGAAACGAACGGCTTTCATAGTGTTGTTCGCTTCATCACTTTTTTTTGCTTCTTCTGCTCAGCAAAACTAGGTAACTGTACTGTGAGTGTATCTGTTTGTGTGTGTAGCTTGCCTGCTCAGAAGTTCCACGGTGGTCCGCCTTGTCTTCCTATTTACAAAAACTCTGTTTCTGTCGTGTGCACTCTCCAAGCGACATCCAATACACTGTAAAAACCTCTGTTTACTGTTCTGCTCACATGACATCCATTCAAGTAGATGTAGTTCCTACCATATTAATCTTCTGTTCAACAAACGCTTACTTAACCTCGACATTGTTGTAGTCAGGATTCAACTTGTCATTTATTACCCATTCCCCCTTGTAAACTAGTTAATCCTACATGCAATAAACTTCTCAGTTAATTGTCGTATATCCTTCGTTGTCAGTTGTCATCAGAGTTCGTATACTATTTTAAGATGCAATTATCTAGAAATATCTCTTAGGGAAGTTGGGAACGAATAAGGTTTTATGGGAAAATAATATTGCGTGATAAAAGTATCTAATAATTCATAAAATGAAAATGCAAATATTCGTTGTAATTGTATTATGGCGTAATTGCATGTTAACGGGACCGCATTTCTCTTAATCTTCTTCAGAAGAGATTTCCATAATCTAAAAAAGGTGAGAAGAGGATGGAATTGCATAACTTAGGTTAAGCCAATGCACGCACAAGACTGTTCTGCCATGCCAGACTTGTATCTTATTTATTGTGATGCATTAGAAGAGGAGGTAGGTGTAGAATAGAAAAGGAAGTAAAAGCAGAGTGAATAAAATGTAAAAAAGCCGAGATCCGCTTTGGAATCTGATAGGCCATAAAGAATGTATCTGGGAAGAGATATTTGGTATGAGAGACAGAAAAGAGAAGAGAACTGTATTTTGCAAAGTTATTATTATGTAAAAGGGAATGTTAAGCGGGCCTCTCTTAAACTGGGAAAACAGGATATTAGAATATGTAATCACGTAGTTGACTGATGTTGTCTTAATACTGAATGGCTAAGGCAGGCCACGCAGTCGATACGATCAAATCAAACGAACGTATGTACAAATGCACGCAAAACCTTATCTTTCGCAAATCTACAAACCTTAGATTAATGGGCGATGCAGTTTGGTCGTTTCCTACTGAGAGGTGGAGTGTGGACGGAGGCGAGGAGAATGCCAAGAGACCTGCACTGCATTACGCATTCAGACAACACTACTTGTCTCCTAAGAACTAATCGATTCCAAGAGACGGACACGGCATGGCGTTACACAATAAGCAACAGCCAAGGAAGTGCAAAATAGATTTAGAGTGGAAGTACGTGGTGCAAATGCTCAAGTGTCTTTCTTGACCATGCACATTAATATTTCCCCATCCTTCGCATACAACTTTTCTACCTTCCAGTCACACACAGACCAAATATTAAATAGCTGCATATGTTTAGAAGAGAACTCTAGTGTGAAGGAGAACCAGAACAACATTTTATAACTATCGACTGCCAATGAGACGCTTTTATAGTTGTAGTAGTTAGAAACGGAACAGGATGCCTGCAGAGCAGAGTGAATCTGAGTATTGAGTCAGATGAAGTGGAATGGACCAAAAACCAAAGGAATAACTCAAACAACAAAGCAACGGATGAGTTACTCAATCTCTCACATTAAATAGTAAGAATGCTAATAGACGCATTAAGGTTAGGCTGACTTGGTTTTAATACATTGAGTTTCCTACTCCACTAAAGCCGTCCTAGATGGGTCAATGTTGATTGAAAATGGCAAAATAAAATTTCTGATCAAAGATCAACATTTTATCTCGGCCACACCTTGCCATTATTACAAAATTTTGTACGCCTTAAGTCGTAAGGAATTTTGAAAAATAAAAAATATCCAAAATGATGGCGGGAATTTAGTTTGGTTGGTTATTGGCTGGTCGCAGTAAGACGAGTAAGATTAAAGAGTATAACTGAAAAGTGTGGCCGAGATATTTCGGCTAAGAATTTGAATCCGCTAACAAAAATGAAATAAGTTGTATTTCAAAAAAGTTACGACGGCTTTTCTAAGAGGGCTGAATTTAAACTAAAGTACAGTAGTCAGCATTGGAGAAATGAAGTGGCGGGAAAGAAAGGAATGTAGATAGGTCACATCTTTAGAGTTTACACAAACAATGCTTTAACTGTTACTTTCGTTGAAACAATAGTACATTTGTCCCAGGAGTTAGTTTCGACTACAACCAAGTCACCCTAACCTTAAGTATCAGTTTAGAGAAACGGTAGTTGGGCTACGTAGTATTTACAAGAACGCTACATTTACATTACAGCTACATTACAGCTGCATCTCTTCTTATGATGATTCATAAACGAAAGGGCTTTGACTTGGGAAAACTGGACTGGACGGGTCTCTGGTCTCTGGACCTTATTACTACTACTGTTGTGAAAGGGAAGTCGCTGAAGGCAGTAGTCTCTGCAGAATGGCAACTATTCCCAATCTCACTCAATAATAATAACCAATACACGGAATGAGGCAACACAAAACACAACGCCTGACTCTCAAGAAATGAATCGTAATGGAAGAATTACCAGTTTCCTCCTCATCTCCTAAGAACTTAATGCCTCTACTCACTCCTATGCTCTGCATCTCAATAATACCACTCTATAGAGCAATAAATGCGACTTGGCCTCTCTGGCAGACTTATATTAGTGCATGGCAGAATGTCTGTCTGTTCTGGTATTAAGGAATTAAGTAATAAGCAATCCCCTGCATTATCATTATATTGTAGTCCTATTCCACCGCTCTTATTGTCTTCTTTATACCAAACTTCTTTGTTCCAGGCAGAGAGAACCGTTCTTTTACTACAAATCATTCCCCATTTCTTACTCTCAAATGTTTCTCTAAAATTCTCCTTCTTTCGGCTGTTTACTCACTTGCCGCTTCTATTACTCCCTTCCACTCCACTTCACTCAAACACCACTTTCCTAAACGAGATTCACAAATTGAACAAAAACTTTGCAGAAAAAAACATTCTCTCAAAACAACTTGTGCCTCCAAAGAAATAAATTGTTCCATTTTTTAAGATTCGAAATGAAGGCTCAAGATGTCCAACCAAAGATAATCTACCTTCCCCCGCGCTCCTTCTTTTGTATTCTCAAACCTTCAATTAACTATTTTCTTTCTGTATTTCACTGCAGACTTTGCACTTTACTGTAAGATATCCACATTCATACAGGGTTTATTGAGCTTAATATCCTACTTAGACTTTTGTAGCCGGGCTTCTCTTCGTAGTCTTCAATGATGATAACAAGAACGCTCTGAACAATTGAATCCGCCTTGTGAAACACTAAATAAACTTATCATTTTCATAATTGCAGATTTTCAATTTTAACTTAACCGAAAATCATATCTTCGTTAACAAACGATGGTTTTATTAATTAATTAACATTGTACATAGTATAGTAATAAAATTTTAATCTAAAAAGGAAGGAACTTCATTTCCTAACAATTAATTACAGTCAGCGTTGGCAGATTCTTTTAGTGACCTTTCTCTGTGGGAAAGTTAAGTTACCTTTTCATTACTAATATTATTTGCTTCCAAGAATTTCAGTCAGTCTTTCTGTTCCTGTCCGTAATAAACAGTGTTCAATATTTACCACCCATCCAGAGATTTTACCACCCACCTGGTAAAAAGTGGTAAAAATGCTTAGTGGTATAAAGTGCTTAGTGGGTAAAAGTCCAGCGTATTTAGGGTACAACTACACAACGCATGAAGTAAACATGCATTGCTCTACCTTCGTCTTCACCCTTCTTTTATAGTGAAGACAACTGAAAAGTGCACTCCTAGGCATTTCTGAAATAAACAAACCTACATGTTATGATAAAAGCAAATTATTGCAACTTTTGTCCACTAAATGATCATTCAATAACTGATCACATCATTTACTGGATAAAGTTGCAATAATTTACTCCAAGTGACAACGTTAGTTATCATAACACTTACTTTTATTCATTTCAGAAATGCTTAGGAGAGCAATTTTGCAGTTGTCTTACTATTAAGGGAGAGCAAAGACAAGTTATGGCATACGTGGTAGCCTACTAAATTAGCTGTACTTTATATGTTGAAATACATTTCCAAATATAATGCAAGTAATGATTTGCCATACATTAAGATTTTCAGTTCTGCAATTATTTATTTCACACTACATTTCAATTGTGCTCAGTTTATATTTGCATGAATTGAACTTCAATTGAATTCAATTCATGTAGATGTAAACTGAACTCAATTGACAATTGTAAACTGAGCTAAAAGAAAATAGCACCGGGAAACATTTGTTACTCCCAATTCCTTATTTTACACTACTTTTTCCCACTAAGCACTTTTTCCCACTAACCACCCTCCTAATTTTACCACCCACTAAGCACTTTTTACCACTAAGCACTAAGCACCCTCCCAGTGGTAGATAGAACACTGGTAATAAATCATTTTATTGTAGTAAATCAAACGATGTTGCGAGTCCCTATAAACTTATGTAATATTGTAGTGGATACAGAAGGTATAATTTTGGGTCAAACTTGAACATTGTACAGTACATATATACCCCTAGGTTATCTCAATGTCTATCTAACACTCCCTACATTTACTGAAATTCGTGCAGAACTGTGCACTACAATTTTAAACCTCTCTGGAATTATATTTGCGCACATGTATCGGCTCAAAATGCGTATTAACATAAATGTGGGAAATTTTGCTAGGTTTTTCAAGTCAAGTTGCTCGATAAACTTGATTTTATGTATAAGCTTACTTGAAACAAATTGCAGAGCTGGGAAGGTATTCCAAGTAATAACTTTAATACTTCCATTTATTGCTATGTAAATTATTTCTGTTTCCCATCGCACGTCTAGTGAAGCAAGTACAGTGACTTATTATACTTTAGATGTTTTGTATTACCAAATGAAATGGAGTTTATCCGCTTGCATGTGCCAACTTGACCTTGCATTGTTCTGCGCTAGAGGAATTAATAAAATGATGTACCTAGGTCAGAGTCATAAGATGGCTGCGATAATAAATCATTTTTTCTAATCGCTGCTCTTTACAAGAGCCATACTAAGAATAAGTATTCATTGCGCATAGCAGACAGCAGAAGAGTCTCAGAATTTCAACCATTTAGCATTTATTGTTTGTTATGCAGGCAGAGAATCTCATCAAAACAGTTTCATTCAGGGTTATAAAGAGTACCATGCTTTATTATCACTTTGAGTTGTCAACACTTTGTTCCTATCCCCCAACTGACAAAAACAATTAAAAAATAAAAGTGTTATTTGTTGCGCAGTGAATCTCTATGTTTCTCTGCTGAAGACCAAACCAATTATTTGCATGTAAACTTGACAATGCATTGGACTGCACCAGAGACTCTAGATAAAGTTATGATGTGTACTATATCTGAGTTTTAAAATTAGAGAAGTTAGAATAGCAGCACTATTGTAGTAGACTAAAGATTGCTTAAGTATTAGAGTTGTAGTAGCGAGTAGCGAAAAAGTCTCGAGATACAGATGTTCACTGGAGCATTAGGAAGTCCTCACTCAAAGTCAACATGATCATCAATCCCAAAATAAAAAAGTCCATTAGGTTGGTTTCTTTACTGCGAAGGAAAATGAGCGATCGAGATCATTTGCTATCGTTTTGCCTCGGTTTCATTCACTATCTCTTCCCATTCCTACCTACTTTGCTCTTTCTCATTCTCTCTAGCAATCTCTGCCTTCTTTGATAAACGAGTTCTATTATTCTCTATAACACATCCAACGTATAAAGGCTAAAACAGTTTCCCAAAATTAAAAGCGCTTATATTCATTTATTCCACTAAAGCACATACTACGATCTTTATTAACTCTGGCTCCCCAAACCGATCTCAAAAGATATCCTCGCTGCATTAATACCTCATCAACTGAATATCTCCGCTGTCAATCTCTGTCACAAGTTAATAAAAGTATGTAGGTACTTGTGCTTATGAACAACATTAGCGAAACTTTGTTTAGCAGTTATGAATGTATGAGAAAAATGTATATCACGTCCATTAACGAGTTTCAACAGAGCAAACTTAAATTTAACACTGATAAGCAAAGAAATATATAGACCATACAGGCCAGACAACGAGGCATCAGGAATTCTTCCCTCGTCCATCATGTTGAATGAGTTAATTAAATATCTTGACATTCGGCTTTAGTTTTTATTTCCATGTCTTGCAATTGTATACACAGAGCTGACTGCTACGTCCAACTTCCAATGGTATCTTCTGTGTAATAAAATAGGATGGGAAAGTGTTAAATCTTGTTGTCTTACTTAAACTATCTCAAGTCTTGCAGCACAGGGAAACATCTTGTAATAAATCTTTCTGCACAAGGAAATCTTATTTTGTCTTTCTAATTTTGCCATATTTTAGGATTCCTATGGTCATAATGTAAAATGTAGATAATATATACGCATACACTAGTAACACCACGCTGAGATATCTTCTGCTTTATTAGTTGAAGTCTAATATTCCAATTACATTTATTATTGTGAGATTCAACGCAGATATAAGTCCGATCACGTAAGCTTGACGGATGAGATGACTGAAGTGGAGCAGACATTCGTCTTAATTATCGTATTAACTTATTCTATTGACTAATGGCTACTTTATCAATTTACACGACCATAATCTAGGTATCTGTTATAATACAGTAGACCATCTAGCCCAATTGATACATGTAATCAGTAATTATACTGTAATTGTACATCTATCTGTTATGGTGCATTACGTGAACCTCATTAAGAAATGTGTAATAGAATTTCTACCTTTTCAAGGAATTACTTAAAATGTGATATAGGGAACCCAATGGGTAGGGCTGAGGTGAATTGCACTTGTTTGGAGTTTATCTGATGAAGATCACGAGAGATTTCATGCTCTGCGCTGCTCTAGATATTTGCATGCACTCACTTCAGTTCTCTTGACTTGCCTTTTCTTCATCTCCATAAAAAGAAGCCAAAAAAGAGACAAAGATTGGAATATGGTTTGAACTGTCATGTCGTCCTTGCTTTGTCACCGTTTCTAGTTCTGCACTTGACTCATTTATTCTTTTCATGAACACTCTTCCAATTCACCAGCAGAGAGGCCCACATTCTCACAACCGACTCCCAACATCCGAATCTTCAGTCCGGGTGAAAACCCGTATTACTGCCTTCAATGATTGGGTTGTGCCTATGTGCTGCAGATAGCGTGGCTCCTTCGCATTTCCCTGGACGCCTCTCCATCTGCATCTGACTCTGACGGATGCCCAACAAATGCACTTAACATTCAACTTCATTTCCCTTCCTTTGGCTTCATTTCAAATTCCCTAACAATGCACGATCATATACTCGATATGCGAATCTATAGGAATCTCTTATTCTCTCTCAGTAGTCACTGAATCTGGCTGCACGCATTACTAAATGCAATTTGCAATTCCTTCCTGCCTTTTATTTAATAGTCCGGCCTCGTCTCTGCAATTCTTTTCCTTAAGTAACTCCTCTGCCTCAGCTGCACTTTATTAGATAGACTTCCTTTCTTTCCCCATCTTCTCCAAGTCTAAATTGATAAATCGCCTACTTAGAACCAATTTCCCAGCAATCTATGCTCCATAGCTTCATCTTCAGCGAAAGTAATTTCTGCACTCCCAGTTTTTTCCCATTTAGTTCCAACTAACTTTTCATAGTCAATGTCTCATCCAATTCATTATACTTAACCTTGCATTCTAGACTCCGCATTACTGTTTATGTCTACTCCTTATACATAACATTCCTTTGACGGAAATCTTACAAACTAATCACTTATATTCATAGGAAAGTCCTATGCGGCTCTACTGTGAAAGATGAGCTGTACTATGCTCATATCTGCGTCCACCTTGGCATGGCACAGTTTATTTTATCCTTCGATTTGGCACTCTGTGCAAACAGAACGAAAAAGAATGCGTCTCACAGAGTAACTGTGCTCTTGGGTGTGTGCATCTCCTTGCTCGTCATTCCATCACATCGAATCTCTTCGCATTTCACATTCCATTCAAATATTTATATCTACACGAGCAAACAAAGAACGGCGCATGTTTTACAGAATTACACCATTCGTAAATAAACGAGACCAGTTCTGCAAATGCCTAAGCAATTCAATTTACAATTTTGCTCTCGCTTTACTATTTATGTGCTAATTGTTTTTAATGAGTTTCTGCAAATACAATTATTCTAATTCAATTATATAAGTAATTATCAGAGTAATGCAAATTAAATGGTATATTTAAATATCACAGGTTTGCTGTATCAGGGAGAATGGTATAATTTATCTTGGCAGAATAAATGACAAGTGCTAAAAGGACAGAAAACTAGCACAATACCATTGCAGGAGCTCAGCATTTCTCTTACTGTGCTAATTTGTCTTCGTTTCAAAGAACCATTTATACTTAATTATCTGACAATGCAAATATTATGGTTGATAAAATCGGATTATATGTATACCTTCAATATCGCTTATAGGGGTTCACTACGTTAGCTCTGCATTAATACTTTGCATAAAATAAAGCTAAGTAACATGAGAAGCCAACGAAGCCGTTTAAGGATTCCATTCTAAGCGTATTGAAAATTGACAGATTGATATGCATATCTTCATTGTTCATCTCTGTGTCTTTTGCGGTTGATGTGTAAATAGTATTAAGTAGGTACAGTTAAGTACACACAAGTACAATAGACAACGTCAACTGTGTTTATTCTTTTCGTTACAATATTTATTTACATAATTAGTCACTCTTGAGCTGAAGTTCATTTCGTTTCCCATCTACGCTGTCATCCCTGTGTGTGCCCACAGTGGAGTTTTAAGGAAAGGAATTTGGAAGAAGTGCGATGCCAAGCGACGTTGCACTGAAGAGACAGATCTTCATACTCAAGTGCCAAATAAAAGTAGGACTCATTTTTGTAGTTACTTGAACTTCAACTTTCAAGGCTAAAGAAGGGAGCACGTAGAGATTTTTAGTAGTTTTTTCGGATTGGTGTGACTCTTGTCGTCTGTCTCGTCGTCGCGGTTTTCACAGCTTTGTGCGCTGACTGATTTGCACATGAAGCCATGCCAAAGGAACTCACCAATGCCAATGCAATCACAAAGTTAACAAAATGCAACGCAGTTTACCCAGCCAGGCGTACTCGCTTTGACAATTTGTATACACACAAATAACTATTTGTAAATGCTGCATTTAAATGGAATTACCCTGTACATCTACTCCCCAGTTTATCTTTACTCGGTTTATGACTTTTTCAATTGCTGTTGTGCTGTGCCAGCAGCAGACATTCACCTAATGCAAATGCAAACCCAAGAAGATGCATATAAACAAAAAACAGAGTTACTTTTGCATACAAACTGTAGATAAGGAAAAGCTTAGACTTTAAGTAGTCTCTCTGAGACAGCGATAATAATAATAATGCGCGCAACTGAAGTTGTAAGAGCGATTAGACGAAATCTACAACGACATTTATGCAATTTTTATTGCTGTCTAAATTGGCCTCGTTAACATGACCGCAATGGGTACTTTTCTACAGTCGGTGACGATAGGAGTGTTCTTCAACTGCAATTTAGGCTGCGTCTTCATTTAATGGAAATGTCAGCTTTGTGCTAATATGGAGTAGCTGAAGGGAGGCGAGGGTGTGAGGAAGATGACTCCAAAGATAAAGCTGAAAAAGACAGAGCAAACTAACGGAGTCTCAGAGGTGTTGTAATAATCACTGCCACCGAAAATCTCACACTCTGCACCCAAGCTCTGCCACAGCCACTTCCGCACCTCCCACCAGCCACACCACACTCTCTAGGCCTCCATGTGCTAAATACTCCTTTGTGCTCCTCAACGGAGGCTTAGGAGACCCACAATCACTTCTGATCTGCATATTTGATAACTCATTCATTCATTTATGCCTTACTTAAGCTTCTGCACTATTGGCTCATCATATATAAAAAATTAGATTAACCCACATCCATTAGTGGTACGTATGCCTCAGTAATAACTCCTTATCAAGATTTGGGTTTGCTACACCCGTTTATGTCTCACAACTAATATTTCTTAATGGAGAAAGTTCCTCAGGTTTCCTGTCACAAAATATATGCTAAGAGTTCACAAATTTTGGCTAATAATTAACAGGGTCTGAAAGAGTCTCGATAATTTTCATAAATAGAATTGTTGGTATTACTTTATCGTCCTTTCAACATAACGCCTAGTCTTATTTATTGCTACCAACCATAGACATTAACTTTAGTACCAATACGAATGCCACATCATAATTATTTTGTTACCTACCCAAGAAGAAGATTATTAACTCTGCGAAATATCTTGTTTACTGCATTACATAATTAAACGTAAAACGGGATATTTAACTTGTTAGTCTAAAATGTTCTGACTGCATTGCATGGTGTTTGCATTTGCACTGTGAAACCATTTTTGCATTCCTCTGTTTTGCAAATAATAGATAAATACAAGGTACAACACGTCGCTGCTCTATGCACCACATAATACATTATTTCCAATAAAACACCAGTGTTTACCAATGAATGATGACAAGTCTCACAAAACAAAGCGACTCGAAAGTAAAACCGAGGTGCGTGCCTTTTTGGTTAAGATAAGGATAAGATTAAGATTTCCTTCCGCTCTTATGCATTACTTGTTCACCAACACAACAACACAAATAGGATACAGTGCAGAATGTGCTCTGTATCACTAAAGTAGGTTCGAATATGGGAATATGAGATATTTTTCACACGTATTATCGAATAATGACAGAACATAACAGAATTGTATGCATAAGCCAATCAGTTTACATAATTCAAAGAAACCTGTACTTTGGAGACAAGTAATAGTTGATAAAAGAGTATAGGGACGTAAAGCAAAGCGTGTGAGAGCAGATTGGATTTGATTTAAACGAAGAAAACGATAATTGTGAAGAAAGGGAAATGACTATGAGTGAGGTTGAGTGAGACGTTTTTCTTTCTCACCTCACCTCAAATCAAGTCAACTCGACAAAAAATGTGAACTGAAATCACCTTTTGCATATCTCTGGTGGATTTGGTGCCAGTAGGCATTCTCTCATTACGCGATAGATATTGGGCTGTGGCAATGTCTCTACTCGAGTCACAGGATACGGAAAGGTGCGAGAGGTTCGAATGAGAAAGTGAGAAACAGATTTATTTTGCCATTTATTACAATGCAATTACTGCATTACATGCAATGCTTACGGAGATTGTGCTGCAGCTAGAAAATGCTCTGTTTGCCACAATCTAGGGATAAACAATGAGAGAGACAGACACCCAAGCCTTTTTTTGGATGCGTCCTAATTTCCATTCACTTGACACTCTGTTTCTTGCGACTGCTAATGTCAGATAATGATAGCCCACAGAAAAGTCATGTTAATAGCAGATGCTTACAAGTACTTGCCTGTGGAGCACAAGAAAACACAAGGAAACCACTAAACACAAAAATGAGACTAATCAACAGAAAAAAGATATTTAATATTTTTATTCTGCGGTTGAATCTTTCTATACAGCACCTACTTTAACTCCATTCTTCTCCGCTAACACATGCACAGTGCACACTACACCAGAAACCTCCTTACTTCATTCTTATTTACTTTTCATCCTCTCAAACTATCAAACACAAAGAAAATAGTCTAGTCAACGGTAACATAACATAGCGGATGGGGTAGCATGAGTCTTAGTCTACTTTCAATTGGAAGCAATGAAATGAGATGAGGTTGTAATTTGTAATCATTTACGTAGCCACTCCGATCACTTTATACTTCCTTCATTCTTAACATACCTTCGATATGCTTTGGCTTAAATCATATTCCAAACCAAAGAGAAATTCGTCAGTAGTTTCCATTCACAGCGATATAAATTCATACCAAATCCCATTATGAATTTTTAATGATATTTACTACAATAGTATTAGTAGCGTAGCAGAGGTAGAGAAGCTATTTAACAATTGACATGTTTATGAAGAATACAACTTTGTGTACTCAGGCAGATACGCAATGCAAATACGTGTAGATGAAAAGAACTTCCCTCAAGAATTAGCTAATGTGCTAGAGATTGTATTACAAATTAGAACATTGTACACAATTCTCGGCGAATTTCAGCCAACACAATGAAATAACAAATAATTACATTCCAATTGTCCTTAATCGCCTTGCCCGTGGCCGAATGAAACTAAACAGTTCTGTACTAATCTCTCGTAAACCTCTTCCGTCTGCTGTGTATCGAGTAGTCCCTTCATATATTATTACTGCTTCATTTCCAATTATTCTCGCTTAGAACACGATTGCTGCGACCACAGAAGAAATTAGTTATCTTACTGAGAAGGTGTGCTAGAGAAATATCTTGGGCTCAACTCTATTTATTTACAGTGTATAATAACACAGATTGAAAAATGCATATCTTCAAAAATGAACGTTTCCAATATTCCTATTTTATGGGAATGAATACCCTGTCAAAAATGGCCACGCAGAACTCTGCGGGGAAGTTCCCACTACCTACACGCAGATAATTGGCACTTTTAACTGTGTGTAGTAAACTGCAGTTATGCACCTGCGGGTTTTACCCCGCAATAATCCACAACAATTTTTTTGCTTTCTGCGCGGTTTCTTACACGCAGAAAATTGACCCTTTTACCTGCGGGTAAAAACCCACGCTTGATCAAGCGAACCAAAAAAGAATCGTAATCCATACTCTAGTTAGATTGCTACCTGCGGGTACTACTCGGCACACTTTTTACACCTCTGCTGGGATTCGAATTCCAGACCTTCCAATTTAGAGTTCAGTTATTTTACCTCTTAGCTCTTTCGGCTACTGTGATAAACTATACGATTATTTGTATGTCAACCATTATTAGGTACATTGCACTTATTTGGTTCCTTAGGCGGGTTTTATTTAGTGGTCTATATATAATTATATGAACAATATTTAATAATCTGTTGCACATGCACACAAACAGAGTGTTTCATGCTCTTATTGAGCAAGGTCATATAATTATAATTACAAAACAGTAAAAAAATATATAGGCCATAGTAAACTATTTGATATTTACTAGGGAATAAAAAAACATTTTTCCTTTTTGCTTTAGTCGTGAATACATAATGCACGTAGAGTAGTTAATGCACAGTAATTCTAAATATTAAATTGCAATGCACTAATTAAATTGGCGCAGCATATATTTCATTGCACTGTTATATCAATTTCTACAGAAAACATTATGATTTACAAGCGCTTTTAAGTGATTTTTATGACATTAAAAAACCAAAAAGCATAGCTTTTTTAAAACTTGATTTCTTGCTTTTTTATAAAAAAGCAGAAAGCAAAAAGCTGCTTCTTTATTCCTTGGATTTTTAATTACTTATAAACTGGGAAAAAACATTATAAGGAATATTATAAATATTATGGGGCAACTAGAGCATAATGTGCCAAACAGAACTATAAAGAAAGAGGGTTTCTCTAGAAAGGTAAATTATTGCCTTTTCATTTGCCTTTTCCATTATCAAAAGTTTTATTCTAGATACAAATAATTACGAATGCATCATAAGCTTTAAGATATGCTATAACTTTCATCTTTCATTATAATAGCATTACTAAAAAACCTAAAGTTTCTGATCATTAGGGCATAAAATAAGCTTCCGAAACAAATTGTCTGAATTTGATTATTTGCTTACAATTTTGCTGAAGAACTTTTACTTTGGCTAAACGCAAATAATCAATCTTTATCTTCTTTTACATTAGAAAACAATTAATGACATTGGCAAAACTTCCAGCGAAATTGGCCTAAACTTTTATCATTCCATTCTTGGTAGCAAGAGACATTTGGACAAATATTCCATAGTACTATTACGGAGAATATATTTTACAATATAGTAGAAATTAAATTGACTTTTAACGTAAATATATATCTTAAAAATTGGACTCATTCCATAATACTATTATGGAATATATTTTACAATATAGAAATTCAATTAAGTACGTTTTAACGTAATTAAGATACATCTTAAGAATTGAGCCGAGTTTGTTCTGCGTAGCGAATCCCGCGTGAAACATGCCCTTTTCGCCATGTTTCCTGCAGATAATTATCTGCATGTAATTTTATGCACAAATTCAGGCGTTCAAACAAACGCAGGTAAATTCCCGCAGGAAACCTGCATGATCCTTCGGGAACAACTCCTTTGTTCAAAATCGCGTAATTTACACGCGGTTTCTTGCGGGTAACTTCTAAGGGGGTAAGAAGAATGACACGGAGATGCAAAATACTTTTATTCTTTCTGCATTCAATCATTCTGTGCAAATGAATATCATACACCAATGCCACTTGCGGTGTTTTCACTCGTTTGCCTTTACACCAGAATATTGTCATTTCAGTAGAATTTACGTACGTACCTAGAAGTATGATAACTGTGATCATGACAGTCCAAAAAGACTCGAGTTTGCAATTTACCGTGCCTTGCACAGATATCCCTTTCTCACTTACTACGATAATTGCACCTGATTTGTTTATTTGCGTGTGAACTGAATTTCATTTTTAGTTTAATCAGATTCCTTATAAATACATGTGAGAAGATCTGCCCAAATTTCCTCTCTCTGCAAAGCCTACACTTTTTGCACGATTTGCTCGAGTCTGTATTATGTTTATTATCACATGAATGCAATAATGACAGCTAAAAGCGAGAGCTTTGACAAACAAACACAAATTATGCCTCCAAACGTCGAAAACTTGAAAACGAAGTGAATCATAATCCAAGGAGTGCAATTAAACTAATAAAGGGTCTTCCTTTACATGGTTTAGCATTCTAATTACGGTTCTTATGTAAAATAACAATTTCTTGTGGATTACAGATGAGGTGAGGGAGTGTGGAGATGCTTGTGGAGCTATGACGGAAAGCAGAGGGACAAGAGTAAGTGGGGCGACGAGCCCACCTCCGCCTACACAAACACACACGCCACCACCCAATCACAATTTCTCTACTAGAAATCTTCTTCACAGATGCCAATCAATGTCAACATTTAATAATGCCCAAATACAAAAGCAAAATGCAAATTTGAAACGAAAATCAAGCGAGAGAGATTCGATTTCAGATTCCAAGAAGACAAAGTCGGGCGATTGTTTCCTCAATAATGGAGCCAGCTCATCAGTCAATGCCAACAGCAACTTGCCAATAGAAAATACAAAAGACAGACATGAACAAATCTTGCAAAATAAAAATAAACGAAGATTTTTCTTTTTTCCTCTACCTAAGTTAGTTTTGTTTGGACTGATTTTCTATCTGAGTTTCCTCACCGACAAACTGGACGCAAATATCTTGCCACATTTTGTTCTCAGCGAAGGCCAAAGCGAAATTGTTCTGAGACTGAAGGAAGGGCCAGGCACTCCGGTGGGGAGTCTCATCTATACACTTAAGGGCTACGACAAAGACGGAGATCCCCTCACCTTCGGTCTAAGGGGACAAATTGCAAACGAACTCCTCAGAATCGAAAACCTCGGCAGAGACCAGGCACACGTCTATCTCAAAAAGGAACTCGATCGAGAGGTCAGCTCAATTTCCTTTAGCGTTCCACTTTATTATATAACTAAGTTACATTAACCTTAGCTCTGTCCTGGGTTCATCATCATGATTTTACTTCAACGATAACGAAACTCATGAAATACGAATCATTGGAATCATGCAATCAGTTTTAGCAAAACATAATTTTTCGTATCTGATTTTGCGAACTCTCACTTGGTCCAAATTGATCGTCCGAGAGTTCCAGAATTGGATATATGCTAAAAGCAATTCCATTATCCAAATTAGTACACACGCTGCCTGCCTGTTAAAATATCGTTAATAGATCCAATAAATAATGCCCAAGTATTCTGCAATTATTTATTGTCAAGCACTTATAAAAAGTAGGGATATGTAGGCCATGAGATAGTGCTGATAAAATGACTACTACCATTGAGTTTTGAGATTAAGTAGAGGTGTCGACATACAAACAAATCTAATTAATAGCTCGGATAAAATTTCCATTAAATTCAAAACATGAGTTCTCAATAAAGAGGGCATTCTTTCAAAAGGATACCGAATTTGCTGGAAGTAGGATTTCGAACAAGAACCTTTGTTGTTTGTATTTTGCTAATGTCAAAAATTACGATTTTTTAACGATGGGAAAACCGGCGAGTTGATACAGCATGAGCTTAGCCTACGACGACTGCTTTTCTAACGATAATTTGGATAATTGAGTGATGTAATGTCATTCCTGTGTCCCTGTGCTTGTGAAGTGCGCTTTTATTTGGCTTCGTCTTGTCCTTATCCTTAGCCATGAAATTACTACACTCTCACGGAATACGTATGGGAAAATATAATAATAAACATGCATACAAAATGCAAGCTTTGCAGACTAAACTGTAATCTACTAATGGAGTAGTATACCTAATACCTACGTAGCAGTACTAAAGTAAAAAAGTCAACTCTATAATATTATTATAGTTATAATTATGGTTGATGAGTTAATAGTTGTGAAGACTTGACAGATTGCAATAAGATTAGGATTAAGAAGCGTCATTGGAGTGTGCATAAGAAAACAAAAGGAAATAATATAGGGAGAGACAACAGTAAAGAGAGAAGATTGATTCAGTCGAGTAAAGTTTCCCATCGCTCTACGGAAACTGAGGGAAGCACATGGTGAAGAATGGTGATGTAATGTCTGACTGAGTTTGTATGCAAAGCACTGCTGTGGACTCACGCAATGTCAGTTCCTTCAGTTTGTTTGTTTTGACGTGCTGCAGAGAAGAACTGCTCTGCTCTGCACCCACTGCAACTACGTGTGAGAAAAAGCGTTTTCCCAAACTGAACCTTCCCAGCCATCGCCTTCTCATCTAATCTCATTTCCTTCGTTTCATTGACCAAACACACAGACCCATGTACCTCCATGTAATCCACACCATCACTCCTGTAAACAACAATGATTATTCCTGCTTCACCCTGTATTTTAATTTGGTAAATTGCATTAACATTCCAAAATCTCCGTTGAACCATGAATACACCTGTATGCGTATCATAACAGTACTGAGCAAAAGAGAGAACGTAATCAATGCAGTCAGGAGCCACTTGTGCTTACCAGTATGTGATAAATGCGGAAAGAAAAAGGCTGAGCGAGAGATTAGATTAGCGGATGATGATCTGGTTTAGTGATGTGTGTGGCGCGGTGTCAAGACGAGTCAGGATCAAAGCCGTATCCATCCAGTCTCCTTAATCTTGTGTGTGCAACTAATTCCCTTCTTTTTCCCTTCCGTCTTCCATTTCTCACATCTTTATCTCCTCTGAGCAACTCTTCTCTCACTCCACCAACCACTCATACACTGCTAATCTCGCCAATCTACAAATCCCTTATTAACTTAGAGCAGTCTTTTCACTACAGTCCAGTACCAATGATTTACCAATAGCTCAAAGACAATTCTCATGAAGTGACAAAGAGTTATTGCAATCGGTTGGGAGACCGTAGACAAAAAAGTGTTATTACATTAGCAAAATTTTTTAGTTCATTTATTTTAATCATGGCAAACAATTTTAACAGTAAAACACATTTTATTGTTAGACGGAAGATCGCATAACTATACTTAGGCATCATTTGGCTCTATGCGCGCAAACAATGCAAAATATTGTGTACATTATTTACATTATGATTGTGAAATACAAATTGGGCCGCATGAGGTCTTAAGATATCTTGAGAAGTAATGTGTGAAATAAGTGTGAAATGAAAAGAATTGAGGGTAAGGGTCGTGATCAGTCAGAATTCAGAGCATTGAGCTCCTGTGACAGTTAAGTCACGGACTTAAGGACTTTTGAATGTGACACACACCGATTGTATAATGAGGAAAGAGACAGAGGGATTAAGAGAGTCCGTGTAGCTGAGCAAAGAGGGATTGCCTCAGCCAGTGAGCAAACTAAGCAAAGCTAAGCAAAGGAAATGAGAGAATTGTAGGTTCGGTTATCTCAGCGCTTTTCTCCTGTTTCCATTGTGTTCCTCTCTCACTCGGCTGCTCTCCATTGAAATCGAAACATTCTCAAGGGAATAACCGCAGTACGTAATGCACTAACGTCTCATTGCCCTAGCTTCACATTTCATACCGCTCTACCATTAAATCACAAGTATCTTACTCATATTGCATTACACCAGAATTTGCACACATTGCTTCAAGAAAACATTTTCTCGCGAATATATGATGCTGCTATTTTAAGGAGAACTCGTTACAATAAGAAATTGCATGCAAAGAATTCCGAGAGATATTTGGCTAACATATCAAAGTGGCAGACATTAGGCATGCACAGCAAACGTGTGTCACAACAACGCAAGAGTCTCCGTTATAATGGGCTGTTCCTTGTGTCTAAATGTAAGTCTAATGTCAAAAGAAAAGAATCCACAGAAAATCCGAGAGAATCCTCCTGTCTTTTAGTCAATGAATTTACTGGGCTAAGCTTTTGAGCAATTGACACTCGGAATGAAACTAGATGGGAATGTGTGGCATTCTTTCTTTCCATATTGCGCAATAGTTTTCCGATGGGGACGCCAAGTAGACATATAGGTATTGTTGTGGGAAAATTAGGAGAGATCACAAATAACAGAAAACGGAGAGCTCGTGCACTCCAATCTAATCTGAAATGATGTCTGATGTGCACAAGGACACTTTATGCCACACTCGCATTTAACATATATCACTATTGCTACTACGACTCTTTGTCCATGCTGCATTTTGCATTTCTTGCACACTGGCAAATAGAACAGAGTGGTGGTGGATCCTGAGTGAGGTGCAACTGAAATCTCAGCAGATCGGATGCATACATCAACGAAAGCCAATCTCTCATGGATCTCATCTCCCTTGAACCCCAAAAGCACTTTTCTGCTTCCAATCCCTCTTTCTCTGATAATTTCATATTTGCCTTTGTTTTTGTTTGTCATTTTCTGCTATTTTGTCTCTTCTGTTCTTTGTCTTCGCCAAAACACTCTTAACTTTTACCGTAGGAAAACAGAAAACAATGCAGTTGTAGACTGTGCTGTTATTGGCGTCAACTTTGCAACTTTAATACAAAGATGACACGCTTGAAATACTGAATAGGCAGGAACTGCTTATTCGGTTGGTTTTGTAAACGCTGATGGATGGGCTACCTTATTACATGCACTGCAAAACAGGGACATGTGGAATACCTTTATGGTGACATGACCTGACAGTCTATGCCAAACGAGCTACGTGTTTCGTAAACAAATCAGTATTCTTCGCACAGAATTTGGAGTTTTCCAATTCTCAATAGATAGGCTGCGTCTGCAAATTTAAAACAGCAGCAACTAACCTGGGTACATTTACATTCCCTTCCACTGTACTTTAAAAAGACTTTCTCAGCTGAATTTCAATTACACCATTATGATTCTCACTGTTGCAATATTAATTAGAAATGGTTGCAACATCATTCATTATCATATAGTGTTGGTATATGTATAGATGCATACAAGCATACAATCTTAGACTAGCTTTTGTTTAGATTACTACTACGCGACAGATCGCGTTTGTTTACGTTATGATTTGTCTTTAGAAGGTACCTACTTAATGTACCAATATGAATATTGTGTTCTTGTTCTTTTTCTTACTACAATAAAGTCAGTCGTTCATTCGCATTCAATCCCTATGTATCCTCGTCTTTTACTGTTCACTCACATTTAAATCACAAGTACATACTTGCATTTACACTAATATCTCACTCTTAAAGATTTAACTTTGAGTTTATGCATATAAACATTTCATGGTAGCAGAGCGTGGTTGTCTTTAAAGTGGGATAAGCAAAGCAACGAATTCTCAACAATCGAAATCATCAGTTTTTGAGACTTGAAAGTGAGATAAACAGAGAGTGACATAAAAGTTACAAGTGACTGTAAGGATGTCTACCACTAGTGGGGCAACAGGCACTACTACGACATTGACCACATCACTGCCCAAGTTGGAAGTGGTGAAGCTAAGTGACAGCAATTATGAACAGTGGAAATTGCAAATAACATTACTACTGAAAGCTCATAAACTGTGGGAATATGTGAGCGGTGCAACAGTCAGAACGGTTTCCACCGCAGATAAGTGGGACGAAAAGGATATTCAGGCTCAGACAGTCATAGTGACATCCCTAGATGCAATGAACAGCAATTACATCTACAGTCTAACAACCGGTAAGGCTATGTTTGACAAGTTAGCTAGAATTCACTCAGACAAAAGCGCTTTGAATAAGCAACACACACTTACTAGTTTCTTAAACTATAAGTTGAAGCCTGAGCAAACCTTAGCCAATGCCCACTGTGACATAGAACGACTCACAAGAAGTTTGAACGAGATGGGAGTTGCAATTGATGAAACAACTGCAGTGACGAAACTTGTTTCAGCACTTCCAGATGAAAAGCATAACGCTTTTAAAAAGGCTTGGGACAGTGTGCCGTCCGCTTCCCAAACAATGGATAATCTTCTCTCCAGATTGAGAAAAGAAGACTTGACAGCAGTTCAAGAAAAGTTGATTGAGAAAGAGAAAGAAGAGCCTACTTCTTCAAGAGCTTTCACAGCAAAAGATTCCAATGGCAGAGATGAGCGCAAGAAGAAAATCGACGAGTTAAAGAAGAAAACTAAATGCCATTCTTGCGGAAAGGTCGGACACTGGTCACGTGAGTGCCGCAGTAAACCAAAGGGAGGAAATCCTAATCCAGAAAACAGAAGGTTTAAGCAAAATGATCGAAATGAGAAGAAAGGAAGTGAGAGGAGCGACAGGAGATATGAAAAGGAAAGTGATGATTCGTTCGGGAATGCTTTCATGATGAGTACTGAAGATAACAGTGACACTTGGTACTGTGACTCAGGCGCTTCTCAACATATCAGTGGAAATAGAGAATGGTTTTCAGTGTACACTAAGTTAGAGAAACCCAAGCCTGTGTACCTTACCAACAAGCAATCGATTGATGCAGTTGGATTTGGAAATATTCCACTCCTTGCACTGATAAATGAAAAGTGGATCGAATGTACATTGTACAATGTACTGCACATTCCTAAGGCTACTAATCTATTCTCCGAATCAGTGATGGCTAACAAAGGATATACAATTATGCGTAATTCCAAGATCACCACGTTTACTGACAAGAGAGGAAAGCCTGGACCAGAAGCATTCCAAGTAAGCAATTTGTATGTAATGAGGTTTAAGCCCTTGAACTCCAGTGCTCTTGCAACTGGAAATGGAATAAACATGCTACAGCTATGGCATGAGCGATGTGCACACATCAATTCGACCTATATTTACAATACGATTAAGAAGCAGTCAGTGCGTGGAGTTGAACTACCAGATAACAGAGAAGAGCAAAAGCTTTGTCAGCCCTGGCAAGAAGGCAAGCAGGCAAGATTACCCCATCCAGTGAAAGAGCAGAAGAGGCAAACTGTACCAGGAGAGATGGCTCATGCAGACTTGTCGGGTAAAATGCCCATGCAATCATTAGGTGGGTCCCTTTACTTTCTTTTAATCAAAGATGACGCAACTGGGTTCCGTGTCGCATACTTTCTTAAAGAAAAGAGTCAGACAGTTGAATGCGTAAAAGCATACATAGAACTCATGAAAAACCAGACAGGGAAAATGATAAAGGCATTCCACTCTGATAACGGGACAGAGTTTGTAAATGAGAAACTCAACAGCTATTTTGAGAAGAATGGAATTATCCATGAGAAATCTGCTCCCTATTCTCCTCAATCAAATGGAAAGATTGAAAGAGAAATGAGAACGATTAAAGAATCAGCAAGAGCAATGATGTTGAACTACAAAGTCCCTGACATATTATGGGCTGAAGCAGTAGCTACTTCGGTGTACGTTCATAATAGAATGCTAGACAAGCAAAGCACAGAAATTACTGCATTTGAGCAAATATTTCAGAGAAAACCGGATATTTCGCACCTTAGAATCTTTGGATGCACTGCCTATGCACACATTCACGAAAGCAAGAGAACGGTGTGGCAGGCCAAGGCTAAGCAATATATCTTAGTAGGTTACGAAGGCGTCTCAGATAACTATCGGCTTTATGACAGAGAGACAAGAAAGATTATCGTAGCAAGAAATGTTAGATTTCAAGAACAGAGAGAGAGCTCCAACAGTAGTGATTCAGAGGCTAAAGCAGAGAACAGCCAAAACAATCCCGTAACACTTGAAGAAGTTTATGCAAAGAGCGACGCAGAAGATGCCGATGGAACAATCAATGTGTCAGCAGTTGAAGAAAATGAAGTGTTTACAGCTGGACCTCCATCTCCAAGGTTCAATCTACGTGACAGAACAACACTCAGACAACCAGATCGTTACCAAGCACATATGATGAGAACAATAATCGAGCCAAACACTTTCGAGCAAGCAATGAGTTCTCCACAAGCAGCAAAGTGGACGGAAGCAATGACAGAAGAGATAAAAAGTCACAAAGATAATAACTCATGGGATTTGGTTCCCAGACCTCGAAATGTAAGAATACTGGAGACTCGCTGGGTGTACAAAATTAAGTACAACAAGAAAGGAGAGATCGTGAGATTCAAAGCCAGACTTGTCGTAAAGGGTTATAAACAAAAATATGGAATTGATTACGACGAGACCTACGCTTCAGTTTGTCGCTACGAATCTATTCGACTGGTGTTGGCAATTGCTGCATTCATGAAGTATCATGTTGGACAATGTGATGTCAAGACAGCCTACCTACATGGACAGATCGAGGTGACACTATATATTTGGCAGCCAAAAGGATTTGAGCAAGATGAGAACTCTGTTTGTTTATTAAACAAGAGTATCTATGGACTCAAGCAAGCACCTCGCATTTGGAATAGTAAACTGAAATCCTTCTTCAATGAATATCAGTTTCAAGAAACAACAAGCGACCCTTGTGTTTTTGTCGGCTACATAAATCAGGCCATAATGTACATCGTAGTATATGTAGATGATATCCTGATCATTTCTCCGAACCCTAAAGACATAGAGAAAATGATAGGTTACTTGCAAAATAACTTTGAGATTACAAGTGCGTACCCTTGCTCGTTCGTTGGGTTTGATATACTGATATATGAAGACCACAGCATTTACATTGGACAAGAAAGATATGTTGAAGAACTCTTGGAGAAATACAATATGAAAAATTGTAATGCTTTGTCCGTACCGATGCAGCCTAACCAAGAACTGATTAGAGCAGAAGAATGTGATACGACTTATCCATTCCCACAATTAATAGGAGCCCTCTTGTTTCTCGCACGGTTAACTAGACCAGATATTGCCTATGCAGTAGTCAAATTGTCACAATTTGTTAACTACTATGACGAAACCCACTGGGAAGCAGCTAAGAAGATATTGCAATATCTAAAAGGTACAACAGACTTAGGTTTGTTATACGAAAGTGGATCAGATCTATATCTTTCTGGATATACAGACTCAGACTATGCAAGAGACCAAATTGGTCGCAAATCTGTCAGCGGATTTGCATTCTATATTGGTGATAGCTTAATTACTTGGTCAAGTCAAAAGCAACCTATAGTTACATGCTCGTCAACAGAAGCTGAGTACGTAGCACTATCAACAGCCTCTCGAGAGGCTGTATGGCTAAGAAAACACATTGGAGAACTCAAACTGAAATCTGAGAAGCCTTGCATAATCTATGTGGATAATCAGAGTGCAATAAAACTTGCCAGCAACCCAGAGTTCCACAAGAGAACAAAACATATCGATGTCAGGTACCACCACATAAGGGAGCTAATAGCAGATAACAAAGTGGCTGTGGAGTATATACCGACAAAGGAACAGAAAGCAGATATACTCACCAAGCCTTTGATCAAGTCTTCTCACGAGGAAATGATTTCCAACCTTGGATTGAAGACTCCAACAGAGAAGGTTGCTAGAGAGAGAGAAAAATACGAGATGAAAAAAAAGCCAGTAGTAAGCACTTTTTCATATATTCTGATGTGTATGATTTACATATTTGGAATACTCATAAAAGTCACAGGAGGAGTCACTACACAAAACAGTCAACCAGTACTGTGGAGGGCAAGTGACATACCTGTCACTTCTGGCTATAATGAATTTCACCTTTTGATCAAATTCCAATCTCCTTGCGAAATCTTAACCAATGAAACGGTACATGCAGATTTATTGGAGACTAATAAAGTAAAGTGTAAAGAACTGTATAAAGAATACTTTATTAGCGAAATGGAATTAATGTGCCCGATTGGTGATTTTACCGAAGTTTCAGAAAGACACAAGCGAGCAATATTTACTTTAACATTGCTTGTAATATTCCTAGTCGGTGTTGTATCTACTGTGGGATTAGGCGTGTCTGGAACTACAACAGGATCTGTTGCATTGTCAAGATTAAAAACTGTACAAGAACAACTAGCTGAGCAAGAAGTCAAACTAGAACTAAAAACTAAAGAGCTTAAGTTGGCAGAGCGAGCCATTGAAAAGTTAAAGAATGAAATGAGTAGCATGGGACTTCGTGTGAGCAAATTGGATAATGACTATCAACAACTGAAGTATAAACAGACTGGTTCAATATATGCGATATCATATATCACCACACGATTACTGATGGCAAATCAAATACTTAAAGAAACACGGAGGCAATGGAAAGATAAAAAGTTATATGCTCCGTTCTTCGACTATCTAAATTACACTCTCCCATGTAAAGACGCTTGTCCTTTGAAATTTGCAATAGGGAAGAATTGTAAGCTTTCGTACGACAGAAGCAAACTGTACATGCATTTCTACACTCCAGTCATAAATGCTGATTTACAGCTAGTTGAAGCGGATCCCTTTGACCTTCTACATCAAACGGAAAATTCAACTTGTAAAATTTCTTATAGTGGACCGACCAACGCCATTCTATCTACTGAATACGATTGTGTCTACGGGGTTAATGTACAAAAGACGAATTTGATACTTGCGCCAGCTGAAAAATGCAAGTCTGCTTCTTCCTTACCTACATCGACAAAATACTTCACATTGGAAAAATGCAATCCGAGACATGAGAACGATGAATGGGATTATGTGCAAATAAAGCCCTATCATGGTTATAATCACATTTACTGTTTAGGAAATAACATCTCAATTGGATCTATGCAGCAAAAATGCCCAAATCAAACATTCCTACTTCCGTGGAATGCAGATTTCAAGATCAACGGAAACTACTATAAAGGAGGCGAATTTAGGGTGAATTATCACGAAGAAATCGATCCCTTGTTCACATTGAAGACAAACTGGATTTTGCAGCCGAAAATCCATATGGACGAAATTCTTCAAAGCAATTCTCCTTCTATTAGAGATAAGAAAGATGAAGCTGAAAATAATACAACAGTTCACTGGATCATTGGTGCAAATTGCATTGTTTTGGCTTTAGTAGTTATTGCTTTAATGTTTGGTGTGTATTACTTTTATAAGCTGAAAAAGGCTAAGTTAGCAGTTCCGACCTCGAACTTGTAAGTCAAGATTGAGAGGGGATGTTGGTATATGTATAGATGCATACAAGCATACAATCTTAGACTAGCTTTTGTTTAGATTACTACTACGCGACAGATCGCGTTTGTTTACGTTATGATTTGTCTTTAGAAGGTACCTACTTAATGTACCAATATGAATATTGTGTTCTTGTTCTTTTTCTTACTACAATAAAGTCAGTCGTTCATTCGCATTCAATCCCTATGTATCCTCGTCTTTTACTGTTCACTCACATTTAAATCACAAGTACATACTTGCATTTACACTAATATCTCACTCTTAAAGATTTAACTTTGAGTTTATGCATATAAACATTTCATATAGCAGGTATCTGCTGTCTCAAATGGCAAATAAAGTTACCTATAGGACAACATGTACGATGTACCATATATCGATTACAGAAGAGTGCTTTTGGAACTTGGACTGTGAACACATGTTATAAGAGTACGAAAGCGAGTTTACTACAAGTTGAGCTAGGTTTAATTGAATTTCTACACGGAGTTGACTAGAAAGATACTTGTCAAGATAGAAAAAGAGCAGAATGCTTCGAAAGGCGGAATAACCAGAACAGAAATGACACACAAGAATTCAAGAACAAGAGTTGTGTTAGGTAAGTGTAGAGGTTGAGGGATAGGCACGTAAATTAGCAGACTAAGTTGTGTGTAATGTCTAGGCTACCCGCAATAATGATAGGAGATGATTTTATGATGATGAACGCAGAAGATTTAATCTACAAACAGTTATGCGTCCATTTACAAGTGCATTAAGATTACATTGTTGTGGCATCATTAATCTGACTTCTTCATTCTTTTGGTCTTTACAGGTGGAAGACGAGTACATGCTCATAGTTACACTTACCGATGGTAAGCAACAATTAATTCCACTTTTTAGAATGCTTCAAATACCCAATTAATGGCAAATCGCAATAAGGAAATGGACAATTCATTTAGACAAATATTTGCTAAACATTTCCTTCGTTTGATTTGTGACTTGCAGGGAAATTATCAGAACCGGTGTCTCAGTCTCTTCTTCTCCTCATCGAAGATACAAATGATAATTCGTAAGAAATTCAATTAGCAGAGTTATCTGGTGTAAAACATTTGAAGGGTTTTCAATTTTATGATGATGTTTATTTGATTTTGCCATTTGTGATAGACCGATATTCAAACCTTATCAAACGACTATAAAAGTTCCTGAGAACGGACCCGTTCCACAGGTATTGGCGCAGTTGGAGGCTGAGGATAGAGACGAAGGTCCCTATGGACAGGTATATTCAAAAATGAACATGCTCACTGACAATGCAAGATAAAGATCGTAATAGTGGCTATTAATATACAGGGGTATTATTACTTTCATAAAAAACTTGTTTGGGATTGCAATTAGTAAGTTTGTTGTGGTGTGCATTCAGGTTGTTTACAAACTGCAAACGGAACCTGGGGATGAAGACCTTTTCAGCATTAGTCGCGTTAACGGACAAGGCGTTATAAAACTAATGAAATCCCTTGATTACGAAAAAAAGTTTCTGCATCAGGTTCGTGTCCTCGCTTTGGATCGAGCTGAAACTGAAGCTCAGGTAGGAAATGGTCGATACTCTGTCAGAGAATATTTATCTCTTTCCCATGCAATTCTCATACTAATCACCAACTTCTTTTTCTTGTACACCAAATAAACATTTGGCAATTAATATTTCAGATAAATACTGCTACTGCTGCAATTGTTATTGAAGTGAAAGATGTTGCTGACGTTGGACCAGGTAATAAGCATACTAACTACTACATAGTTACACTTGTCTGTACTTGTGAGAGTATTTTGGAATTTTGGGTTTGATGTACTTGCAGAATTTGTCTCTGCACCTCCGGTGACTCGTTTGCGAGAGGATACTCCTGTGGCCGCCTTCGTCCTGCAAGGTAACATCTATAGACGATTTAGAATATCTATATAGTAAAGGAGCGTAATTGGGTTGCCGGAAAGGGTGGGCTGTGGAATTGGGTGACCACAATTAAATTGTGATTTACGTGTGCAGTGAGAGCGATCGACGGAGACAGAGGAATAAACAACCCAATAAGCTACAGTCTGCTGAATGAAAATGATGTATTTGGAGTGGACTCTCAGTCTGGGATCGTCTTTACAAAGACGACGCTTGACCGCGAGAATGCCCGAGGAGGATCCTATATTCTTCAAATTGCGGTCAGTAAACATCATTCGAGTTTCTTACCTTGATTCAATAATACATTTACGCAGAACTAGAACTCAATCAGTATCTGACTAAGAGGAAAATTCATTGCGAACCGCAAAATAGAGAAATGCATTTTGACATCTGTTCTCTTTCTTTGTGTCGATTGGATTTGAGTAGGCCACGGAGCAAAACAGTAAAGTGACCCCACGACCGTCCGCAACCACGGAATGCACAGTAATCATCACTGACATTGACGACGAAAAGCCCAACTTCAGAAGTTCTGCCTACTTGGCTGAGATCGTTGAAAACAGTCCCACGGACGTCCCCGTTACCTTTCTTGGCGACTCCATCCCCGAGTGCCACGATCACGACCTGGTAAACACTTTCTGTCACTCATTTACCACCCAACTACTGAAAATATGACACAAATCTAATTAAATGCATAGAAAACGTGTAGAATTAATTAACTCGTAATAATAATGAAGGGACTGAACGGAACTTTCCGTTTAACAACTGAAGGCGACGGAGGAGTCTTTGAAGTCACACCTTCCCAAGGAATCAATCAAGTCTCCTTCCTCATTCGAGTCAAAAATCCTTCACGCCTCGACTACGAAAGACTGAAAGGTACTCCTCACAGAAACAACTCACGAGTGATCCGCACTTCCAACACACCTTTCTATTTTCATTAATTGACGAATGATCACTCAAACATAATTGGCTATTATAATTGCGTTCAAGGAATTCATGCACGGCTTTTTTATTATTTTGCAGTCATTAATTTTAGTTTGGTGGCCGAATCCATGTCTGGAGACAAAAGATCCAAAGTTCCCGTCACTGTGCTCATTCGAGATGTCAATGACATGAGTGAGTGTCCCTTATTTCATTTCTAAATTAGTCCCTGTGAAAAGTATGTAAAGTGTGAATTTCTTTGCAGCCCCAGAATTCGAGAAAGATGTGTACGAAGTTTATTTGACGGAGAATGCCCCTCCTGGCTCAACGGTTGTCCGAATTAAAGCCACGGACAAGGACTCTGGCATTTTCGGAACTGATGGCATTCGATACACGTCTTTAACAGGATCCATAGCAAACGAGTACTGCATTCATTAGCAATTTCAATGCCCTAATCTATCACCATTTGACTATGCAATTGCAATTAATCTATTTTGTACTTAGACTTAATTTGGATCCAAATACGGGCGTTATCACTACAAAAGCGGTGGAGAAGAGTTTACTGGATCGAGAGCTGAGCTCAGTGTACTACCTCACTATAGAAGCACAGGACAATGGCGGTCGTGGAAATAGGTTTGTTTCTTCAAAAACTAGTCTAGAAAATATTAGGGTAAAGTAGAGCAACAAATCAGAAATTCAACTAAGGATTCATAGAAAAGCTCAGAATTTCAGTAAATAGTAAATACTAATAAATACAAGCTACTTGGTCTGCACAATACCAGACAAGCTATTTGATTTATATGTTGTAACAGGAGGAATGGAATTTGATTTTACTTTTACGAAACTTTTAGCATTGTATGTATTGCTGTTGTAGTGTATGGGTTCAATCAGTATACTAAAGGGAAATGAGTTTTCATAGTTGCCAACCGTAACTTTTGTGTTGCGTAAACTTTGCTGGTTATAAGTGCTGAAGTTGAGTGTCTAATAAAATAAAAGTATCTCCTTATTTGATCCAAACAGAAACACAGTTCCACTTATTTTGAATTTACTGGACGAAAACGACGAAAAGTAAGTTCTTTGGCAATTATACACAACTCTATTGATTCGAATTGTTACTTGTCTTGCACACTAACACCACCCGAGGTCTGGGTGCTTGTCCTCTGTACATGTGTGTGGTTTCTTCGGAACGAGACAAGAAACTTAAGCTTTCCTACTTATAATTGGCTTAATTAGTTCCTAAGAACCAGTTTGTCTCTAATGAGTTCACTGCTTTTCGATTATGTAGGCCCATGTTTTTCCAGTCTCGCTACGAAGCCCGGCTTTTAGAAAACGATAAGGAATTCGTGTCTCCTCTTCGCATTCAGGCTCGTGACAACGATTTGAAAGGTAACTGAACTTTTAAGCTAACGTCTGAAACGAGAAAGTGGGTGGGGATGCTAAAAGCGTCTATTAAAGTCGACTTTTATAGATAGTATAGTAGCTGTTAGTGTTAAAGTTGAGTTCTCCGATTGGGCATCACTTATCGGAGAAATTAATGAATGGAATGGTTGATGAATCTCAGGAACTCCTAACAGCGAAGTGCACTACTCGATCGTGGCGGGGAACGAGGAGGGTTGGTTGGAAGTGGACCATTTGTCAGGAAGAGTGAAAGTACTGAATCCAATTGACTTTGAGAAACTGCCGAAGAGCAAGTCGAACAGCAACACGAAGAGACTGAACATGACGCTGAGGGCCAATGACGCCGGAACCCCGCCGCAGTTCTCCTTCAGCTTCCTCACCGTCTTTGTCACCGACACCAACGACAACCGAGTAAGATACCTGAGAACTACTTTAAGCTCATGCTATATACTCCTCGGAGACATATCAACCGGTGTTTTAGTACTTTATGAGACCTACATCGGAACTATTATGTTCTTTGTGCTTACAGCCCGTGTTTGCCAAGTCGCTGTACCAGAAACTGTTACGCGAGGACACTCCGGGAGGAACGCACATCGTTCAAGTGGAGGCGACAGATGATGACGGCTCTTCGCCCTTTAACAAAGTCTTCTACCGCATCGAGCGAGGAGCCCAAGACAAATTCCTCATCGATTCGGAGACGGGTACCGTGAGACTCGCTCCGGGAGCCGTCTTGGATTACAACGAAAAGTCCGTCCACATGTTGGAGGTCGTCGCTCTCGACGGAGGAGGCAAACGGAGCGAGACTGTCTGCATGCTCAACATCACTCTCATTGATGTCAACAATAAAGGTGCGCTCTACGTTATCTGCGTAGCTGTGCAGGAACACTGCTCTGAAATATGAGACTCCGTAACTACTGAATGTGTTTTATAGGAAGTAGAGCGAAAAGCCAAGTGATAATTGTAATAATGTTTTGTTTGTCTGGTGGCAGTTCCCCGGTTCGTCTTCAATGACATCGAAGGGGATACAAATGTGGGGATTTACCACGGGAATGTGATGGAGAATTCTCCAAAGGGCCACTACATTACTCAGATCCGGGCGAGTGACCCAGATTCCAAACCCGTCCTCCGCTACGGAATCGACTTCAACAAGTCGGAGGCAAGAAACGAGAACGGACGTGTTCTCAAGGAAATTGATCTCTCCGCTCTCTTCGAACTGGACCCCGTACAAGGCATCCTCACCGTCGGAGGCAACTTGGACAGGGAACTCATGGAAACAGTCCGACTCAGTCTGGCAGTCGAAGATGTGGCCGCAGAGAACGGACGTCAAATGGCACACACCACCCTCATTATACGAATCGAAGATGAAAATGACAACGAGTAACTCAGTCTTTCTTTTGCTTTTCCTCCTCCTCTTTCGCTTTCTCCGCACTGACTCGTAGCTTACTGAATGCCTTTCATTTATGATAGACCGACTTTTTCTCGGAGTTCCTACTTCGGCTCGATACCTGAGAACTCAAAGGACGGGACGGTGGTGTTGGCTGTCAGGGCTGACGACGCGGACTTGGAGCGATCCATCAAGTACTCCTTGCTGCCGAGGAAGGACGACAAGGACCGGGGAGCATTTCCCTTGAGAATCGATCCTGAAACGGGAGCAGTCGAAGTTTTTGCCAAGATTGATAGGGAAACGAGAGATTGGATCAACTTTACTGTCGTCGCTGAAGACTCCGGAACTGTTCCTAAAAAGAGACACTCCAAAGTACAAGTGGCTGTTCGAGTCATCGACGAAAACGACAACAATGTAATCTCATTTTATTCATACACAATTGATAAGGAAGTCTACGCGATCGCGCTCTTCTTTATCAGAACTAGTATAGTAGCTCAACTGTATAGTAGACTCAAATTGCCAACCAACTATTATCATGCAGCAAAGGTTGAGACACTAGACGAAATTTCAGACATAAAGCATATCTTCAGTTTTAATAGAGAATAATATTTCAATCATTTCTAATAATAAATAAAATGATAGAATAGAAAGGCTTATGAAAATGATACCCCTGGGTTGGAAAGGAAGTTGAAAGAGTTGTTTGTATGCATGTAGCCCGTATTCATTGATGCCGTTTCGAATATAACGGTGAAAGAAGACGCCGCTGTTGGGACGGTGGTAGCCAAAGTGGAGGCAAGGGATTCGGATGCGGGGGCCTTCGGGAAGATTACCTATTTACTAGACAGGAAGTCCTCTTTGGGAAAGTTCGTGATTGACCCCGACTCGGGCCTTATTCGAGTAGCGGAACCTCTGGACAGGGAAGAACAGGCAACCTACGCTCTCGTTGTCCAGGCCTGGGACAACTTTCGCTTCGGCTACGCCACTGGCGAAAGTCGGAACGCTTTCAAACAAATTCAGGTAACTTATTTCACATGCAATATGCCCAACCAAATAGATATTCCTTGAAAAGTAGTGATAACATTGAATGCCTGCAGGTGATTCTGCTGGACACGAACGACATGTCTCCAGTGTTCGTGGAGGACGAGACGCGAGACCCCACGGCCTGTCACTCGGTGACTGAATTCCACGAAGACGTGATAATGACGATCCGAGGAATGGACGAGGACGACAACGAGACTCCCAACGGCTGGGTCTCCTTCAAGATCATTGCTGGCAACGAACTGAACCTGTTCAAACTGGACCAGGGCAAGAACACGGCGAAAGTGGTGCCCGCACGGCCGCTGAAGGGTTTCTATGGCAACTACACGCTCCGAATTCTGCTCCAGGACGGTGGCACCTCGCCAAACAAAGTCGCCAAGTCCTTCAACATCTGCATCACCGACTACAACGACAACAAGTAGTTCTCTCTCCCTAATCTCATCGCTTTCTCCCATATTTCCAGTCGACTGACTAGACTCAGACATTTCCTTTGTTCCCTATGTCTGCCTTTCATCCACTCCTCTCTCCCAACCACTCCAGCAGTCAACAAATCTCAGCCATTAAAGCCAAAGCTATTCATTAGAATTCTAATTAACTTTCTCCAATGTTGTTCCACATCTGTTCTCTAAATGCTGGATTAATTTTCTATTCCACAGACCCAGATTCATTAATCCTGCTCAGAACTTCACTATAAAGGTTCCGGAGGTAAGTTCGCGACAAGCCTACGCATTTTTCTTTGACGTAGTCACAGTTTTTCCATTGTGACCCTTATTCCAAGCAGAAACAATTCTATTGCCAAGTCTGATCCCAGAAAATCTAATATTTCAATCTCTTTTCAGAACACCACGGTTGGCTCTTCCATCATCCAAGTCAGGGCTATAGGTAAGAACTTTATTATTCACAAATACTCGCTTTTCAAGTCGCATTAGGAATTCCGGTATTTGTAGTGTAGTCACGATTCCGAGAATTTACTTTCTCTCTTTATGGTCGCCATTCTCATTATGACAACTTTACTCATTCTTTTCTGCGAATGCACCTACCTAGTAGTGTTGCCTTTGACTTTCAGAAAGCCAAGGGCGTGCATTTAGAATCTTTTGAATCGAGTGGAATTCAACCAGCATGGCATTCTGTTTTTGACAATTTCAGATTCGGATATTGGACAAAACGGTGTGGTGCGATATAAATTTCGGGAAGATCTCTCAGGGCATTCTGACACCTTCTACATCAACTCAACCACGGGAGTCATTTCCCTCGGCAAGCTTCTAGACAGGGAGAAGCAGAAAATTTATCACGTATGTAAACTACTTACCTATTTTCCTATTCCTTCTACAAAATACTTTCGTTAACATACCAACATCTATGTTAATACTAGAGCAATTGTGCCCTGTCCTCGTAAATGATTTATGTGTACTTTAAGGAAGTCATTCGTTTGTTTTTATAGATCCGTGTTGAGGCCTACGATCTTGGAATTCCTACTCCCTTGTCGTCGGAACTGGACTTGACAATTCTAGTGAAAAATGTTGATGACCACCGGCCGGTTTTCGTGCAAGCCACTTTTGTAACAAATCTTACGGGTAAATAACATAAAAAATAGTTTTAGACAGGCAACTGGTTTTGTGCAAATATTTTATTTTATTTCCGTGTTTGTTTATGTACCATAGAAGAGTAATTTATCAATTGGAAAGGTATATAAAACTGAAAAGAGTTCAATGTCAGTCTAGAGGATAAATAGTTATTTGGAGTTGGAGTATTTATTTACAGATGACTTTAAAGTGTGTGTCCTGACAAAGATTAATTTCTTTGTTTGCTAAAAATAGAAAACATCAGCCCTGGGAAGGAATTTGTCCAACTGCCCCCCACTATTGATCGGGACGATGAGGATGAAGAAGAAAGAAAGACGATTCAAGTGTGCTACTTTATTCTGCCAGATAATCGGAATTCGAGCGAACTGTTTGTCGTGGACCCTCTGAAGCACATACTGACGACCAAAATGAGACTGGATCGGGAAAAACAAACAAATCACTCACTCACAATAATGGCAACAGAAAATTGCCTTCTTGAAGGAAAGACTGGAGTGGTGGACAAACAGAGTTTGCTCACCGTCCTTGTCAATGTGATTGATGTCAATGATAACGCGTAAGTAAAGCAATCCGTTTTCTTTTCTCTCCTCTGCTGGCGCAATCCAGCCTCCACTCACACAAATCACAGAAACATCATGCAGGAATAGCTAAAACTGTGCTTGCATGCATACAGTCAGGAGAAGATGAACTAAAAAGTAGACACACACATTTTACAATTGTTCACTCATACTTACAAAGGTTTCTAACTGCGATTTGTTTAACTTTGAAGGCCACGCTTCAGCCGGAAGGTTTTCACTGGAGGAGTGTCAACAAGTACGGACTACGGCTCCGAGTTCATGCGGGTGACTGCGACGGATGCAGACAGTGCGGGCCCCAACTCGAAACTGAAGTACTACATCATGCACCCCATCACCATGTCCCTGTCCGAAGGCCTCAGTCACCTCATCAACAACGACAACCCGCTTTTCAACATTGATCCTGGCAGCGGGGCGATTTCCCTTGCCTTTGACCCCCAGCCAGACATGAAGGGCCACTTCATCCTGAACCTGGGCGTGAACGACAGCTTCGGACTGAGCGACAAGGCGAAGGCCTTCATCTACCTGCTGCGCGAAGACCAAAAAGTGAAGATCGTGGTGCGCATGAGTCCCGTGGAGGTGCGGCAACAGGTGGAGGTCTTCACGCGCACGCTCAGCAACGTGACCGGAGTGATCGTGAACGTGGACGAGAACTTCAAGTACCACGAGAACCGCGACGGCTCCGTGGACAAAACCAAGACTGACTTCTACGTCCACCTCGTCCACCCAGAGAAGAACGCCGTCTTCGAAGTGGACCAAGTACTCAAACTCATCGACCTCAACATCGAGGAACTCGACGACCTCTTCAAGGACTTTAACGTCCTCGACACCCAGGCCTCCACCTACACCACCCTCGCAGCCAAGGGACACGAAGACGCCAGGAACCTCTTCCTCGTCTACGCCTCCGGCACCGCCCTCTTCCTCGCACTCCTCCTCCTCGTCGTCATCTCCCTCTGCTTCGCACAGAGAGCCAAGTACCAACGACAACTCAAGGCCGCCACCGCCAATGCCTACGGTACGCATCTACCCGCCCCACCCCCCATACAGTAGGCACCCATGCACACACCCGCTCATCTCCGCCTCTGGGGACACAGACCCCCTTCCGGGGAGGGAAGGCGTGGTCAGGGATTGTCTCACAGAGGCGGAGGTGGAGCCAAGGGCTCCCGGCCTCGCTTTCTGTCAAATTGAAGACATTTCTAGGCGCTACACAGACTGCCGGAACTTTTGACAGGAAACTCGGCTGGAGTGACTTTCTGGCAACAAACCACAACACATTCATTGTGTTTGGTGTTCATACTGTACCTACGAGAACACATTACTTTCTATTGGAGGGCATTAATCCAGTATAGCAGTTGAGGCCTCTAGAAGGCATCCTAAATGGGTTGTCCCACTAAAACATAATTGCAGAATAACCTTCTCCTCCAGCAATTGGAAGCAATAGGACTGCTTTGTCCATTTTATTATTGGAACACACTCCATGTATAATGCAATGTATAATGCAATGGATTCCTTTGATACGTAGACATTGGAGCACTTGACTCGTGTCTCGTGCTATTGTGTAGACAATGCAGAGTAGATAATAGAATCATAAAGCGAAGTAAAGTAAAGTAATTCCCATTTTTGCTCCTAGGCTCCAACTCGACAATCATTCCACGCTCTGGCAATGTGCCGAATACAAATGTGCACAGTGTTGAAGGGTCAAATCCCATTTGGATGCAAGCTTATCATAATAATTGGTACAAAGAAGATTCGCTCAGGTAGTAAGTGCCCAAGAAATTCATTTTGTTCAAATTCCTTTATTCATGTTACATAAAGATACTTTACTCTTACTCTATTTGCACTCAAACGCTCCTCCAACCAACTTCCCTGCATCCCATCAAAATCCTCTCTTCAGGTGCTCACCTAAACGAAAAATGCATGCACTTTGTACATAATAATGTGAGCCCTCACCCGTAGTAGTACACCCAATGGCGGAATATGGAATTCTACTCCAATTTGCTCCAGATGGGCGAATGGGACCAAAAGAGCCATTTCCGCCGTAGTAAACTGCATGTAGAAATTGCCTGTAGAAGGACAAGTGAAAAGCATGTTCTGTAGTTAACGAATGTAGCATTTGTATGGTAAATAGCCAGTGGGGTCATAATACTAAGAAAAGGATGCTAATGGTTGTGGGACTTGTTCTTCTTCACTTCACTCCTCTCTGTTATTGTTTCACACACACTAAAACTAACTGACTCCAACTCCAACTGCTATATAGAGCACTTTCTATTGTGTGGTTAGGAGCACTAGTCCAAAAGATATTTAGAGTCTTGTGCAACGGAATGGAACCGGATATGTGATTGCATTTGGAATGAAATGCCCGCTTGCTTGGCTTGTTAACATCTTTTTTCTGTTTGATACAACGTCCGCCTTTGATTCCCTTTTACAGCGAAAACTCTGACTCTAGAGATTCCCTGGATGAAAACGCAATAGCCACGGAGTCCGCCTCACCTCCGTCGTCCCACATGAGGAGCTTCGTCGGCTCAGACGCCGAACTCACACGGAGAAACGACTTGAACAGAACCTTCCACAGAAATCTCATGTACCACAACCACAACAATCGTCTCGACACCAACGGATCCTGCCTCATCCTCAAGAAACACCTAGAAACGACTGAACTCTAGAATTCACTCTCTGCAGTGAATCACTTCTTCCCTACCCATACTAAATACTATTAACTAACCTTCCGTTTCTTCATTACGTCACCCCATATCTAAATATAGTCCACGCATCTCCTAACGACTTGTCGAGACTACTCCATCCAACCCAACGACTACAACCGCAACCTTCAAATGGAAAATTGCCACACTACTCATTATTCCTACAATCTTAATTTACGACCATCTTTTTACGTATACCATAAGTACACTCTTATGTACCTTGTATTCTAAGCCATAAGTTTTCCTACTAGTAATTACCATACTGTAAGGTGGAAAACTAATTAAATGTGTGTTATAATTTTGTAAGATAATATATGTCAAAGTATGCTTGCACATTGTTTTAAACTATGTATCATATTCTATATAGTATTTTGTACCATAATACCCCCGTTGTATTAACCCAATCTATTGTTCTTAGTCTCTTGTGTATAACCACTTAATTTACAGGCCTTCTATTCATATCACGCGTTGCCTATGCGCTTCCGTCCTATGAGTTTTTGAGCTAACATGTTCATAGATAGCCATAAAAATAAACATCGATGCTACAATAGAATAAAAATAAATTGAATTGACTACTCCTTTGTGCTAATGCGGAAATTGGGCTATTGCCTTCATATCGTGTTTACAGGCTTCCACCTTTACATGTAGTGGGAAGTACCAATAATGGGAAGCTACCATTATCAAGCCAGGTCCTACTTGTCACCTTAATTGCATCGTCCAGCTACAAAGAATGACTTAAAAAGTGTATGCTCAATACCTACAATTGAATTTCACTAGTTTTTACTCCATGCTTAGGAAGATACTTCATAGAAATACTCTTTCTGTCAGTTTATCTCTCTTTCTCTCTGCCTGTGTGCGGTGCAACACATAGGAACGGATATCCCTTTAAAGAGTCTTAGCAGGAAATTTCGTCCTTAAAAACGGAACCAACAGGTCAATAGGTCAGTGTTATAATTCACTTAGAGGTCAAACACTTTTTAAACTACTGTGAGCCCTGCTATTTTAATAGATGTGGAATCCACCACGTGTTTACGCAATAGATTCCCTTAAAGAAATTTTGAAAAACATTCCAGCTTTTATTCCTGAGGCTCTTGATTAACAATTTGCAGGTAATCTATTATTTAACTCTTTGAGCAGTGTACATCTTGCGATACTTGTTTATGCTGACTGTTGGACGGATATTTCCCTGGTGTACTAGAGAAAGGAGAAAGCATGCGGTGAAAGGTCGGAAATTGGAATCTTGGAATATGGCAAGTTGAGGTGACAGCATTGGACAGGAGACGAGTTAGCTGACTACCTATGTATGTACACGTTTCTCGATGATGGATGTCGTCCGCTATCGCTGCGTCGTAAAAGGCTATTGCTTGTGTTTGTCGCATTTGTTAACAATTTAGCATGTTGGGCCGGGCACTTAATTCTGACCTAAGTAAGTGCTACTGCGTTGTTCTGTCTGACAGTCGACGGAATGAGCTGCACGCGAAAGACATTAAATTATAGCTTTCTGCATTTCCATTCTATCCTTCCATACACTCTGCCCATACTATGCTCTTCATCTACATTCAACACTTTATTATTAGCAATCCTCAGCTAAGTCCGCATGGCATTAATACCTAACGACACTATAAGAGTAGTGCACATGAATAGGAATAGTTTCTGTAGGCTTAAATTACAGTGAACAGAGCATAGAGTAATAATATACCTATTTCAGTATAGATACAGATATATTCCACAATGCCACATTAGCATTTGGTTCTGGAATAACGAACGTGCCCTAATAATAGCTCATAGTTGTACTTAGGTTCTTGCTGACAATCTATCCATTTTGCAAATCTCCAACTGTATCATTATTTACTTCCATACACAGCGGAATGGAGAATGGAGACGACAATACACACAAATGTTCGTTCCTAATATCGTTTCTGCACTAATAGAATTTTATTACCGAATCTGAACTACATTATTACATCGCAAAGAATGGCACATTTATAAGCAGTAAAACTCTGGAAATAGTCATTCCTTTATGTTTTATGAATAACAAGGATAAAAATTACGCTTTTGGCTGTGTAGGAACAAGCTGTAAAAACTGTGAATAGAAACAAACAAGAAAGGTCTGCTAATTTTATTTTTGGCCTTGCGCTAAATAAGAAAATAGCGACACGAACTATACGACAGTACAAATAAGTACATGGATTTATTTATTCCGCTGACTTGCTTTCTTTTCATAGAACATTAGCAAATGGCCTTTCAGAAACAACACAGTTGCGCTTTGCTGGCTTTGTTTGGATGACGCTACTGATTACTTGTCAGCAGCCAAAACTAAACTGGAACTGAAGGCCAAACTCTCGCAGATAATCTTATAAGGCCAGCCGGCTTTGGATGCAATTCCTGAACCATCGTTGTCACCTGCCGACTGCCCAATATAATTAATGGGACTCGCAGGGTCCTAAGAAATTATACGATTGCACTTATTTTCTACTATTTTTGATAAATCGCTTAGCGGTAACACTTTTTTAACTTTAGTATAACTATACTCATGAACCTCTCCCCGAAATAAAATTACTATTATTGAACTATGACTATGCTCGAACCCCCTAGCATCCCTATTATTATTGCCAATAAATTGTTCATCAACATGACACCCCATTAAGGTCTCAGTCATGCGTGATCAGTCTAACAGGCAGCCCAGAACTTAATGGCTTGGTTTCATGAGAATATGAATTCCTAAATATTATTGCTGTTGCAAAAATGTTCACAGGTTCATATTTAATTCGAAAACCGCAACATCTGGAATCTGCAATGCAGCAGGTGAAAATTATCTGTGATGTACTTGTGGTCTACTACACCTACGTTTGCATGAACATTCGTCGAATGTTCTGCATAGGCAACGGAAATGCTTGTTAAAGGAAAAAACATTGTTTAAGGATTGGAATGCATCACAACTGCTCTTTACTTCGTATTTCTGCATGAGTTTGATTAAAAACTGAATTTGCATCTCAATATTGCATGCAATAATCTAATCAGTGTATAGCACACAATCAGGGCGTTTTAATTAGCGGGTCCTCTAATTAATTAGTAATTAGTAATTAGTAGGTTTTGCACACAACTAATTAATTAGTTTAGTTATTAATTAGTTATCAAAAAATTCTGCTAATTAATTAGTAATTAGTAATTAGCTAACAATTGGTAAACTAATTAATTAGTAATTAGCTAATTAATTAGTTAATTATTTAATTAATGGAATTTAGTTTAAAATTTTCGTTTAGTATAGTTTGAATGCATTGACTAGTAACCAGCACTTCTAAAATCAGTTTTCTGCGTTTTTTTCAAATTGTCACAGCATTTATCATTTTAAAAGTGAGTTTAAATATTGACGGGGTACTTTGCTCAGGCATTGTAGTGCATATTTACCAGGCCGTGCATTCAATCTTCAAAACAGCGCCGTCATGTGAACAAATTCCGAAACTGGTCCTGTGGACCATTGGCAAAAGGGCTATTTAAAATCGCTCTCTCAGTTACTATTTTGCCGAATGTTGATGGAACTGGGAGGCTAAACCTATAGAGCCTATTATGGAGCCCACAATATATGAATTTTTAGCGTTTTATGGCTATTTGGCGATCATATTTGACACTACGGTTTGGTAAATAAAAATAAATTTATGCAACCCCTCTAATTACTAATTAAAGTCATTCAAGGGCAACTAATTAATTAGTAATTAGTTAATTACTTCTGCGCGCCAAAACTAATTAATTAGTTAATTAGTAATTACTTCTTTGTGCGGACAACTAATTAATTAGTAATTAGTATTTAGAATCTAATGCGAATTAATTAGCTAATTAATTAATTTGCTAATTAATTACTAACGCCCTGCACACAATATATAGTCAGCCCTCTTTCAAAGGACAAAGCAACTCTACAGTAAAACAATAAGAGATCAAAAACATTCACATTTGCAAAAGTGCTAACATTTGCAATGCGCAACAAAACACTATTCATAGAATTTCACAACTCATGCCAAAAGGTAAATCACACTTCAGCTAACGCTGTGCACGCTAAAACACTGCATCATTTCCTAATATTTAATATGATAGATGTTCACCATACTACAGCATTATTTTAAATGCCAGTAACATGTCTGTAAATGTCAAAATACATATCCATGCACCCAATCACCCAAGTAATAAATTGTAACCCTGTTACTATTTTACTACAGGATTTAAAGAGATGAATGAAGACTTTGAATACTCAATAACTATTTGAAAAACAAGTATTAATCCCCATCAAAGGTTGCGTTTAAGATGTTATTGTGAGCTGGACATTATCTGTTAACTGCGCTGTACCCATGAAAATATAAAATGTACCTTGCAATCCCAATCACTGGCGCAAAAGAGCGCATTTCGTAAAAACTCAGCAAGAGTGGCAAAATAGAATACTATAGCTAACTAATTGGCAGTTAGATGCTAATTAACTAATGACCAATTATGAGATGCAGCGCAAAGAAGTAAATAACTAATTAACTAATTAACTAACTATTAACTAGTTAACTTGAACTATTCTGGAATACATATAATAAGAGGGACATCTTTAGATTTTTGCTGGCCTTTTTTATTTGCATAACCTACATCAGAGATACCTCAAAAATTTCAGAGCCAACACAGTCAAAGCCTTAAAGCACAAACATATTTTTAGTTATGTGGATTTGGATTGCGGAGTTTTTGCATCACACTGCTTATTCCTTGACAGTTCTCTCTTTTCACCGATCTGCAGTCTCAACTAAGGAGTCTCACTTGCTTCAACTGCAACATTTTCCGTAGTGCCTGAGGCCTCAAGACGGTAACTGACGAGCGAACCAAAGTTGAGATCAAATTTTGGCCACAGTTTGCAAATACAGCGACGCCTGATGAGATGCAGAGGAACAGGTCCCCAATCCCGAGAATCCCATGATTCATTTTTGTTGTCTCCTTCCAGCCAAATGTGTTTCTCGGGAACCTGTATGACCACACAAAGTTACACCCTTACACCTTACATAACCATCTTTTTGTCTACGCATTACACTGCGGCTGCCTAATTTTCCTTTTCACTCTTTAATATTGTTTGCTACACATGAAAACTGCGTATTCTGAACTCCTTGTTAGTTTAGTACTCCAAATGTATTCTTCCATGTTTATTTTTCATACCTTAATGGTTTTCCCTAGATAACGAACCAAATCCCCGGATTGAGCAACAACTCGCTTACAAACGCATTTTGAACTGTTTTCCCCAGGAATGCGAGATACAACAATGTCACCAAGGTCAATCCACCCCATACGAACAGAGATCTGTTCAGTCAGCAAAATGTCATTTGTCGTCAGCGTAGGCTGCATACTCGGTCCTGAACACTAATACCACACACAAATGACCCATTACTGAACTCTCTCATTACTGTACGACATCACAGTTAACAAATGCATATATTACACACAACAGACACACGGACGGATACATAATGAACGATTCGCCCATAATAAACAGTACCCTATGTAGAATAAATACCTAGCAATAAAGCAAAATATATCAACAAATATACTATAATGCAGTCTCATTGATTTCTGAAGAAGTAGGTATCTATAATCAGTAAATCACATTACTTATTTGTCGTGAACCTGCGTACGTAATCTACTGGTTTACCACTATCTACACTTAAGTTAACTGTATCTCTTAAAGCTGCGTGCAAATAGAAATTTGTCTACTAATTAGCTTGGGTAATACTTCCATAAACGTATTCAAGTATGAAATAGCCCTACTTACAAGAACAGCACTGCAAACAAATTGGTTAAAGAGAAAGCTTCCAATGGAGATTGCCGTCAAATTTTGGAATAGATTCACACTTCTACGTGCCATGTGCTTATCAAATAATTCGAAATATTCGTGAATGTACTTTTGGCCTAATTATTAAACTAATTATAGGTTGATTTAGATTTAGGGTTCTTTGTGAGCTCCGTTTTACACTAAAATATTTATGAAGTCTAGATTCCAATATACAGCACAGTAAGCTGTATGAATAACCCGACATACCCCTTTTACTATTGGGGTCAGGCTTTCAGCGACATCGACAACTGTAACCATGCACACATCCGGCAAAAAAAATAATGTTAAATAATATATACAAGTCCACTAGTCGTCACAACTAATCCGATTAATATCTTTGCATACAGACTTACCATGACCTCGATCTTGATTTTCGGGTTATTTTTGCCAGTTCCAGTTGAATTATGCTTTAAGAATTGTCCAATTCCAAGTATGACGTATTTACATCGTTACATATAAACAGGCACGCATCCAGAAAAATCACCTTGGGAGGCTCAAAGAAAAATATTTTCCAAAAATTGCTAATTCGCTAATAATTTTTTTGTCATTTCAATGAAAAACTTACTCTTTTTCAAGAATTTAGGTGGGGTTTTAGCCCCCAAGCCCCCTGGATACGTGCCTGTACATAAATACATTTAAAAAATTTTGTGCTATGCAAGGTAAAAATGTTATAATAATGTAGTCTTTTCAGAATTCTGGTTTGTGGAAGTTTATCTAATTTTCATCTGCGGGACTTCTTGACATGGCGACCATATTATTTCGCCCGACCGAAAAAGAAGTTTATGAATAACAAATTGTGCCCAAAAATTTTTCCGCCTTAGTGCTAACATTATACTTGCACTTGCACCTGTGGTAAAGTTCCTTTCAAAACAAATTCTCAAAATATTCTCGATTTGCTAATTTTTATGAAATGAAATGGGATTATTTTTAGGGGTTGTTCGGGTGAAAAAACGTTCCAGCAAAAGTTTTCGTTTATGACGAATTTACTAAAAAAACTATTTTTTACAGGATACATTTCCTGAAATTGACTCCGCTTCCAATATTTGTATTTAAGGATTCCGTTTTACGATCTGCCAAATAGTCACCCTGTCAAGAAGTCCCGCGCAGATGAAAATTAGATAAACTTCCACAAACCAGAATTCTGAAAAGACTACATTATTATAACATTTTTACCTTGCATAGCACAAAATTTTTTAAATGTATTTATGTACAGGCATGTATCCAGGGGGCTTGGGGGCTAAAACCCCACCTAAATTCTTGAAAAAGAGTAAGTTTTTCATTGAAATGACAAAAATTTATTAGCGAATTAGCAATTTTTGAAAAATATTTTTCTTTGAGCCTCCCAAGGTGATTTTTTGCCTGTTTATGCGTGCCTGTTTATATGTAACGATGTAAATACGTCATACTTGGAATTGGACAATTCTTAAAGCATAATTCAACTGGAACTGGCAAAAATAACCCGAAAATCAAGATCGAGGTCATGGTAAGTCTGTATGCAAAGATGTTAATCGGATTAGTTGTGACGACTAATGGACTTGTATATATTATTTAACATTATTTTTTTGCCGGATGTGTGCATGGTTACAGTTGTCGATGTCGCTGAAAGCCTGACACCAATAGTACACAGGGTAGACAATTTACATAGGAAAACATTACAAGTATTTCAAGTGTCTAAGGTAACAAAGTAAATTCAAAATGAATTATGGAAATAATGGCTTTTGTAAAATACACATTATACTGCTCTAACTGCTCTTTCAGGTTATGTCAAAAATGTTTGAATTAAAATTTAAAAGTTTAAATTCATTCAAAATGATTAAGGCCATTAACCCCATTTTTGTGTTAGTCCCTCTAGAAGGCCCACTACTGAACGTTTCATCAAAATATTTCATTGCGTTCCTGAGATATGTGAATACTCACTAGTACACACTAACTAACAGATAGACATTGTATTCACATAAAAGGAGACTTCGCTCCTTCAGTATAGAAAGCTGATATAATAACGAGACCGTCTTGTCCTGTAAGAATGAAGAATTCAAATAAAAAGGTACCATTCCATACCAATTTAACAAGAGAGTTATGATCCTAATCTGTTAAACTGTTAACTCTGTAATACTCTAGTCAGTCATGAATAGTACTTTAAGGGGGACAAGCTAATAATTATGCGGAATCGACAACTACTTATTTCCAACATTAACATTCAATGCATTTATGTATTTTTAAAATAATCTTAAGGAAGGGGTCTGGTTGGCAAATCTTCCTGAATTGTGCATGGAACAAACAAAATCAATATGCAAAACAGGATACGTTGCATTTAGTGTGAAATGTTCATTCTGTCTTAAAATCGCTGTTCTTCCTGTTTACATTCATGATTTTTACAAAAAGGGAATAATTCGGACTAAAACATCCACGGTAGTGAAAACTGCCCTTTCCTCACCCACACCTAATATGTAATTTACATCGTAGTATATGGACACAAACACTCGCTTAGATAAAGGGGCGACGGCTGAGAAACAGCGACTGCGTGATGCCGACCAGCTAAGTTCTAAGAACTTAGGATTTGTACTGCAGCAGCAAACCAGCAGAGAAATACTGAAAGCTAAAGGCGCAATTGCATATGACAGATAATAATATTAATCATTTAACAACAGAAATACTCGGCTCAATCCTTCTGTAGACTTTAACGAAGCAAAGTACGTTCTGTGATTGTGTTCTAAATGTGGGTGACTAATAAAGATAAGTGAAATACAACTAAAAAAGCTGAACCGTGCTAAAGTCGGTCGCAGAACACGAATAAAGCAGGCTGCAGTTATACTAAACAGCAATACAGTATGACTACAACCAAGTGCAGTATAATCACTAAAATATTTTGGTTGAGAGAGGCTGAACTGGATCACTGGATGTCGACGTTCAGTCAGTCAACAACTCTCCATTAGTCTCCATACCAAACCAAAACAATACCAAAAGAAAGCTGCATTTTCTTTATTTACAAATCAAGTGATCACAATTTATTATTTTTTACTAGCATAGAGAAGCCCATTTGCACACTACACCGCAGACCACAGAATATACTAAGTATGACCTGAAAATGGATTTCAAAGAAGACAACAATAAATCCTCTTACTTTGGTTTTCACATTATCAGTGCCATTTTGCCTTGACTGTTTGCAAATTTCACAAGTACCTCAGCAGTCACCATCAAGGTCTACTACGTTAAACAGTGAGTAAGTTTGTGTTCTCACTCCGTCTGTTTCTTGTGCCATTTCTGAAGAAATGCTAATAAAATTTAGGCATCCAGGATGCTTTCCATTTATATTTATTTATTAAAATCTGAAATCTAACAGATACATTTGGAATTTAATATATGATGATGTCAGTTGTTGAGAATGTAGGTAATTAGATCAACTCTGATCAGTATGCTTGATCGGTTTAGAATTGGTGTACTAAACAGTTCGTTCAAACGCATATTGAATTGTTGAAGTAAATATATCGTATTATCGTATAATAATATTATTGATGTATAGCAAATTGAGTCTTCGCCGAACACACTGAACACCCAATGCACAGAATGCACATACGTAATATAATAAACAGTTTTCATTCTTATGCCCAATCTAACTTATCAAACAAACGCAGGATAAAATATAAAAAGTCCACTTGTCACACATGTGTTCCTTCGTGATGTATTTTCCACTAACAGTGCCAGTGTACCATCGAAAATGTTTACTCATCGATGTTAAGTTTCCTAATATGTGGAATACCGAATACCTAATCACAGACTTTGAAATATTTTCAAATTGCTGACATCATCGACTGTAGAATCTTGTTGAAATAGTAACAACTGCTTTCTGTAGTTTCAGATACCAGATGAACACCTAATTGATCTTCTATTTGGTAAGTCTATTTTTCAGTATTTTCACCACATAGCACATTTTCCTTTACATGAAAGGGGTACACAACCCTACAAATAGGACCACAAATAAAATCTCCGAATACCAACCACCTTCTTAATAAACAACGTATTCTTTTAAAAGTCAAGAGATCCAGTTCGATCATCGATAACTAAGGATAACCGATCTTTTCTAAAATTTCTAAAATTTAAATTTTTACTATTCAAAATCCAGTGTTTTTGAACAGGAGAGCCAAAGAAAATGTTTTTGGAATGCAAATAATTTAATAATTATGCTTTCATAAAAAGGTCAAGACCGAGTCAAGTTCTTCAAAATTAAAGTTTTCCTATCCCATTTCCCATTATTTCAACTAGTCATATGGTCATATCACTCATATCCCTTGGAGTAGAATTTTCGATAATTGATGTTTGGCAATGTTTGCAGTAAATTAAGAACAATAAGGGGTAATAAAATAAGCAAAGGATCAAAGGAGCAGACAATGCAGTTATCTAATCTAATTAGTCATGTCGATGTCACCATTAGTATTAGACTAGATTTCTTTGACTCCTTGATCTCTGAGGATTCTATTTTACCAAGTTGATTTACTCATGACTTCAATGATGTCGGAAGATATCAGACGTCAATAATTTAATGGTCAGCCCCACTTTATTGGCTTTCTTCTGTTTCCCCAGGTTCAAATGGAGACCGGGTTGGGTTGTGTTCGAGGTCCCTGTTTTAAGTGAATAATGTTAACGTTAGTGTATTATCATTTGTAAACAAGTTTATTTCATAACCAGTGTAGGTACATTATCACAACTCTGCAGCATTTTTAATTATTCTTTAATTGAAACTTTGTTATGTATGACAACATAGATAGTGTGCACTCTGTACACCAGCGATTGCATTGAAGTGCAGACTCGTCTTTTGGATGGCGAAATTCTAAATAGTCATACTGGTCACACTCACACTCCAACTTGACTTGATTCTAGAGATTTTTTAAAACGCAACCAACTTAAGCTAACTGACTGAGAAAATGTCTGACAAAACGAATCGAGGAGGAATGGTCCAATCAACGTCTTCGTCAAATCATTCGAAACCGGTGCCTATGAAATTATTCTCATCTTGGGAAGTGGATCGTACTCCACCTAACTGTATTCCTAGGTAAGATTTTCATGTTTATTCATTTCAAGAAACCAAGTTACTTAAGCATTTCCACTTAGTCAGTACTATGTTGTTCTACTGAAATAGCACAGCAAAACTGTTTATGCCAATCGAAAGCCAGTACATTTAAATTTCATCAAAATCACCGGAAAATGAGTCTGAAATTTAAAGTGCAAAAATTGCCCGGTTTTCGGTGAATCGGATTTTTCCCGGCCAAAAATTATTTTTTTGAAATAATATTTTTATTGCTGCAGTCCATGTTATATAAGTGATTTTTCCTGATCATAACATAATATTCAGAAAAGGTTGAATTTTCAACTTTTCGGAAATTTCCCTAAAATTTTGATGTTCTTTAAGTACAAATTGCATTCCTTTTTGGTTTGATAAATAAAAACCTTGATGATTTTCTAGATTGTGTTCGCTGACATTAATTCGACTGGTGGTGACAAGGCCGTTACCTGCATCGGAAGTGAGCTCCTTGATAGTAGCCGTGAAAATGGCTGGCTCACGAAGAACTTTGAGATCCAATGAGATTCCCCTTTCGGAGACTGGACTCATCACTACGGATCTGGAGCTTCATTTCTCATTGCAAGTATGCGCAACCCCCATTGTCACTCTAATATAGATTCCTCCTACCTTCCTAGTAATTCTAGTTATCTTCGTCCTTCATACCCGGACTTCCTAAGGTGTGGCCAGATTTGCTTTAATGAAAATCGCGGATCCTCTTGCTTTCACCAATACTCCTGTTGTCACCCTACAATCCCCTGTTTTCACCGTACTTTCTCCTGTTTTCCTCGCCTATTTTGTCCATACTGAGCTCCGAAGGTACCTCAGTGTGTGGGCATTTTCTAAGTTCAGGGTCCTTGAGTTATTTGGAATCCCCGTCCCCGACAGTTATGTGGTAGCCTCATCCTCAACTAATCGTATTCCAAACATATTTATCTTACACCTACACTACGCTGCTTTCTTTTTGTCATCAAATACACTTTCTCGTTTTTCTTTTCACTTCTCCGTTTCCGGTAAAAATTCTCACGCTTATCCAATCTTCTTTCTGAACCGTTGTCGCCGTCGTCCCCAACTTCCATTTCCATCTATCCACCCTCATATTTTTCCTACACTTTGTCTTTCACTACCACTCTACCACATAATCCTTCATTTTCCTTTACCCGTACCATCCTCGCATGTTTTCTTTTCTAAATCTCTGCCTCATCATTTTCCATTTCCTCTTGCCTCCTTCTCACCCTGGGTCCTCTAAGTTTGCTTCCATTTCCTATTTCTCATGTTGAATACTTTTCCATTTCATCTCCCTCGTTCTCCTTCATATTCTTCCATTTTGACATGTACACTGACACTTATATCACTACATTTCTAGACTCTCATATTTAATTTTCATCATTTCCTTAACATTTCTCTCACCCTTGACTATAGTTCTACAAATCTCAAATCCAATTTCTTTCTGCCTCACTCATTCTTTTCGGTTTCACCCTCCTCTCCGCAAGTTTAGAGAAGAGGTGTGGAGTGTGGGTGGACATATGTACTCGTTTTGGGCAGGGCATGAATTTGAATTCGACAGATGTGAAGTTATAAGAGTATGATAACAAGGCTTTGTGGTTTGAATTTCAGTACCCACATTTTCTGAAGAGAGACGAGAATCGTTTGTTGGTGATGTTGCAGCGAAGAAAAAAGTACAAAAATCGAACAATTCTCGGTTATAAAACTCTTGCCGAGGGGACAATCGACATGGCGCTGGTTAGTAAAAATAAGTCAACAAAACTTGTTTGTCTGAAATATACCGTTAGTACAAAGATATTCTTCGAAATTCCTGTTTGGTTATACCTCTTTCTATATAGTCAATAGGCTTATTTCCCTTTGGAATCCCCCAGCTTCCATTCAGCTGTCAAATATTTTAGCAAATTGCATTTCAATGAGAAAATAGATTTTTACGCTTTTTAGGTGATAGTACATTTAAAACCGCAAAAGTGGTTGCGAATTGCAAAGTTAGGGTGAAACGAGTCTCTTGTACCTCTAGCAAATTAAGATTTGATGTCTAGATGACACTGCAAACTCCTAAAATGTTTTGACTATTTTATTTATGTACTAATTGATAGGTACTGCAGAGGAGCATTGACTTGGAGTTGGGTCTCTTTGCTCCTGACGGGGGTAACAAAGAAAACAGTGGGCCGGTAGCCCGAGTGACAATCATGGGAATAGCATCGCAGCCTGTCGATGACTTGGAAGGGGATCGAAAGGGCAAACAAGGTAATACACCAACTTGTAATGGATACGCTAAGGTTCGAGAGACATTGCATAATTAATATAAATGTAATCAATATTAAAAATAAGGAAGTACTTCTTTCAACAACAATACAATTAGACCTTTAGGTTGAAGTCTTGTTGAGTTTTGAGTAGTCGGTTTAATTTTGGGTTTATTGTGATCGTAGCTTATTAGTTATACAAATGATAAAATTTTGGCTGATGATTTTTGATTTGGTAAATGACTGTTTATTGTATACTTCGGAATACACAAGTTTCTGAGGTCGTCCTCCATTCCGGTTTTGCAATCGCTGAAGAAAGTACTGAAGAAGAAAGCACTATGCACACCTAAAGGTGTTGTGTACCACAGAATGGATTCCCATGCAAACGAAGTGCTTCTCTGTACTCAAGTACTTCAAGTGTCAAGTACTCACTTCAGCCATTGCAAAACTGGGGAGCACTCAGATACTTGTCTGTTGAAAGTGGAGTGGATAGTCTGACCGCCTTTGAAGTCTTTGCTTTCACTGACCTTTCCTCTTTCACTCACACCAACAGCTCTCTTCTTTCTTTTTATTATTCTGTTCTTTCGTAGTCCTGCACGTGCCTTGTCTATATATTTCGAATGTGTTTACCTCCTTAGCTCAACTTCAAACTCACAGTGATGCACTTCCCTAGTCCTTCTCCAAAAGTAGATTAATGTTACCCTAGTGTTTCGTTCATCAGTTTTGTATTTACTACCGCCTGAAAAGTCATTTTTACGTATATGAAATCCGATATAATTGAGTTTTTTTGAGTACATAAAGATTACTGGAGGACCTATTTTTCAGACTTTCGAACAAATAAGTATTGTGTGATGCTTTGATGCATTGTGTATTTACAATTCAAAATTTTTGCAATTGTTTACTTAGTAATAATGCTAGATGAATTTAAAAATAGTTTCGTTCAAGTTGTCCCATGATTTTCAACCAGAGAGGTTTATTAAGATTTAATGATAGTCTTATAAATGTGATCTCCCCGCTAGGGGATCACAACATTTTAAAAGGCAGAGAATATATTATGACAAATGTCAGTTGGGCACAATTGAAAGCAATTTTAAAAAGTCCGATTTAGTTGGTAGGTCTCCCGAGAGTTACTTACAGATCATTGTGCATGTATCTTGAATAGAATAAGAACAGAGTTGCTACAATTACAACAGTCCCTCCTCATCCATTTAAAATGAATGGACTTTTGAGTTTTGGAAGAAGTTTAGTGAGTTGGCTTGGTGTATTATGGGCTGGGACGGGTTTAAGCGATGAAAATAGGTGGAGGACTTAGGTTTGGAGTGTGGGGAGTGGTGTTGGGGCAGGTGGGTGGGTTGGGGACAGGGTGCATCCCCACAGGACCTCTCTCTGTCTCCTGTCTGTTCTCTCTGTGCACTACCACCTTCTTCTTTTCTGTAAGCTTCTGGGTTGCGGCGTCAGCTGTCCTCCCCACTGAACCCCCCGGGTGAACCCACAGGGAAAGCGAGGACGCAGACGCACGACTTCTCCGACGACGAGGACGACTTCTCCTCCCATTCCAGTGACTCTCCCCAGGACGACGTCATCATCCGCAAGAATTCCAAGTCTCTTCCTCACAATAACCGGGTGAGTCACGAATACAACATTCACGTACGTCCTCTTTACTTCTACTTTATTTAGGCCCACGAGGCACATTTAGTAAAACAAGCTGACTGAGCGCCTTTCCTTCTTTTCAGAACCTGAAGCAGAAGATCGTCAATCTCTTGAGGAAATTTAAAGCAACGGAGGAGGGGCACAGAAGCGAAACCAACAAGAGCTGTGGTCCCGTCGCGGACATTGATGAACTTTTCGATGAGCTTGAAGGTTTATCTGACTCGGAACCAGATGCAGATACCCTTTCCGTTGGATCTTTCCCCAAACCAGTTCTTCCTCCCTTCTTCGCATCCTCTAGGTCTCTCGTGCAGCATAGTAAGTCACTCCACCCTCACTTTCACCTACTAATCACCATTTTCAACTATCATCACTTAATTTTTCTATAAGTCTTAAATTGCAGAAAGGAGTTTTGATTGTTTTGTTTGTGGTGTGGATGCAGGTTCCATACCGGAGAAAAATGTGTTAACTTCTGACGAGCGTGCAGACTCGGACTCGTGGACAGAGCCGGACCAACAGTCAGGAGAGTCTCCGAAGCTGACGATGAAGTCGCCGGGAGCGTCGCCGTCGGTGATTCCTGCGACGCCGGCAGCCCAGAGTCTGACCCCTGCTCCGTACCACCCCACTGTGAACTCCAGCACAGGGAAACTGAAACTGGGTTCCGTGTCCGACCAACTCTCGAAAGTTCTTCCTGCTGACGACGGCTTTCCTGATCTCGTTGTTTTCGTTTCACTGGAAGGACAGGGTTCGGGCATCTTCGCAGCGCTGGCCAAGTGCGGCATCAAGGTCATCGGCATCGAGTCGGAAGCGGATCTCAGACTCGCCTTCCCCCACATCGTGGCCAAAGTCCAAAAGTTCTGCAATAACAATGCCAAGACACCGCCTCCGCTCAGTATCGTCGTTGTGGGCTCCGAGGCACTCCTCAACTGGGTCACCAAGAACTACGTCACGCAACTATCCTCAAGACCTCATGACTGGCAGAACTACTTCTCATTCCTATACGCACCTTTCTCTAGTAAGTTCTTACTTCATTCCTATATGCACCTTTCTCCAGCAAGCTCGTCTTATTTCATTCCTATACTTTCTCCAGTAAGTTCTCTTCTTACTTCTCCTTCCTCTGTGTGCGTTTCTCCAGTAAGCTCTTCTTCATTACTTGTCTCTAATCCCTCTCCAATAAAAGGCCATCCTTCAATTTGTTAGTTCCTAAGAGAGTTGAGAAGTGGAAAGAGAGTGTATGGTTATGTTGATAAGAGACTGGATTGCATATTAATGGTTTGTTGTATTTCAGCTGGAGGTTCGGTGTGGCGTCTGCTGTGTCACAGTGACCCTCACTACGGTCAGAACTTCAACGACTTCACGGAGCGAGGAGAGCCGGAGGAGATCGCGATGCGGATCATGTCGTACGCCAACGAGGCGACGGAGCGCCGCCAAATCGTGCCCCTGCCGATCGCCGAGGCGATGATCACGTACAAGGAGAACGACGAGTCCTCGCAGGTCTTCGTCCCCTTCATCAGCGAAGTGCGCCTCAGCGTCGGCTTCTCCCTCACGTCCCTCGACCAGGGGGAGGCCGCGGCGGAGTACAACATGTCCTCCTCCCCGCCGTCCCCGCCCCACTCGCCACACACCAGAGAGGAGCCCCTGGAACTCCAGGTCGACTTCTGGAAGGGCACCGTCAAGTCTTCCATCAAGGCCCACTTCCGCACCCTCACCATCCAGAGAACCACCGACAACGCACTCGCAGTCTCCTACATACTCAAAGAGAAGAAACAGAAAAGTAAGTCTTACCTGCAATACAATATCTTCCTTTTCTCATTGCCTTTGCAGTGTGCGATCGGCACAACAGAGGAAAGTATGTAATGTTGAAGTATCTAATGTTGAGATCTTTTTTGTGGATTGCAGTCATCAGATTGGGAAAGAAAAAAGAGCGAGAGGCAGATTTAAAGAAAAATCTGAGCATGGACGGAATCTCACGATTGGTTTGCCTGGCCAAGTCACAAACTCCTATCAAATGTATGTCCTTTTATTTAAATAAAACAATTGTGGACTTGAAATGTTGGATAACAAAAGTAAAGAGGACCTGTATGGTTTTTGGTTTTAGTGTACGTGGACGGTGTGGAGTGGCCGGCAGTGAAGTTCTTCCAAGTGTCAGCCCAGTGGCAGAGTCAAGTGAAGAACCTGCCACTCTTAGTCAGTAGCGCTGTGAAAGGGGACAGTGTTTAGTGTAGGTACTTGCAAAGTAAAATTTTAGTGTTTGTAATTGCCATGCAGTTGTTTGACCACGCATCACTTGAGTTTTAAGTTAATTAGTTCTAGATAGAGCGCCAAGGTAGGCATAGAAGTGTTATATGTAGGACAATAATATATACGTACATAGACTATACTGAAATACTATTATATAATGTAGGAGGTTGCAACTATTGTATTGAGTGACTAGAGATAGGTAGTTAGTAGTGCATAGGACACTGCACATGATATTACGTAAGCAGAACGTGAACAGAGACGAAGTCAATCCAACTAGTAGTTAGCGAAGGGTCCCAGCGCAGTGTCCCCCCGGACGGCGGACCTCAGTCAACCAGTGCGTGTTTCCGCTTTCCCTCCTCTATCCGTGTAAGCGTCTTCCTCAAAAATTCTAGTCTACTCACAGAGATACATACATACATACTACATACAGAATCGTGTCCTCTTGAACAGACACGGAAATGTATTCTACTATGATTTCTACGTGTTGAGATTACAATACATTATTACATTGCATACGATACGAATAATAACTAAGTAAGTACGGCTAATGATGATACTGAACAATACGATGTGAACAAATCAATGCACTCTTCAGAAGGACTGAAATGAAGATGCTCTCCAGTCCAATTCAATACAAATGAAACTAAAAACAACGTAATAAATCTGTGTGCTGCATCTCTTGATAATCCACAAGTCTACTCTTTATTCTATTCATAATATGCACTCTCCATTTCTATATCAATCATAAATGCAGGGAACAGGTAGGGATTATAAGTGCAATCGGCATTCACTTTTATTCAATCATATCGATTTGTTTATATTTGCATGTGTGGTTCAATTTCAATTCAACGCAACGAAACAATAACATCATTATAATAAATTAATTATCATATAATTATATTATTATATACATAGTACTCACTTCACACACATGGGCATACCTCTACTACTTTATCTAAATCTAAACTAAAATACTTGTCACTCACAATACCTATCTTTCTTAACATTATTATTGCATATGATCATAAATTATGTTTTCGTTTCATTTTTGACAAAGTGCATTTGGTTCTATAGCTATTAGTATATTTACACATGAATTTTAAATGTTTATATTAATACTGATGGTAAGATGACATACCTTGATATGATATGACACAAACATTAAATACGTCTCGTGCTCCGCTGCACTCGACTCTACGTTGTAGCACTAGCACTACCAAGTACGGAAATAACTTCGTATTATCAAGTGAGATGAACTATCGACTACTCTAAACAATAAATTATTCATTCCTACTACTAATGTCTACCTTGTTAAACTTTGAGGTAACTGCACTCTGTCTGGAACTGCAGGGTTGTTGTGCTGGAGGGACGCAGGAAAAGGACCACCCTTTACACTAAGTACTTCTACTCACTAAACGAACACCAATAACTACCTAATAATTCCACATTTGAATTCCTCCCTGCCCTACGGCACGGCTACGGTAACAATTAATTAGCTTCTCTCTAGTCATGCAATTGGTTCAACAATATTATTCATTTATTACTCTAAGCTAAGCATTTGTTGTCCGCACTGCCAAAGACTCCCTCCTCCCACCCGCGGACTGCATACAAGGCAAGGTGTAAAAGGAAAAACCTACAGCACGGTACAACTTATGCCTAGTTACATAAATTGATAAATTCGTCGTCAGTTAACGTGTACAGTTATAGGCAGATGCTCATAAAATACGGCTACGGAACGGAACACAAGTACGAATTACAAAATACATCACGCCCACTTCGCGTCACCAGTGAGACTTCAAAAATTAATTGTAGGCACGAAGTGGATTATGCTATATCTGCTCTAAGGTTTCCCCGCTCTCATCCTTTCCCTTGAAACTCTCAAGCGCAGAATTAGTCAAGTCTATTTGGCTATTAGTACGGATGTGTGGTGGGGTAGAGACTGCGGGACACCCGCCTCAAACAAAAACTCCCTCTTTGGAAAACTCTCAGCAGATAAAATTTTTTTAAGAAATTAAGTGGTGAAAACCACTTTTTCATGGTAAACTGTAGTATAAACACTTAAAAGCTGAGGGTCCTGGGATGGATACTTGCCCCGCCATGAGAAGTCTCGAAGGAAAAGACCCCTGACCATAGAATCATAACTTTGTAACCTGCTAACACCTGTAATACTAGTTTAAGAACTTCTTTCAGCTCTGCTCTTCTAATGTCTAAAAGTGCGTTTGCTTACCACGCAGTCATAACTTTGAATTAGCTGGTGGAACTAAAGAAATCCTGTAATAATAATATTATTTGATAACCAGACCTATCACCTTGCCTTTCTAAAGATTCGGCAGTGCATGACAAAGAAGCCCGCTGTACTAAAATCGAGAGAGGAAAGCTGTGAAGACCAAACCGTAATAATGGTGGATAGTATACTTTGTATCGGAAGAGGTTTCTAAGTAAATGAAAGGCTTATGGACTATTCCTAAAGGTAAACAAACTATCCAGTCAAGTAGGAAAAGTCTGGGGTTGGCAGGATTGAGTTGAATTTGTTTAGAGAAGTAATTATTGCTATTGATCTTTAAGTCGAGACTCATAGTCAAAGTTGGATAATGTAGCAACTCAGGCTTGGATTAGCCACGTGAGTGCACACACTTTGTAGAACTCTAATTGTAGAACTCTAATTGTAGAACTCTAATTGTAGAACTCTATACGGGAATTACAAGATGATATCAATTTAGACTTTCGAATCGGATGCTCCGAATAAATTCGTTTTCAGTTAGTCCTATGTCTACACAGCAGCCTACCAACCAATCCTCTGTCTCCACTATTACCTAATATGTACCTCTACTACGCTAATGAGTTATTGGTAGGACTCTACTTCTTACACTAGCATAGCTACAGTAAAGAACGACGGTAATTGATAATAATATTATGTACGGTTATCACAATTATTGAAGGGGGACACGTTTGTACTCGAACCGACTCCACTGTCCAGCTTTGCACCTTTCGTCTCCTCGTCCAGAATCGAGGCCTCTCCTTTCGACAAATCCAGCTTCAGTCGGTCTCTCGTGTGCCGCAACTCTCCCAGCGTCGACGGCGAAAACACGAACGGCTCGCTCGATCCTCGAATATGAAATTGGTCGTCTCCTGCCAAATCACAACCAACTATAAATATCATCCTCCAAATCACCAACTTCAGAAAATATCAACTTCTCCTACCCTATCACTTCTTTTCAACAACAACATTAACTTGGACCAATTTCTACTTTGGTCTTACTGTCCTACATTTTATTACTTAAGCCCTAGGACTAAAAACTGATGAGCGAACCCACTAATTGGCTTAGCTTTGTAATCAATTAACTAAAGGTATACTGACTAACCAAATCCAGATATGCGGTAGACATCCATAGGATTTTCAGCCTTGGCAATCACATCGTCTTCTCCCCAATCTTCGTGATTGATTTCCGACTCTTCTAGCTCCTCCTGCGTAAGCTCCCAATCTATACAAGACAGATATACATTTACACCTACAAAAAGTGCAAACCTCATTACATTGAATTGCTGAAATCACACACTCGAATAGAAAAGTCCATTTAAGCCAATTGTGTGACAAGGTAGGGCAGAACAACACAAAGATCGAAGGAGAAAAGTTAAAAAAATGCAATACATAAATGTTTCTCGGGGGATTATTATGGTATTCTGTGCACAAAGTGCTGGACCTACCTAAAGACGAAGAAAGTGCCAAGGGAAGCGACGCTCCCAAATGGACCTTTTCGTCATCATCCGAATCACTGGCCGGAGGCGGCGGTGGGTATTCGTACACCAACTGCGGCTTCTTCCTCTCAAAGGACACCGACTTCCGGAGATTAGATTTGTGGACTGCGGACGGTTGCTGCTCGGGGGATTTGATGGCGGGCTTTGTCGGAGCCAAATTCTGATTCCATTTGCTAGGAACGAAATCCTTACAAATGTCTTCGACGTCGTTGTCATCTTCCAACTCGCTCTCCTCACATTCATACTCCTTCGACACTTTATTCGCCTCCTTCGACGAAATGCCCACAGAGTCGCAATCTGCCCATTCTTTGGTTTTAAGCTTCTTGGATAAAAACAGGGAGTTCTCATTGCTCTGTTCCAGAACGGTGACTTCGGTGTTTTCGGTGGATGTTTCCTGTTCCCAGTCGGCAGGGTAGTCGTCCACGGGTTCTTTCAGGTCATCGAATGCCACTTTTGACCGTATGGCCCGACCCACTTCCAACTCCTCCCTAGTTTCTCTCACAACTTCCTTTGCACAGCTCTCTTCTTCCAAATCAGTCATAACTAAGCTACCCAGTTCATCCGCAGCCGCTTCGATGTCTTCTGCAAATTTGTCTTTCGGTCCCGAGTCGCCTTCACCTCCTACTTAGCAATTACATCAGTCAAATCAGGATTTCAAATTACGTAGGGCTCAATTAAAGACAACACGAACGAACCTTGGTCAAGCCCCAACTGAAAAAGAACCCGAGTGTTTCCGGCAGCTTCCTGAAAAGATTGCATCTGCCGCTCCCAGAAGTCGTCGTCATCGTCAGTGATTGCTGTTTTTGAAATACTGTCTCCGATAACAACTGCGTCTGCGCCGCTCTCTGAAGTGCTAAAGCTGTACACGGTGTTCACACGGGAGGAGGAGTTGTTTGTATTGATGCTCGCAGACTTGTCAGCCATCTCGGCGCTGTCACTATCTGCTCTCTGGAATACAAAACGTGGTTATCGTCGTTAGAAAATACACCTGAGTAAGACTGTACATACTGTTTTGTATACTTACTAGAAGAACACCGTTGGAATGCGAAGAAGAATGAAGATCGGAGGTAATCGGAATAGAAGGAAGACTGCTTTCGTCATGCACACCTGGAGAGTCTTCAGAGAAAAGCAGTTTTCTGGGAACCGCGGCTTTCGGTGCGGTGTTAACGGGAGATAAAACCTGATGAGTATCTTGCTGCTTCCCTTGGCCAATTCCTTCATCTCCCAACGCACCCAATTTGAAATTCACTTTAAGGGGCTCCATTTCATTTTCGGCCATATCAAAGGAATCAAACTTGGCGTTGGTTTCAAGGAAAAAGTCATTTGATTCGTTTAACTCAGTTGTAAGTTTTTGGTAAGGCTTTAAACCGAGGTCGTCACTGGGTCCCATCACAAGCGAAGACAGCCTGAAAACATTTCATAAAATATATATGCATTTCACAACATATATTTGAAATACACATAAAATAAAATAAATACTTGAATTGGATTTGGACTTACCCTTCTACGTCCATAGAAGAATTGACAGGTCTGATGGGACTGATATTCCAAGTGGAGTCAATAGTCTTGACAGGACTGAGACTGTAGAACACCTCGGAGTTCTCCAGAATGTCGCCTTCCAACCCAACGTTGGGTGACGGAGTTCTTAGAGGGGTGCTCGTGTGGCGCTTACTCGACTTCTCTTCACTGTCGAAAATGAATTTCAGTCTACCGGCATTCGAAGGAGGTGCAGGGCTCTTGTTCATTTCGTTCTTCATGCTGTAGTGACTGTGATGACCTCCGTTCTGCAGAGGACGCACTTCTGCCTGTGAACCGTTCTCCAGGCCAACTGGAGTCGGCTCTGTCACTTTTATTTGAACCACGTGGTTCTCTGGAGTTGCATTTACACTACTGATACACCCCGTATTGTTCACACAGACACTTAAGCCGTTGGAGAGAACGGATGCCTGGGCACTGGGCACCGCTGCCTCCGAATCAGCAGTCGTCCCTGCAACTCCACTCGGACTTTGACTAGAATTCACACTGGAATTGCAAATGGAACTCAGAGCTGTCTCGCTAGACGACTTTCTCAAATTCACACTGCTGAGGTTGCTGTTCGACGACGAATTCCCATTTTGCATCACTCCGAAAGCTGTCGAGGGAGGCAGTCCCATTGCCGTCTGATGAAATGGCGAAGACGCTTTGGAAATCATGATCAGACTTTCGGGGTCACTAAATTCACTTGCCTCTACATGAGTCAGAACCATTAAGTCTTGAACACTTTGAGATTTCTCGCGAACCTGGAAAATTAATCATCCAATTAAATTATATCATTTTTCTGTGTATCGGGTAACCTAATTGCACAAATACTTTTTTGGTAACTTTATTAATGCCTTGATTTTTAGCACTGGTTGTTCTGAAAACCAGCCATAACCCATCAAAACTCGGAGACTTACTTAAATCTTTCACTTGTATTCATTTATTGAAGTTTTCAACAGTCTCAAACTAAGAAACGTCCTTAATAACACTTGCAAAATACTACTAATAAATTATAGGGCATTACCTTTTCTGTTATGTCTCCCCGCTCTATCCTCTTTCTCCAATGCTCGTCATCTGGGTCAGACGTTGTGGTACTGATGGACACCCGCTCCATTTCCATAGAATGGGAGACCTGCTCATCCTTTGGACAGGAAAGCTCACTTAGGGCCTGCTTCGTTCCGGCGGGAGTGCTTGCCGCAATACTGTCGTGTAAATGCTGACTCTGATCTACTTCATCCTCCTGGAACCCCAGAAAGCTGACATTCTTCTTCTTGCCCTTGCCGTCTGCGGTGGTGCGGGACAACTGCTCCCACTTGGAGTCGAACTCGTCCCCGGGCGACATCACAGTCACGTGCACTGATTTGTAAATGGTTTCTAGTTGTACTACTACTGATGAAATGGAGGGTCGTCTCTCTGGAAGGGCGTTCCAGCAGGACTGCATGACTTGGTACAGCTGCTCCTTCGCAGCCAGGCAAGACATTGTCGGCTGCCCCAGGGTGTAGTTCCTGTCCACTATTACCCGGGATATCACTTCGTCGTCACTCAACTCGAAATACGGAAGTTTCCCGAACTCACAGATTTCCCACAGAACCACGCCAAAGGTCCACACATTCGAATACTTGGTCACCTGTGGCAAACAGTGAAAAAAATAATTTTAAAAAACAATAAAATAATATAAAATTTAAAGACACTTAGGCCCTTTCTGATTTCGTGACCTTATTTTCAAAGAATATGCTACCTTGAGTGTTTGAATTGTGTTGATGGTGCAGTGCAGCGTTTCGGGAGCTGTCCACCTCAGAGGAATAGCAATGTTAGAACTCCAGTAGTAGTCGTCTCGGAAAGCCTGCGTAGCCAGCCCATAATCTCCAATCAGAACTCGGCCTTCGCTGCCCACTTGGCAGTTGCGGGTGGCCAGGTCGGCATGGATGAAGTCTGAGGAAGCCATCCACTCCAGGCCTTTGGCGATGTCTGCACAACACAAATCACTTTACTCACTTACACAAATCAGTCACAACTTTCAAACTTCCCTAGCTGCACTTACCCAGAGCCATGCGGACGATTGCACCTTCCCCATTCAGCATTTCTGCTCGAGTGACGTTGGCAATCAGATAGGACTTGAGATCTCCCAGGGGACAGTGCTCCATTAGGAGTAGGAATGGTATTGTTTCAATAGAGTGACCCAAAAGTTTCAAAATATTGCCATGGTTCGAATCCCGGTACCACCTGGACTCGTCTAAAAATCTCATTTGTTCCACACCCGTTGCATCGTCCCGTAAAACCTTGACAAGAACTCGAATCTTCCGAGCAAAAGGCACAATATCCTTAGCTTCCGCTTCTATGACCTAACAGTTCACAAAATATTATAAAAAAGCAAATCCAACTTGGTCAGTATTTCTGAATCATTATTCTTTGCTACTTACTTGGCCAAACCAGCCTTTCCCCACTTCTTTAACATATTCAATGTTTCCCCGAGGAAAATTACGATATGGTTCATCTAATTAAAAAATAATTACTACTAGTATTACTATTGTGAGTTATTTAATATTTGCAAACTTATAGTTATTATTGGAAACATTACCAAACCAATCATGAGCGAAAACATTTGCATCGTCAGCAGAAAAAGGAACTAGGGGCGACAGTTGTGTTCTTGGGTCAAAGCTGTCTCTACTTCGATCTCCGTGGAACCTAGCAGTATTTGCAGACACAGGGGTTAAGTCATGAAGGGTGGGCAGAGGCTCGAAAATTATGGGATCAAGCTCCAGAGCACGCACATCTATCTGCGATATGGGCATCGTCATCGAGGCGTCCACCACTGGGTTTGAAAACCCCATCGGTACTTCCAAAACCCTTCGGCGCCCAAACCACTGCTTAAACAATCAAAACAAATGCATCACATCCTTATCCTATAACACTAGAAATAATAAACGTCACATTGTAAATAGCGAACTAGAGTGAGAAATTCGAAACACTTATGACTTCCATCACCCACATTGAAAATTTGAAACAAGCGACTGAGAAGAGCAATAGTGTTATTTAAGACAAAACAGGACGCACATGTATTTTGCTTACTTGACAACATCCTCCGGTACAAAGAAAGGTAAAGAATATAATACTGACTAAGAAACCCACAGGGACAATTATGTAAGTCCAATAGAAATCTCCGGTATCATCGGCCGAATCTATAAATTGATCCAAGGCAACTTTAAATTTCTTAGTATTCCTTGTTTATGATAGGATAAAGGATACACAATCAAATGACAGAGTTCTAATTAACTGCTTTCACACTAAAGTAGTTTTCTTACTTGTATCCGATGAGAGATCCAAAGGGTAGCTCTGGACATTTTGAGAGAGAAGTAATTCTAATGAGAATAGCAACAGGACAGTGAATGAGATTCTGGCACAAGTACGACCTTCGTGGCTATGCAACCCTGTGGCCATTGAATTTACGACACGCTTTTATTTACAATAGAATTTATTGTCTATTGTTTCGCAGAGAAAAGGATTTGATTGTGTAAGAAATCTGCACTCCCTTCCAACACACAAGTATGATGCATTTGTAGTTGTTCCCTGTGCACACTAGCAATTGGACGAAATCTGCAATATAATAAAACTAATTACTAAAAGTCTTCAGTTCACGAGGTCACCATTAATAGATCTTTGGAAAAAGGCACACAAAACTGACACCTAAGATTATAATGACATTATAATATAAACAAATCTACAAAATGTTTGTGGCACGGCCTTCTAAGGTGGGTTGGTCCACTGTAATACACCAGTTTGTATAGCGATCGAGTCTTAAAAATCAAAACGTCAAAACCAAGTTGCAAAACTAATTATTTGGTAGTTTGCGCGAAATCATGCAAGAGGTCTATTCTTAGAACCATGTAAATGCTCTCCAAATGAGTATAGATATTTAATGATGGAAATTAAGCGTCCACTTGAACTTTGAAGTAATGTATATCGTATATCACACGATACTATATACGATATCAATTACTCCGTCTTGATTAGGACTTTAGAACAGACAATTGACCTCACAGAGATAATAAGTCAAAATAACAATTATAATCTGTACCTCTTCAAAAAAATATTTGGTAGAATGGTAGATTGTGTAAATTAAACACGCAAAAAACTGTTCGGAAGCCGAACCTTTGAAGTGCCTGCATTCAATCAGTTTTGTGCCTTCGCCTTAAAAATCAGTTTATTATTAGTTTAACCTTGAGGCTGAAAGGATCTCATTCAAGCGATGTAGTTCCCATTGTTTTAATTTCTCAGGAAAGAATTCAATTTGAGAAATATGTATTTTGTATTCTATGAAGTAAGATTCCACCGTCGTGACTCCGGATACTCTCCTCTCCTCTCTCCGAGTAGAACAATGCTGCAAAACAGAGATTATACCATATATAATAAAAATATTTACGGTATGATATAATTACAAACAAGATATTTTTTAACGAATGAATGGTCGAAGGAGAGTGAAACACAAGTTACCTTTTTAATGTTATTAAGTTAGTTATTACCTACTATCTTGCCTACTACAAAATAGGCAATTCAGGGACTGTGAGTTCAAATCACCCACAAAATGATTACTCATTCCACAGCGCCTTTTCTAATTTCAATCCACACAGGTGAGTTCTACAAAATCATCAAAGCTTTGCAATCGTGCACAATACTAAATACTAATTACTAACTAAAATTCATCTATCTAAAACGATTCTTAAAAACAAGTACTTTTTACAATCATCATTATTTTCAATATCCAGTCGCTATAATATATATTGCACTATACTCCAGATCTCAAGACTGCCAAAAGGGAAGATTTATATACACTAAAAATGGTTAAACTTACCGTAAGTTTTACTAAAATTATAATTATGTATACCTTCTATTTATTAAGACCAATACAATTCTGACATGTATATCAAACACACATGAAAGGGAACACTAAGAAACTATTAAAAGAGCTGAACAAAGGAAGTAATTTACCTAATAACTTATTATTCATTTACAGGTATATAGAAGATAATCTGGATGAAAATTCCTAACAAAATCAATTAATCGGCTATGTAAAATGTAAATGAGTAAATAGGGCATACCCAGATGTCTGATTCTGAGGCTAGCATCAACATCATAGAAAATGGCGGGTCCGCAGAACCATCAGACATCAATAGAAATAAATTAATGATTTTTGGAAAAAACGTTGGCGAAGTTCCTTGTTTTCGTAACAGTTTCCTGTATGGCATAACTGGTGGGTTCGGTTCCGGGATCCTTTACTTCGCTCTCACATCTAAATTGCGTGCAGCGACTAACTTTGCTGTGTGGGCTTATGGAGGAATTACTTTTACATATTGGTGTTATTGTAGATATGATTTTTCAAAAACAAAGTTCGAATATCAACAAATAAAGTATGCACTTCAGCAAAATGCGATATTAGAAGGATCAGAAAAAGATTTGCATCATACCGCTCTATTGAAAACTAAAAGTACGATAGAAAAAGTTTCCAAAGATATGGAAAGCACGAAGTAAGTATACTGCAAGCTGTCAAAACTCTATTATAATCACTGCAAACTTATAAATATTTGCATGTAGCAAACTAATAAATATTTCATGCGTGTACCAAGTCAGTAGTACAGTAGAAATTCTTTTGATGCATCGACATTTAATGATATGAATCGTTTATTGAAAAACTGTTCAATAAGCATGGTATGAAGACATTAAATAACAAAACGGCTTAATGCATGTAATGTATCAGGCAATAATGTGGATAATAAAGTAATCAATTATCAGTAGACATCTTTTCAGCCTCAGGTAGCCCGCAAAGGATGGGGTCGAATGTAGAACCTTCTGGCAATTCTAGTTGCCGAGGACCATATATCAGCACATAGGCAGTGTGCCAATCACCACCTGTACGGGTTAATACGAAATGTTAATAGTGCCAAACAAAATTAACGTGATATATATATCTCTCTATGTCCTTATGTCGCACCTCCAGAAAGCTTCAGAATATCTTCAGATGTAACTGGCGACACATTGTCATCGTCGCACATGAGCCAAACATCATCTTCTTTATTGTGCTTTACCCATCCAACGTAATGCCCAGAAGAAGACGATCGCCCTTTATGTGTGAGAACAGCTTGCAATTCGTAAAGACCGGAGTTGTTGGAACCCATGTCTATATGCAAAGTTTCACACATTACAAGTTGTAATTTACAACAGTACAATTACTTGAAAACATAAAAGGCAGAGTGTGGAGTGGTAATACAAACTAACCATCTTGAAAGTAATACGGCACTTTTACAGTGTTTTTCGGTTTTTCTTTTGCCTTTCCTTTATCTTTATTAGCCAACTTAGCTTCAGTTTCAGCATCCTCGATTTCTTTGAATTTTAAGCGCATAGGTGTCAGCTTATCTTGGAGTGCCTTCGTACAGAGATCGAAGGCATCGAAAAGCAAAGGAAATTTGACGTCTTTCAAAATCTTTGCATTGACGTTTTCACGTTCTTTATAGAAAAATCTTACCTATAAGAACATAGTATTAATAGTATAACTTTTACATTACAACACCAAATGCCTTTGGCCGTGCAGTTGATGCGGTAGTAATACTATTATCCAATATATAGTAATGAATGACTATTACCGCATTTACTAACCATTTGAACTGTTAAATATCCCGGAAGTCTATCAATTTTAGAAGTCTTCGTATACTGAGCATCCTTTCCCAACGTGACTGAATTTTTGACAACTTTCTCACTTAGTTTACCTACCAGTCCTGAATGCATATATTTAACATCAGATGTGATGAAGCATGATAATTGCAGAAACGATTCTCTTCCCACGGGGCACTCTTCCTGCTCTGCTTCATCACATTTCCATTCCACAGCCAGCTGTCCACCCATATATTGCTCAATTATTGATGCATACTTCGATCCTTCTTCCGCAGGTAACTTTTGCTGAAGCATGCGTACCATTTCTGTCCAACATCTACCACAAAATATTTAGAATATATTCTAAACTAAATATACAATATTTCCTGGATATGTGGTATGCAAAAAAGACAAATTGAAAGTGATGTTACAGTTTTACCTACAACTTATAAGGTACTTAGTACTTACTCGTTTGCATCCTGCTGGGCAAATGTCCCATGTTCTCCACGTTCTGCAAACCGTGGAAATGCAGTGTGAAGAGCTTGCAAGATTATTATGGGTGGGATTGATACACCTCTATCCATTGTATTATAAAGATCTCGAAGTGCCGCAGTAATAGCCACCGGTGATTCAGGGGACGTAGCTCCACCAACAAATCTTTTTAACGACTGAGTAAGCACAGGGACGGTTTTCAAGCACTGGACAGTGGCGTTCATGTAACATGTATTTCCCAAATTGGCAAGTCCTAAAGGTAATTCCAGCTACAAATACACAATAAATAACAAGTGTGCTTTTTTACCAGACATGATATGTACCACTCATATTCCTCATAAAAGCATTTCTAAGAGGAGGAAAAACTTAACATTGGGTTTGAAATGCGTCTAATCTACATAGTCTTTATCTAATTGTATTATTTTGTAATCTGTCATACAGCGGTAGCCAGTTCTGATTCATTCATATCTTCAACAAATTTTATTTGTTCTTCGGGTGGTTTTGGAATATTTTCATCAGCAGTTCCCATTAAAAGAACCGTCATGCCTTTCGCTATTGGAAAGCCCTTCCATGTTTCATCTCCAAGAGTTTTCCCTTTTACCATCACCTACAACACATTGTTGAAAATGATGAATAATAATGCACAAATAACAATACCGTATTATGGACACTAAACTATTGAAATTATTTTTTACTACCTTCTGCCTATTTGGCTGTACCCCCGTCAAAGCAAAGAGTTGGGCTTTAAAAACCTGAGGCTCCATGTCAGTATCGCATTCTATTTCTTTGTACGTCTCCCGGCCCCATTTTATGCTAACTGTGTAAAAATTAAAAACAATGTTGATTTCATTATTGCATTTTACTTGAATAGCACCGGATCTTTACTGATCATGACTTCAGGAAAATTTTTTGCCTTAGAATAAAATACATATTCGACATTTATTGACTTACCTGGAAAACTTGACATCTTAACGATCCAGAAAACCAAATCACGAATACAAACTTGTATTATTATTAATTTCACTGATTTGATTATGATGCTTAAATGTACCGGTAGGATATCGAAAACTATAATAAACAATAAATGTCTGATTTAAAATTTAGCAAAAAATTGGCCAATTTCTTATATACTTTATTTCCACCTACAAAATATAAACTCACTGAGTTTCGAATCTGATTAAAGTTGAAGAGAAAGTGATTAAACAAAATTTCAAGTAAACCACACTTTGGCTCTCACTATGGCAGGTTTCAGGTTTACAATTCGCAGCTTTCGAGTTGTATTTAGAGCTGAAGGAAACAGCAAAAGCGAACCGATCCGATCCAGTGCCCTACTTTCTAGCACCTTCACCGGTACTTCCTGGCACCTTGGCTTCAAAACCTACCTCCTAGAGCCCCATCCCACAGCTCAAAACCTAATTCCTAGCACATAAAATACTCTAAAAAAATACCCTAAAAATAATTACCAAAAAATACTACCCTAAAGACACTCTTCTAAAAGTAATACCCTAAAAATAATACCTTAAAAATTATACCCCAAAAGTAATATTATCCCAAAAATAGTACCCCAAAAATTAATACTTCGAATACATCAAAAAAATACCCCAACAAATTAATACTTCCAATACACCAAAAAAATAATCCAACAAATTAATACTTCCAATACACCAAAAAAATACCCCAACAAATTAATACCCCCCAAAAAATACCCCAAAAAATAGTGCCCCAAAAATAAATACCCCAGAAAATTATACCACGAAAATTAATACCCCAAAAATTAATACCCTAAAAAAATACCCCAAAACTTAATACCCTAAAAAATACCCCAGAAAACAATACCCCAAAAATTAATACCCTAAAAAATACCCAAGAAAACAATACCCCAAAAATTAATACCCTAAAAAAATACCCCCAGAAAACAATACCCCAAAAATTAATACCCTAAATAATACCCCAGAAAACAATACCCCAAAAATTAATACCCTAAAAAAATACCCCAGAAAACAATGCCCCAAAAAGTTTGGAGGTGGATTTTGAAGGTGCCAGTTCTGAGATGGTACTTTCTAGGTAATAGTTTTGAGGTAGTAGTTTTGAAGTGGTTGTTTTAAGGTGGTGGTTTTGAGGCAATATACTGCAGTACTAGTAATTTTGGGGAGGTAATTTTAAGATGGTACCTTAGATGTGTCAGTTTTGAGGTGGTAGTTTTGAGGTGATAGTTTTGAAGTGGTGGATTTTGAGGTGGCAGATTTGAGGTGGTAATTGTGGGGTGATAGTTTTCAGGTGGTAGCTTTGAAGTCGTAGCTTTGAGGTTGTTGTTTTGAGGTGGTAGCATCAATACTGTAGTCTTCATTGACTTAAGTCGATATTGACTTGATTGACTGAAGTCGATATTGATTTGATTGACTGAAGTCGATATTGACTTGATTGACTGAAGTCGATATTGACTTGATTGACTGAAGTCGATATTGACTTGATTGACTGAAGTCGATATTGACTTGATTGACTGAAGTCGATATTGACTTGATTGACTGAAGTCGATATTGACTTGATTGACTGAAGTCGATATTGACTTGATTGACTGAAGTCGATATTGACTTGATTGACTGAAGTCGATATTGACTTGATTGACTGAAGTCGATATTGACTTGATTGACTGAAGTCGATATTGACTTGATTGACTGAAGTCGATATTGACTTGATTGACTGAAGTCGATATTGACTTGATTGACTGAAGTCGATATTGACTTGATTGACTGAAGTCGATATTGACTTGATTGACTGAAGTCGATATTGACTTGATTGACTGAAGTCGATATTGACTTGATTGACTGAAGTCGATATTGACTTGATTGACTGAAGTCGA